>VZTU01010802.1:0-36394 GCA_013400835.1 Zapornia atra
ACTCACTAGGATTATATTACCATTTACATTTTCTAATTTTATATGCTGCTATTTATTATCCTGTTCCCACTGACTAGAAAAAAATTCCAGTCACTGATTTTAATGACAGCAGAATTGTGTTTCATAGGTAGGTACCACTGTATCTCACTAGCACTAAGGAAAAATAAGCAGTCGGATGCTTCATAGACACTTATCTTTAAGTAAGCATTTCTCAATGTGGCATACTGCTCAGTATTTCTGAGGAACATCCACTTTACATACCTTCAATACCCCATGTTTCTTCCACTGTTATAGAGCAAAGTGCTATGAGCAAGATAAGAACTCTACCTTGGGGAGGGAGGGGTTGTATCAAGAAGTGATGAGTCAGCTAAAGAGAATTCATTCTATTAGACATGTAGAGTATAAGACTTGAGAACTAGGATGGCAATCTAGCTCAATTATTTTAAACCAGGGTATAGTATTGATTGTACTCATACAGTAAGAGTCATTTTAAGATAAAGAAGAGCATTGAAATTTCCTTTACAGCTTTTTGTGCCCAAAATATTTAGAAATTATAAAGCTAACACAGCAATAAGGACATGAGAAAAATCCTAGCAATACAAAACCATTAAAGGAACTCTAGAAAGAAAGATTTATTTCAACAATACTTACAAATTTGTGGGGGTTTTTAATCCTAACTGTATCAGTTTAAGATATCTCTTAAATCCATGTAAATTGTTTATAGTAAAGCTTTTACCCTTCAATATACACTGTATGTTGTTTAACCTTCAACAAAATGTAATATAAAGAACACATTATTTTTTATTTAATAGTTATTTCCTCCTATTTTAAAACATCATCTTTATGAGCTGTTTGTCACTAAAAGTCATTACAATTCTTTGTGAATTTGAATGTAATCTTCCACTTGTACTTCAGTTTACTGAAATGACATCCTGAAGATGAGCTCTGCCTTGGCCCTTCATTTTATTCAAGAAAGTGTGATGTGATGAGATTTTTCTTGTAATCCTGAAATATAACTGAATGAGGTTTTTTCAATGACTTCTCAAAAGTCACAGTAGTGTGTCCTTAAAAAACATGGAGAATAATCATTCCCCTTTGATTATGCCCAAATTATTTTTGCCAATAAAACATTGCTAATGCAATTTTTAAATTATTAACTATTCCAAATTACATTTTTATTTCAAGACTATAGATAGTTTTCGAAAACTTTCAATGTCTGTAATGAAAAAATGGTACATTTTTTCAGAATTATTTCTTTAAATGTTCTATGACACAGACTATTTAAATGATAGTTTCTTGAATCTTTGTAAAAACCTACCTACAGCTCACAATAAATTCTGGTTCTCCCATGTTATTCACAGTCCTTTAAAATGTGATTTCAGAAATATTGATACTGCCATTTGAAACAGCTTTATGGGTTTATGGGAAGATTTTCTTTTTTAATTTCTTTTTCAACCAGCTGTCATAATTTCAAGTAGATTGTATCTTTAGGATTCATAGAAGAAGCATGATTAATCACTTTTGGAGACACTTGGTTCTCAAAGATGATAAACAATGACCTAAATTTTAGATGAATACAGTTATCTAGCTCCANCAAACCAGAATCTCATTCTTATTTCTTTTTCCAGGTGAAAACTTTTTTTCCAGTGGGCAGTTTTTTGTCAGTCTGATACATTTGTGAGCTTCTTTTCAAGATTCTCCTAGATTCTTTTGTGATACTACATTGAGCATGTGTGGATGGGAAGGAAATTATTCTGTGTTTTTTTAATATCTCTTTCTGAAAATTAATCAAAATTCCAAAGCAACCAAATCATAAACCTCCATCATCCCAATGTAATGTTAAAAATTTCCTCTTCTTGTTCTTTATATCATATTGCCCTGTATTTATGCAACAGTTACTCTGGGAATTCTTTTAGGATCAGCAAAGTTTAACTGGAGATGATCTGTGTCGTTTCAACCATAGGAGTTTGGTAAGATGAAGGACATCTCTTTTCCTGTGCATGAGACCCTGTATGAATTATCTTCTAGTCTGAGCATTTTCTTGTATGGCTACAATATTTTTGATGATGAAGGATCATTTTGTCTCATGAAAATGCACATGGAATGTTTGCTTTGACCCTGATTCTCCTTCACAGTAACAGTCAGTCTCCTCTTGTAAGCTATTAGTCTGCAGTGTTTCTTCATGTCTGTGTATTTCTTGTATATTGTAAAATTTCTCTTTCTAGCTGGAAGGAAACACGTTTTCTACTTTCAGTTATTAAAGAATAAAAAGTTTAAATATTTTTTTCAAAACTACCTGTTCCTTTGGCAGAATATAGTGAAGAAATATATCTCAGTTTTCATTTGGTTTGGTTTGCAATGCATTCCAATGTTTGTTTGTATATACACATGCACACACAACTAGAAATGTATGCATTTTTTAATAAATAGGAACTGCATCTTCTGTCCAAGTTATCAAGGTTGCTCTTCATGTGCTACCATGATATATGATAATTTCTGACAAAATTGGTTCTATCTCCTTCCATTTTTAAACACTAATTTAGTTAAGACAGGTTGTGCTAATTATCTCTGCACAAGCTGCTCAAGTTATACTAGGTAACAAGTCTGCAATTTATCCCTGACTAACTATATTGATTTCTCCCTTGCCAGCCATAATCAGATAAATAAACCAATAAACAACACTTGTTCTTATCATCTCTGCAATTCAACAATACTCAGCTTCATTTACTGTTTTCTGGCAAATGTCCCTGAAGAACTTACCCTTTTCATATCTAGCTGACATATGAGCTACCTTCTCATACCTGATACATCGCCTCCCTAATAGCAGAAAAGTAAAGCAAATGGAATCCCTAATGAACAAAAGCCTGCTTTGGGCTTCACATTCCACCAGTTTAGTCTTGCTTTAAATCAATGTTTGCACTGTTTTGGGTTTTAACATCCTAATTTGCTGGTAATAGCAGCTGTTCTCTTAGCCTATGCATGGATACACTTATTTACTCTTCTCTCAGCTGCAAGTGATACTGTACTTTTTAGAGACTACTCTAATTCTGAATTATTTCAACATCCCTGGATTTGACTCCACTATCTTTGATTTCTGTTTCTCTGGGAAAGCAGGAAGCTTTGAACTATGGCTCTGTCTTGGTGACAGAGCACTAACACAGCTGACAAGGACTTTATACATGAACATGTTACCAGGACAACCTTTTGAAAAGGTAGATCTAAGATCAGTACCAAGCATGGAAATTTGTTTTAATATTTAGTCCTTTTCTGAATGTGAACTGGCTTGAAAGAGATTTATATTAGCTATGCACTATGACTCAAACAGAGTAGCGCCTTTTTCTTGGGTCTTTGTCACTTGAGACAGGCAATTAGTCATTGAGTGATAAAGCCTAGCTCTGTAGCTGAGATACAGAAAACACACCTTAAATTTCTTCCTTTAAATAGTGTATGAGAGGTAAAAACCTGGATCTTCTACATCTAGGTGGATCCCTACTTCAAAATGTATTCTCTTCACCTTAGACATTTAATTAAGGAACACACATGTGGAATAATAATAAATTACCCACCCACCCCCCTAAACTCAAAAAAGAAAAAAAAAACCAAAAAAGTCTTAAACATTTCTTAGAAACCTTTCTTCTGTGTATTAAAGGCAAGTGTGGGTTTTTTCTGTTTAGGGTTTTTTTAAGACAGAAGATGCTGAGACCCATAGCTCTTTTCCAGAGGGGATGAAAACAAGTATCAAGATCAATTTTTTTTTCTCAGAAAAAAACAAGTGCTACTTTCCACTGTACCTATGTGTGACTCTACTGAACTGCACCCTACGGAACACAACCATTGGAAAAGTACTCAACTTATTTTTTAATATCTGTATTTTAAAAAAGAAAAAATATCTTAAATTTTACATTAAGAGCATTATTGTTTACCCATAGTCATTCCACAGCTGCAAAATGTGACTAATGAAGAACTGCAATGGCTTTGGGATCTGCAGATGAAAATTTCCATCCCTTAAACTCTTCAGGCTTCTTCTGAAGATTTTCTATGATTTTCCTGTGATTTTTTTGCCCTAGTGATTTTCTGCCTTTCAGAGTTCTTTTAGTTGGGTATTATTACAATATCCCTGTTATCACCAGATATTGCAAGGATTTATATTCAACTTTAATTTCACTGCAATATTTCTTTTATACCTTTCTACTTCCAAATTTGTTTCGCAGGCTACATGAGATATTTTGGTGTTAGTATATAATATAGGAAAAAGGTCCATGGATTCAAGAGTGGAATCCAAGTAGAAAGTATGTAAGTTACATTAGTTTTGGTTTTTAAACATTCACAAGGCAATAGTGGTTAGAATGATAGTTTGAAGCGATCTTATGTCCTTTAACTGTAACCACAACGTGAAGAGGGAGAGGTTAAGGTAATCATAGAAGTCTCAAAAATGTCCAGGGAAATATGCAACATAGATTGTTCTGCGACAGTGAACAATTCACAGATTTGCATTATGGATCAACGTGAACAGTATGTGAACAGTAGCTTTGGAAGTGAGATTGGTGGGACAAAATGGTCAGTTCTGTCAAAGTATCCAGTACAATAGGATTTTATCATATTGCCCACTGTGAGGACTAATTTTTTAAAAAATATGGTGATGTCTCTAAACTTTTGCATATTCCTTCCATATGTTTTATGAAAGTTGTTATGTCTATCATCCCTATAGGCCATAACAGTAAAAGCAGAATATAGCTAATGTAGTGATGATTTGCATTAAAACTTACTGGGTTTATTTGGGAAAAAAAATGTCCCTGCTGTTTTCTTGTTGAATATTTCAGTGTTATCTGAAATATTACAGCCTTGCATTGTACCACAATTGCAATATCTCGCATTAAAGTTCAGTGTAAAATTTTCAGGATCATTTCTCTTTACAAGAATTTTGAGATTTCCCAGACCCAAAATTCATCTTTGTCACACTCCATCAGTTTCTCTAATACAGAAATTATCCACCTGGTCTGAACTACTGTTTCTGCAGTAATTGCTGAGCCATTGACATGTGCCCCTGCAGGATGGTGGCATGGCCCCTGCACTCATTAATGAGTCTCTGCTCTCCTTCTGCTGCTGATTTAGCCAGGAGCTGCACTGCAAATCTAAAAGTGTTACAGAAGGTGGCATTTGTGTTATAATAACCTCCACGACCCTCTGACAGCTCCTCCAACCTGGAGCTCTAAATAAGGTTTAATATTTTCAGATGAATGACTATACCTTTCCAGGAGTATAATATGTGCTTATATGGGTTTTTAATTAAGATCTGCCCTAGGTGTCCCAGAACGCAGTAGCAAAATCACATTATCTTTATGGGTCAGGATTGGGCCCTTAATGCATAAAAAGTGAAAAAAAGCCTATGTTGCTTTGCTCATTTGCACAGCTTTGCTCATTTGCACAGCAGTTTACTAATGAAACACTCCTGCAAGTGAAATACGTCCTCTCTCTCTTAATAATGTTAGCCACTGGACAAATTAATAAAAGATTTCTTTCCCTCTTTATATTCAATCAAGAAATGGTTGCATATTCCCTTAAGTTGGTTGAGTCTTCTTCCCCTGGCAAAAAAAAAAAATCTTTTAAATTCTGTCTGCTTTATGGCAGTTTCTCAAGCTCCTAAGTCACCGTGATTCATGTTCTGGTATTATCTGCCTTGCTTTCATATTGGAATCATCGGTACTGCTGCAGTGTTGTAAAGCACAACTAAAAGATATGTTATAGCTCAAATGAAATTTATGGGATCAATATAAAAATTATTGGATTAATTTATTGGCGTTATGCATGAAGCAAAAAATGGCAGGTCATAAATTGTGCTCCTTGGCCCTAAAATCCATGAAAATAGTGAGAACAGTTATATAGAGTTTCATCCAATCATTGCAACTGCTTAAGTTTTCACATCAAGGTTAAAATGACTCTATCAATATGCACATAGACTACAGACCAGATTTTCAAAAGAAATTATCTTTTGCTTCAGCAATTAAAAAGAATCTGGATTTTCATAAAACCCAAGCACTCAGCTTGCCAAGTACCTCACACAATCTGGTCCCTAATTTTTGTGAACTGTTTTACAAGTACAGCTCTATTAAAACTAATTACAGCTTTTATGGTTGTACAAACATGTTTTCTGCCCTGTTTCTGAGAGAATCAGAAATAAATGGAGATATTCACCATGACATTTACTTGCTGACTTTAGAGATCTATATCCACACTAGACTCTTTAAATTCGATAGACAGAAATATACAGTAAGGGCATGTTTGCCTGACCTATTTGGAAATTATCTATAGTTTGTGGCAAACAGGACTGTTGAGGAATGCTTGATTTTGCGTAGGGATCTAGGTGACTAAATTTTCTGCAGTTCTGTATGGCTGATCAGATTAATCCTTGTCTAATTGCCCCTACATTGGGAAATGTAGGAATTCGAGAAGGAAGTAAACTGGTGAAATAAATAAACAAAAACTTATTTCCCTACACTGTTTTCTTTTTTTGCAATAGTCTTAAAATTTTCTGGAAAAAAAAGTTCTATTGTCAATGCTGCTAACTCCAGGGAGTCTTACAGTGCTCACAGTGCCTGAGACTTGGGGGACTAAACAGTGTCTGCCTCTGCCCCTGATTTCTTTTCCATCACTGAGCAATTAAGTCTTCCCACGCTCATGTGTTTTTTTCATAATTTATAGAATAACATTTTTCATAAAGGTGCTGTTAGGAGGAACACATTTGTCATTTATGAGACTCAATTCTGACAAAGATGAAGACAAAGCAGTAGTGAAACACAAATATTTTGCTCACTTTTGGTATGGTATTTTCTTCAGAAATAGCTCTCCTAGAAAGATTGTTGCACAGAAAGCGTATTTTGAGCATCTCATTACAATATATGTTACAAGCTTTCATTAAGTTCAAATATTTCTACTTATAACTTTGTCAAAGATCAGAACTCGTAATAATAATTTGTCTTTCTTTTCTCTTTGTAGCTACCAGGTCTGATACACTTTTCTGTCTTTCAGAACTTCAACTCGGTGATTTTGAACTTGTGCCCCAGTAAGCTCGTTCTGCTGGCATTCTTTCTAAGACTACCTATATATTTTTCCAAAACAATGATCTACAATACTAAACGAATAGGTGACCAAGTCAGGGAGGCCCTGAAATGGAATAAAAGGCTTTCTAACATATTCCTCCTCTGCCTGGGTGCTTGACTGCAAGATCAGATCTGATTTTGCTTAACTGTGTAATGAGGGATCAGACCAGTGTGAACAAGGAGGAAGGAGCTGTGAGGTCTCTGCCCAGCCATATTTAAGGTCGGGGTCTTGCCCTCAGTCCTTGTGTGAGTTTTTGATCCAGCTGTGCCTCTTCCCAGCAATGCACCTTGCTGTTCCTGACCTGGACTGCCTGGGCTGTTGTGGACCTGCATGGACAGGGATGGCAATCACAGGGCTGTTGGCTGGTCACTGCTACCAAAAACCTCGGCTCTTCTTGCACAGTTACTGTGGGATGGTGTCCCTTGTTGGTGGGCTCACTGCCTTGCCGTGCTCCCAGCATCCTGCCCTTGCTGGTCCCTGAAGTTAATGTGCTCTGTGACATACTAGGAAGTGTGATGATTAAGGTAAAACTCTATAGAGAATTGTCTAAATTGTACTTATTAACAGAGCCCATCATGATCTCTGAAAGGTGGAAGGTGGTTACTACAGGAAAATCATCATACATACACTGCGTGGATGCACAATGTCATACTTGTAATAGAAGGCACTTCTGTTATTTTTCACTGAGGAAAAATATTGTCCATATATTTTTCAATATATTTTTGGACAGTAAATCTTTCCTCCTTTCTCAGTTAAATGTTTACTCATTCAGCTGTACACTGAACTAGGGGAGAGGGGACAGAAAACCCCTAAATAATAATAGAAATGACAAATTGTGGATGTTAATGTGAAACAGTATGAGACCCGAAGCCAGAAAGTAACTATGTGAGACGATGCAAAGAAACATATTCTGACACCTGACAACTGAACCCATTTGTGCCTTAAGGCACTGGTGTTGGTAAGTACATGGAGAAGTGCCTTGTTGTGTTCCTACAGTGCCATAATAAGATTTCAAAAGAAAATCACTAGCAGCAAACACAAAACTATCTGGTCCAAGCCCACTGTTTATAGGCTAAAAGAATTAACACTTGAAACACTGTTCTTAATATATTTTATTGCAATGCAAAGAAGTAGTATACATGTTTAGTAGTTCATTATGAAGAGGCTATTTATAAATTGCAGAAAACTTTCCTAGAGGCAGAAGTTTGAAGAATGAAAAAATGGTATTTAGGCTCCTGGGTCACAAGTGGATAGACTGGTCAAAGATATACAAGCAGCTGATGGGTATTTGGGAACTATGTTGAAAGTACCTGCTTCAGGCTTAGATCCTCTTATATTTAATACATAAATTTGAGCGCTATGATGGTGAAAAATTCCTTTTTGCAGGTCATTTTGCAGTAGAATAAAAATGTAAATTGTTCTGTTTATTTGAGGAAACAAGCTCTCTTCCCCCAGCTTCTCACTTTGTCATGCACTTCCACTGGTGTATGATCACAAAGATTTAGAATTTCTGTCTATAAACCAAGTTCCTTATTAAGTGTTAAGTGTTCACTATCAAAATATGCTGTTACAAATGGAAAGTTAGAAATGTGGAATAAAAAAATCCTATCCATGCTGAAACAACTAAAGCTGATTAATCTTTCTGATGCTGGTTGGTAAGGTTAAGTGATCAGTTGGAGATGCTACCAGTTTAAACTCTATCTCCACTATTGTCAAAAGCTTCTGTACTTCAGATTAAAATTTAAGTAAATTCATTGAAGTGGTAGATAATTACCTTCCCCTCACTTCCCTCTGCTTAGGAAGGTCCAGTCTGGCAGGAGTCTCCTGTTGTGCAGCTGAGCAAAACAGACCAATGGGTGCCCATGTGGGGGAAGAGGGACTGTACCCAGCAGTCAGCATTGGTGAGGCAGGGAAAGAGGCTGCTGGGTTCTGCTCCTAAAACTGGTTGCGAACTTTACACGAAGGGGGCATTGAAAACAAATAAATAATTTGGCAAGAAAATGCTTGTCATCGCCCTTCTTTCACAGAAGAAATTTCACTTACTGTGAAATTACAGAACCCATCTCTCTCTGGATCCATGAATTTTGAATGTCTTGATGAATAATATTTTACTAAGAGAGTTAAAGAGTGCTCCCTTTTTCTATCCCTTCTCCGGGCATGACGATAGCTCATAGCTTCACCACTGAGACAATCTCTTGAGCAATGTAAGTTCTGAGGCATTCAGGTGATGTAGTTATGGTGGAAGAGTATAAAAGCCTATAGGCTGGAGAGATTCATATACCAGAATATACAAATTGGGAAAAGGCAACCATGAGCTGCAGTGGGGAAACCAGATGAGTGATGAGTGAAATAAATTGAACACTGCTTTATGCAAGCAGGTATGTTAGATACAGTCTCTTACTTTCAAAAAATTATACTGTACTTTACAGTGACATAATCTGCTGTTTCCGTATTTCAAATGGAAAGCAGTAGTTCCTTGCTTTCCTGTTGTATTTCACTTCATCTTATGAAGTGAATTTCTCCTCATAGAGTTCAAAATGCCGTAAAAGTTTGAAGGCAGAAATGTAAGACTTGAAAGTCTGAATGCACACTGGGATCCATGGAATTCATAGCTTACAGAGAAAATTATGGTATGTCCTGAAGGAGCCATACATGCTCAGAAGCCTCTCATACTTTGGGAGTGGATAGAGGAAAAAGGTCAGAATTGATGTACCATGGCAAGGAAATTACCCTAGGTGCTTGCATAAGGTAATTTCTTTCCACAGGGAGCTGAATTTGTGGATTAAAAACTTTTGAGCCCCAGCTCTGGTAATTATTCATGCACTATTCATGTATTCATGAAGGGATTAAATAAAACTATCCTGGATAAATCAAAATATTTGGATATTTTCTTAAACAAGTTTAGACACATACAAAGTATATATGTGTTATTTAACCTGAATGCGTTCACACATAGAACAGCACTAAGAAATCTACCGTGAAGATCAAAACCTGAAAAGTAATAAACATGTTTACTTTCATGTATCATTTTCTTTATTCTGTAGAAAAGTTTGCATGACTAAAAATAAGCAATTTTTTTTGTCTTTTTTCTCTGAGACTATAAATCTGTTAACAAATGAAATAAGGTAGAGAATGGATGCACAAGGAAATAAGCGTCCAAAGTGTAGTGCAAGAAGAACCAATACTCAATTAGAATTTTGACTAATTTTTTTTGTAATTTTTTTTGCTTATCCATGAGAATGATTCCTTCTTGTTAGACCTGGAGTTTTCCAATAAAAAAAAAAAATCCTGCATAAATTATAACAGCTTTCTGTGGAAAACTAACACATTCTTAGTGATGGTGGCTAACCGTGTGAACACACTTTGATTATTGCCAATGTAAAATGAAACCTGGTGCTCTTTGCCCTTTAAATTATGCTGGCTTACTTTATATTTGCAATAAATTAAGAGGATGCACAAAGTCAACAGCTGTACCTCAATGAGTGGGCAAAAATAATAAACTGTTATTTGACTGTAATGTAAACAAAATTTATAAATGAAAACTTAAAAAATATTTTAAAATGGCCACAAAGTTTTGAAACTCATTTATTTCTCAACCCAAAGCAAATTATGTTAATTGACCTGCTGGTGTTTAGGAGTTTTTATCTTAGAGGGTATATATTTTCATATATCAATATACGGATATATGAAAAACATTCTTTAGAGAGTTTTGTCAGAAGTGGTGTATGAGTGATGCTTTTTAAAGTACATGGATATAATACTGGCTTCTTTAAGGTGAAGCTGATCTCAGTGGAGCTAGTATTTCACAGATACAGAAGACACATACCAACTCATGAGTTGGGGTTTTGTAAAGAATATCATTGATATCCAAATATAAAATAAAGGAACTAATATTACTCCTTGGTTCTAGTCAACAAAAATGAAGCAGTTGGTAGGAGTTAAAGAAACAAGCAAAAGTTTTATGATCTTTTTGAGTATCGTTTCATAATGAAATGTCATATTATACTAATAAGGAAAAGAGATCTGATAGTCCTTCAGAAGACCTATCAAAACAGACAACTGAAAGAAATATCATTGTTCACATAGCTGAATCTTAACATAAGTCACTATAGTTCTGAAGCAGACTGACAAAGACAGTAAATTTTGGTTCATTTTTCACCTTTAGACATTTTTAAATTTTATCAAAGTGGGGTTTTTTTACATCTTTTAAATCCTCTAGCTAAACTATGACAATATATTAATGTTTAATGTTTATTTGGTTAAATTATTTTTTCTGGCAGCAATGACAGTGAAGAGATCCAAAATGCATAGTGTCTGAGATTATTCTAATATTTTTTCTTGACCAGCAACTTTTTGAAAAATGCATATTGCCAATAGACCCACCATTCTTCTTGTGAAAGCAATGAATTTTTGAAGTATTTTTATTTTATGTAAATAAGGGTATGGCAATGTATTATTGCTGTTTGAATAACACCACATCTGGTGTAAAGAAAACACTAAAATGGGAAACAAGAAAGATATATAGAAAAAAAAAAGACAGCAGAAGATATAGCAACAAAAGGAATAAAAACACCAATAAGTTAAGAATAGAGGCAAGTATAAGGAAGTGGGAAAAAAACAGCTAATAGCAAAGAATGTATAGAAAGAGAATTACAAAGTCAAATGCCATCAGAACAGAAATAGAGAAACATGACACAAGAAAAAAAGAAGATAAATAAATGTAAAGAGGCAATGTAAACAGGGAAAAAACCCAAAACACCAAAAGACCCATCCCCCAATCAAATTGAAATGTTTGGTGGATGGCAAAATTATGGAACATGGATAGATGCATAGGAAAAAGACGGGGGGGGGGAGCAGAATTAAAGCAGCCAAAAAAACTTAGGAAACTTGGGTACATAAAGCATGTATTTGGCAAGAAAGCAAGAACAGAGGGGAAAGTAGTTTATTCATCTTATAAACAATGGGAAACAGCATATGAATATACATGGATAAGCAACTGAATTCCTCTTGAAATATTAATTTTATGCCATTCCTTTAATCTGACAGGTGGAAAAGCAGTGCATATTTCCTTACTTTGGTACAGGTGTTGTTTTTTGAGATGGACTAGAAATAAACTAGAAGAGTGTGCTCATTCTAGGAGTGATGAAACAAAGAATTCCAGTGGAACCTTTCCTGCCTATATGTAGTTTGCGTGGTTAGGTTCTGGTGGAGAAGGGGGGCTGCAGGGGTGGCTTCTCCAAGAAGCAGCCAGAAGCTCTCTGCAGGCCCCAGAGAACAAATATCAGCCGGCTCAAGGCTGGAGTTTCTGCTGACCAAGGCCGAGCCCAACAGCGATGGTCACAGCACCTCTGAGAACCACATTTAGCAGGAAAAAAATGCAGTTGGAGACATGCAGAAGACACTGTGACCTGTATTGAGGTCACACCTCTGCCAGCACTTGCGGTCCGTGGAGAGAAACAGAGACACAGAGATGAGCAAGAGAGAGAGATCCATGCTGGAACAGGTTTGCTGGTGGGGAGGAGACTTGTGATTCTGTGGGGGACCAGGCTGGAGAAACCTAGGCTTGAGAGACATTCTATGATTTATGACTGCACTCCATGGAAGTGATCCACGCCAGGGCAGCTGGTGAAGAGCTGAAGCCCTGTGGGAAAGGGCTCTTGTTGGACAAATTCATGAAGGACTGTCTCCCATGGGTGGGATCCCACGCAGCTAAAAAAGGAAAACAACTCCTGAGGAACTGACCAAATTCCCCATTCCCCCATTCTCTGCCCCTCTCCGTGCCACAATGAGGGGGGAAGAAGGAAGCAAATCATGACTAAAGTTAAGTCTGCTAAGAAGGGAGGGTGGGATGAGGTGTTTTAAGATCTGGTTGCACTTCTCATTATCCGACTGGTTTTGCTGTGTGTGCAGTGTAGTGTAATAAATTAGAGGGTTTTCTCTCCTATATTCTGTGTTAAGTCTGTTTTGCCCATGACATTAATTATGGAATGATCTCTCCCTGTCCTTATCTCGACTCCTAAGCCTCTCAATATATATTTTCTTCCCTGTCCAAATGAAAAGGGGAGTCACAGAATGACTTTGGTGGGCGTCTGGCCTCCAGCCAGAGTTAAACCACCACTGTAGTAGTACCTAGAGGTGTTTAATTTGAGATGCTGTTTTCCCTTTTCCCCTGACTTTGCAACCTGGGATGCAGTCTCACAATACTATAGAGTATGACCTGCAATACTCTTAATGAGAATTAACATCATTTCAGAAAACCTTAAGTCCATTAGTAACAAAAATCTGCAAGGTCAGCTAGGAGGTGTCTATTTGACTACATGATGACTGCCTCCATTTGATTAATGCAGTCAACTTAGACTATTGAGATGTAAAATGAAGCAGTTTGTATACATTCTACTTTTCCCAGAGGCTATCATTTTCAAAGTCATTTCTGGCACCTAATACAACATAGAAATTGAAAAACTTGGAGCCAACACTTTTTCATTTTGAAATGTCTTTTTTAAAGTTGGAAGATGCATATTTAATAGTTCACCTGAAGCTAGAATCTTATATTTTATGTTGCAAAAGTAACTAATTTATAGTGACATTTTGGATTTAGGATACTAGACAGTACCTCTGGTTGGAATGAAAACTTTTTAACTTGATGTAGCCTTGTCATAAATTGCATTCTCATGTCTAATTATGGCTCAAAATTTCAGCATATTTAAGTTGATGTGAAGTATTTGTGGTAATTTATTAATGGCTGCAATAAATGTCATATCCACTCTTAGTATTTGTGATTAATTGCTCTTTTGATTGAAATTTATCTATAGCTTACAGTGATAAGATAGGTTGATCTCAGTAGAATTTTTTTCTTAAACTTAGATATTAAAGGAAAATAAGTTACTTTTTTTCTTAAGAATTAGAGATAGTAGATAGTGATTATCAAATAACTAGGGATATATGCAATGGTCAGAAACCCCTATGTTCATATATGCATATTTCTGGAGAAAAAAGCCTTAATAAACTACATTTCTTCATGCATAATCCCCTTGCTTTCCTATGGATTCAAAAACATGTGCAGATTAGGGAAATAATAGTCTTATGTGGTTTGAAGATATTCTCGGTACATGATAATGTCTCATGGAACTGCAGACTGCTTTCCCATCTGATGAATGACAACCTGAATTTTCAAAGGTTTTAGTCATCAAGTGTCACAAAATTCAATTTAAATACTTCTAAGAATCTAATCATAATTATACAGTGGTACTTCCAAGAGTATTTGCTTTAAGCAAAGTTTTCTGATTAGAAAATGAATTCAGCCCAGCTGCAGAACAATGATGAGCCATGTATTTCTCTATAGTGTCCAAGTCATTCTTTCAAGTTGTTTGCTTGGGTTTTGGTTTTTTGGGTTTTTTTATTATTATCTCTCAATTTTCCTGGTACATAACCTTCTCACTGCTAGAAGACACACTAGCTGATAAATATGACAAAGTACTTTTCAATCTTAGCACAAGTAATCATTAAACATAGGAGGTGCAGTAGAAAATATTACCCTTGTAAAATCAAAATATATTGACCGTCATTGGCTATGTTTCAAAACCAATTTTAAAAATGCCTACCTAATAGAAGCTCAGATGGCTATAGGAAAAATACATAAACTTTTCTTTCTATGAATTCTTTCTACAAAATTCACAGAATGAACCAAAACAACAATATGATATTTTCCTGGTTTCAACTGGAATAAAGTTAATTTTCTTTGTAGCAGCAGCTATAGTGAGTGCTGTGTTTTGTGTGTGGGTTGACAATAACATTGAGAACACACTCATGTTTTGTTTTTTTCCAGGCAAGGTTTACATTAAGTCAAGGACTTTTCAGCTTCTCATGCTTCGCTGCTAGAAAAGATGCTGGGAGGTCCAGAAGAGGCTGGAAGGGGTAAAGGCCAGTACAACTGGCCCAAACTGGCCAAAGGGGTATTCTAACCATATTGTAGAATGATACAATTCTTTTCGTTGGAAGAGACCTTTAAAATCACAAAGACCAACCGTTAACCTATCACTGCCAAGTCCAGCACTAAACCATGTCCATAAACACCACATCTATGTATGTTTTAAATACCTCTGGGGATGGTCACTCAATCACTTTCCTAGGTAGCCTTTTCCAGTTGTTGACATTGTTTTCAGTGAATGAATTTGTTCTAATATCAAATCTAAACCTCCTCTGGAGTAACCTGATGTACTGCTTCCCATCCCATTACTTCTTCCTTGGGAGATCAAAACCCACCTGGATACAACTTCTTTCCAAGTAGCTGTAGATGGCGATAAGGTCCCCCCTCAGCCTCCTGTTCTCCAGAGTAAACAACCCCAGTTCCCTTAGCCACTCCTCATAAGACTTGTACTCTAGACCCTTCACCAGCTTCGATGTTGATCATATGATGTCATGCTCAGTGACTTGGGAAGGGAAGGAGAGCATTAGAATGTTAAACCTGATGACCTGGTTTAAACAAACCAGGGGTGGAGATTGTAACAGAAACACCTTTTAATTGGTATAACACATGAATTCAGTTGTGTGTTACTCAAGTAAATGAACTCAATGGACACTTTGTGGACAATTATGGATATTTTACAGATATTTTACCGGGGACTGATACCTCTTTATTGTATCTAAACATGGGAATGAGGGTTGATGGGCAATAATGTGTTGGATATGGTGAGACCTGGGCATGATGTAAACGGTATGTAATAAGGGGTGGAGAATAAAGCTCCAGTACAGTAGCTTGTATGGGGCTGTGCTTTGGATTTGTGTTGAAAGTAGTGTTGATAGCACAGGGATGTTTTCATTACTGCTGAGCAGTGCTTACACAGAGCCAAGGTCTTTTCTGCCTCTCACACCACCCCACCAGCGAGGACTCTGTAGCTGCACAAGGAGTTGGGAGGGGACACAGCTGGGACAGCTGACCCCAAATGATTAAAGAGAGATATTCCAGATCATATGACATTATGTATATAAAGCTGGGGAAGAAGGAAGGGAAGGAGTGGACATTCGGTGTGATGGTGTTTGTGTTCCAAATCACTGATACATGTGATGGAGCCCTGCTTTCCTGAGGATGGCTGACTGCCTGCCAATGGGAAGTCTGGAATGAATTCCTTGTTGTGCTTTGCTTGCATGTATGGCTTTTGCATTACCTATTAAACTGTCTTTATCTCAACCCACAACTTTTCTCACCTTTACCCTTCTGATTCTCTCCTTCATCTTGCAGGAGGGGGAGTGAACTGTATGGGGTTCAGATGCTGGCTGGGCTTAGAATATGACATATAAGTGAAGTAAATGCTATAAAGATGCAACTCAATGTCAAGAAGAACAGTTTGTAGGTTAGTCTATTCTGATAAAAGAATTAATTTTCAAAACTTAAAATGTCAGACTTTGGACGAAACATTCAGTTTTAGTTTAGGTGTCTGGTTCACTCACAATTATACAACTAGTGACTTGACCACAGATGCTTCGTGTTCATATTTCCTGATCAAGATCCAATTAAAAGCTTACCATCTGCCATAAATCTTTGCCTCCATAAAGCATTCAATGCAAGTGACATGAATTAGCATTCAAGCCTGTCTTCCATTCACCATTGTCAAATTACCCAGACATTCCTTTACTAGGAATTTTTTTAAAAATCCATCAGTGTGTTTGTTTGCTTGGTTGGTTCTTTTTTTTAGTTGGTTGGGTTGTTAGGGGTTTGTTTGTTTGTTTATTTTCCTGTAGACAGAGGTTCAGGGGAACCATTGGATTTGGAATAAAACCGTTTTTATGAAAGAACATTGTTAATCCATTGTAGATTTGTCAGATTTGGGAGCCAATGAGAAATTAATGGGGAAATACTTACCGGAGGGGATTTTGGAAATGTATCATAAATGAAAATTCTTTGGACATGGAAGCATCAAATATTTTTTTTGTTAAAAGAAAATGTGACTGCAGGGATTTTTCTCCCTTACACAGACTTTGATATATATATGTATGCACACATATATACACACACACCACACACACACATACACCCCCACCCCCCCATCCCTTAGTACTTGATTTTGATCAAAGTGTAACAAAACTGAGTTTTTCTGGGAGCAATTCACTTCATTGGCATCTGAAATTCCGCAAATTTTATTTTGTTAGAAACTTAATTTTTCCACTGGCTTAAAAAGTAAAAAGGCAAACATACTTTTTAAAGTGTATTTACTAAAGATTGTCAGTGTAGAAATAGGCTAGAAGTTTTTCTTTCATGATTAGCTTTCAGCGCACCAGGTCTTGCTTCCTATCTCTGGAAGATAACATGCACAGTGTAACTCCATGTTTTTTAATAAAACCAAATTATAATTTTATAATTATTCATGTTGAGAATGAAATAATTTTTCTCTTTTTCCTTTACTAAATTTGATAGCTAAGCTTTTTTGCCTTCTTCAAACCTCAAATATTATTCAGACTGACACAGGCTTTCTTTCAGTGCTTTCCCTGTAGCAGAAATGTATAGTATTCCCCTGGCCTTAGCAACTTAATTATCAGAAATCTATTTTTTTTAGGCTGTGTTGCTGTAGTTTTATTTCCCCAAAATAAAAACCTTTATCTGGAGTAATGTAGGTAAACATTTTAGTATGCTTTTAGGATATACTATTAGTATAGCTGTAAACATTAAGGAAGTTTAATTCTCAAGGTAATCTCTGATGCTGTGACTTACATGACACACTAAATAAATAATTTATTTCTAGAATGTCATTTATATATTTTTAAAGCGCATCTGCTTATGTTTTTTAGAACTTTTATTTTTAGTTGGAATATATTTACCCCTCTTCTATATAAACTAAAGACTAAACTGTGACTAAATTGACCGAAAATATTCTTGAGTTGTATGCAGAAAGCTTTGATGTACTGACAAAAATGTTTAATATAAAAACGGTTTTCTTGTTAATAGAAAGAGGAATAGTCTTGAACTAGGAATATTCAAGTTGCCTAATTTTTATTCACGTGGTAATTTTCTGTCAACTTAAACTTCATTTTTATTTCCCCTTTTTAGTGAGTAAAATAGAAAGGATTCTGTGCACGAGAACAGCTAAGTAAGTGCTGAAAGCATAATAGAGACACAAAAACATTGCTACAATATATTTTCAGTATATAACATCTTTCTTAGAGCTAAAGGCTAGAGTGGAATAAAAGATATTTAATCCCTAAATTTGATAAAGAATTCCCGAGCTGCAAGAGTGCAGACAACAATTGCCTTCTGGCTCTCCCCTGTAATAAGCCAGTCTTCTCCACTGAAGAACTACTATACCACATAACTGTAAAAATTCATGGCTTTTGTCATAGCTTAAGCCCAGCCAGCATCTAAACCCCATACAGCTGTTCAATCACTTCCCCTCCTGCAAGATGAAGGAGAGAATCAGAAGGGTAAAGGTGAGAAAAGTTGTGGGTTGAGATAAAGACAGTTTAATAGGTAACGCAAAAGCCACACATGCAAGCAAAGCACAACAAGGAATTCATTCCACACTTCCCATTGGCAGGCAGTCAGCCATCCTCAGGAAAGCAGGGCTCTATCACATGTATCAGTGATTTGGAACACAAACACCATCACGCCGAATGTCCACTCCTTCCCTTCCTTCTTCCCCAGCTTTATATACATAATGTCATATGATCTGGAATATCTCTCTTTAATCATTTGAGGTCAGCTGTCCCAGCTGTGTCCCCTCCCAACCCCTTGTGCAGCTACAGAGTCCTCGCTGGTGGGGTGGTGTGAGAGGCAGAAAAGACCTTGGCTCTGTGTAAGCACTGCTCAGCAGTAATGAAAACATCCCTGTGCTATCAACACTACTTTCAACACAAATCCAAAGCACAGCCCCATACAAGCTACTGTGAAGAAAATTAACTCTACCCCAGCCCAAACCAGCACATAAAATATTTGTATTGTTAAAAATTAAGTTGTACAATTGTTTAAGGTGTACCTTTCTATTTAAAATGCAGAATTTTTTTAATGGTATCTCAAATACCTGATCTAGATGGCAGAACAGACCTAATTATTTAAAATTTCCTAGGCACTCATAAAAGTCCTTCATCTTCTTATGAAAACTACATAATGAATATATTACTTTTATGAGACAGATATGATTTTATTGTTGAGTATACACAGCAGCTCAGTTTAAGTAAATATACAAAAATTGCTGCCTGCATAGCATGATTTAGGTTGTCTTTTCTTTGAACACAAAATATGCAAATACCTGAATATACATTCTTACAAGTTTGCCTGAAATTTGAGATAAATTTACTCATCTTCTAAAAATATTCATAATTCCTAAATAATATAGATTTTTTTTTATACTGGAATCTAAAGATACAAAATATTTTTACTAAAATATGAATAAATTCACTGTTAGGCAACAGCAGGGGTCAGGTTGCCCTGCATGGTGGACAAGCCAGGTGCCACAGGTGATCTCAGTCCTAGGTGCCCTTACTGAGAGGTGCCATCCCACTGACCCCTAACAGATTAGTGGAGCCCAGGTGGTAAAGACAGGGTTCAGCAGCCCAGAAGAGGATTGACTGTGGGTCAGCAGAGGAAAGTAAAGTAGAGACAAAGAAAATAGCAGACTAACCAGGAGAATTAGACACTTACCCACGAATTAAGACTAGTATCAGGCAATAGAGATTTTTGTGAGGGTAGCTATAGTGGAAAGAGCAGAGTAGAGATTACATTGAAGACAACCCAAAAAAGTCTGTATATTCATAAGTTACTGACCCAGAACCAGGAAATCAAAAGCTTAAAAACAGAAGTGGAAACTTATCTTTTTTTTTCCATTAATAAAGTTTTGAAACCTACAGATTTCCATGCGATGCAGTTATGCATAGGACATTAGAAGTAATATCCTCAAATGTGAAGCTGTTCAAAATAACTTTCTCTTCTTCTGGGAAATTGTGGTTTGCTACCATTTGCTATCATTTCCTCTGGGAAATGATAGAGCAGATTTCAACCATCAGTTGGGACACATGGATTTATTTCACATTTGCATTGTAGAGACTATGCAAATGATCACTAATTGCTCTCTGGAGAGCATTGTGCCCCCTTTTTGATCTATGTATTTATCCGTTTCATTCTTCTGAGGGTACAGAAACACTGGAGGAATTGCACAGCATGCAGCTTGAACAAAGGTTTTGAAAGAGAAGATGCTTTGGAATATAAAGTGTGTCACAAATCTAAATTTCTCAGGTTTATATATATGGGTATGGGAGAGGTTATATCATGTTTTTAACTGCATAATACAACAATTGCTTTTGATTAAACATTTTTTATTTACACTGACAAAAAGTTTATGATCCATTATTTCTCAATTGGTGTAGATGGTTGAAGATATATATGCAGAATCTTAATTCCGTTACTAACATTTTCAAAATAGATTATGCTTCAATTGTTCTCCAAACTATTCAAAAGATTGAAAGCCACAGGCAAGAAACAATAATGTACAGAAAATGCAGTAAACATTAGAACCCTATTTGGTAATCTCAGAGTAGAAAATAAGTTTAGCATTTCACAGTTTCCCCCTACCACCAGTGCTGTTCACATCCTGAAATTGTGACCCCTGCCTCATTTAGGAAATGGGTCTGGTAGGTAACTTCAATTTAAAATCTGTAAATCTGCATAAAATTGCTAGCCTTTTCATCTTTAAATGTAGAGGTAGGACTGTATCAATATTCAGAGTGATATTATCTATCCTTTTAATGCCTGGCCATTTTTTAAGTACAGTAATTTGCTTTTCTTCTATAACAGTATCAAAGATCTCTTGTGCAATATTCTACTTTCCAAATTGCAGGCAGTCCTTCCCTGGAATCTGTAAAACAATTGAAAAGAGACTATGTTGCCTCTGCAGACACAAAGATATCAGCCAAATTAATGATTCATACTTTAACATATTTTTGTCTTTTTCTCAGATATTAAGAAATTCACTTACAAAACAGATCTTTAAAATATATGCAGCTTCACAGTTGCTAGTGAAAATTAGTTATGAAAATACCATTCTTTCACCCTAAAGGAAAATTACAATGACCTAGAACATGATCAGGTAATTAAAATAAGCTACTCAGCTTCAATGTCATACTAAATATACATACATCTATACTAAGAAACGTTCTGGGATTGAACAAGTCTGAAAATTAGAATAAAAAATAATTCTTTCCTAAAAACATAGGAAACATGTTAGTGTAAGAGAAGAAAATTTAACTTGGAAGCAGTATTAAACCTATTAGACTTGTAAATGTTAATATCACATTGAACAGAACCTCAACTAGTGTAAATTGTCCTAATTTCGTTAAGGACAATGGAAGTGTATTGATTTATATATACCTAGAATATGTGCTGGAGGCTTTGTTCTCCTGTACTTATCTATTCATGAAGCTCTAAATAACACTTATAAGAAAGTATACCTTTCACCATCAATTTCAGTCATCTGTAACTTTGACAGGTCATTTCTGAAACAACCTGTAAATAGACAGAGACATGGGCCATATTAACATTTTCCTAATTGGACCATTCCTTAGGAAATTCCTGGAAAACAAACATTCTGACTCATGCCATGTGTTCCAAAAAATGAGAGAATAATATCCATCAGGAAGACATCTTACAAGCATATATTTCGTCTGCCTATTTCAATTTTTACCATAACAAGTCATTTTAGTTGTGACCCAAATCAAACCCAAATTGTGGACAAGGAATGAACTGGAAGCATCAACACATTTGTTATTGCATGTTCGTTGCTGTCCCATCCCTTTTAAATATAAGAACTGAGGGGTGGGAGTTGAGTAGTTTATTTTGTCTGGCATTTCAAAATTTGCTTCTGGTAAACCTACATCAGAAAACGACAGATGTATTTACTCTGGCCCAGTCAATAATTTAGATCTTCAGTGAGTCAAACACCTTCAACTGCAGTACCATCCTAGCCTTTTGACATAACATATTGAAATAGAAAAAGCTGAGCCATTGATAACACTTGATAATATCTCAAAAGCGTATATCAAATTCCAGATGTCTCACTGTATTCATTAAAATCATTAAAACTCTTGGCTGAATGAATACCAAATAGTTTCTCATTTGAAAACTGATGAATGTATTAATAATACTCCAGTCCAGTCTGAAATTATTTTTGGTTATACTCTTACAAGTCATACAATTTATTTTTTTTTGGCACTGGTGAGATACTGTTAGATGGAAAGTGCTGCTTATGTAGAATTTCTGCTTAACTCAGATGTAAGAAACACAGGTTTTTTGAAATGTTTATCTCCCACTAATTTCATGAAGCACCAAATAAATGTTCTCAAACTCCACCTTCAGGAACCACCGAAGTTTCACCTACCATTTTGAAACTGTTCACGTGTAAATATTATTCCAATGGAGTAAATATGTTATATACCTTTAGATATACATATTTTAATTGTCATCTTAGACCTTACTCATCACTTTTGTAGTCATGTACTTATGTTGCTTTCTTCCCTCCACAGGCTTGTGTAAAAGCATGCGATTGAGCCCTGTACTAGAAACTGTGTATTCACATGCACAAAAGTTAATCAGATTTTGACTGCATTAAAACCCTAAACACCATGGAAATATATTAACTCTGGCAAGTCTGATAGTACAACCAAGAGATTGATCAATGCAGGTTACCTATAAACAGAACAAAAGGAAAATTAGCTAACAGAGGACTCTTGCAGTAGCTGTAATGGGAAGAAGTGCAGAAGCTGCTGAAGACACATTCACCTTGCAAGGGTAACTGAAATCCAATATCTTCCTCAGTAATCTTTCTTTGTTGTATCATGACAAGCAGTGTGTGCCAAGGTTTCCATTCTGTCCAGTGGTGGTGGAGCAAATCCAGAAATGTAATTTCATGTCAGCACATGTCACTGCTTGCCAATGCAACTTCCCTCCTCTCTTAGCACACCTAATACAATAATCACGTGCAGACAGTTTATGCATTGGTTGTCCATCACCTGTCCTGTGAAGAGCCTGGCAGACATTATCAAAAAAAGAATTTCAGGTAAGGCAGACACAGCTAACTCTATGTAATTGCTAAATGTGTCATTGGTTTGGACACAGAATGTCATTTAAGAAACCCACAACAAAAGCAAAACCTTACATTAATAGATAGTATTGTTTGTTCTTACTAACATACAAATTTTCTCATGTAGGAAGAAGTTCTGAGACTTTAAAAATACACTTAATTAGGAATGCTGCTTAATTAGGAAAAATATACAAATATTAATAATAAACATTTTTCCACTAGAATCATCTAGTTTGTAAGCTGGTAACTGAAAGGAATGAAGTTTCAAAAAAGGTATGTCACATAAAGGATTGCAATAAAATATACAAATAGTATCAGCAGATCCTATTTTCATCTTCTTTCCAGAAGACCTTTAGACACATTTGAAACACTATAGTATACTATACAAATTAAAGATGCTCATAATCTGCTGTGCATGTTATTTGAAATATCCTATATATGAGTTATCTCCAAAGTAAAACCAGTGATAGTGCAGGTAAATGTAAAAGCAAACATTTGGACAGTTCTTTGCAATAAATTCAGGAAAGGACAGAACTGCTTCTGGTTCTTCCTAGAAAAGAGGAGAGCCTTGAGTTATTTGTTAATTTTGTTTGATTATTATGGTTTTGGGCTTGGCTTTGTTGTTTGGGTTTTTTTTTAAGACATGTTTTAATAACGATATTGAATTAGACAGAATTGTTAACATATTGATACAGGATAAGAATCCACCTCCTACATCACCCTTATACAGCCCTCTCTACTCCAAGCTCTCCACTACTCTTCCTGCATGATAGAACAAAAGTTAAGCAAAATTAAAAGACATAATAAAACGGCATAATGCTTCTAGGTCTTATAATTCTCACATTTCTAACATCTATTTATGTGCAGAAGTAGACATTAAGAAGAGTTCCCTTTTATTCCTGATCCTCTAAGAGCAATTCTTTTGCCTTCCTCTCAGTTTTAGTTTCATTACTCACACATGAGAGAATGGATACTGCTTCCTCAGCCATCAAGTGACTGAAAAATCTTAGAAACAGGCTTCAACTCACCTGGAAAGACTATATGATGGCAACTATTCCTAAATTTGTAATTTATGAAAACCTAAGAATACAGGCATAATTTAAAATGCATCTTTCTAACTTATAAAACTAAGGGAAGAGTTACCCCTGTGGGACATCCCTGGAGGAAGAAGCGATGATGATAATTTTTACTGTACATGCTGATACAAAAAAAACTGTATGTGGCTACATTATATGTTGTAGAGTTATGGGTTGAAACTTTCTGTTTGGGGCATTGAACAATGAAGTGGAATATAACATTTCACAGTGTGTATTTAACAAACTAGATTACAATTACTGATAATAGTTATTAGCAGAAGATTCTAATATCACAGGATGCCAGATATTGAAAACTCAATCTGTGGAAAAAAGCCTTATATTTTCCTTGAAGGACAGAAAAAGGCTGCCTGTGATATTAAACATGAGAAGAACTCACATACATTTTGGTTCAGTATAATTTCTGCAGAGGTCATATGTGACCACTCTCATCATTATTTTTGACATTATTAATAAGACATTTCTACATATTCAGTAATACCATTTCCATTTGATCATCTCTGTTGTACTGACTGATACTCAAAACTTTTGATGGCTGTTAATATGGGAAACATTAATAGACAGAAAACCAACTTTTTGAATTACTAACTTATTTTCTGCTAATTTTTAACAGGTAGGAATGACTTCTACAGTTTTTCCTGAGATTTCTGGAGTGCTGGCAGCATAAATAGCTTTTCCAGAATGCACTTAAATGTCAGGATGGAATTTAGTTCTAGACATTCAGTTTAATTACTATTTCCACATTTCAAGAACCTAAAGAAATATTTATGAATTATAAGCTATGAAGCTACTACTACATTTCATGATGCATTATAAAGATTTAAATATGTCACTGACCAGTATTTTGCTTTATAGCAAAAGTTTTTGTCAAATATTTATGAAAATACAAGTTAAAATACCTGTTTTATTGTAGCAACTGTTTTTTTTCACCTCAGGCATTGCTCCTTCATTTAAAAAGATTATCTGTAAATCCAAATACATTTCTGTGTTTTTATGACCTCTACTGTCATAGAAAAGATACTAGAATCTAAAAAACTCAGTGCTGCACTATAAAAATTTTAAGATTAATTTGCTTTCTTTTAATTTGAGAAATTCCACTTTATGAAAAAAGATTTTTATGGTAGGTAAGGCATACATTTCAATGCATTTGTTAAGTCTTGAAGGATATCCAGGGAACTCATTAAAGGCCATGACCTTGAGTAAATTTTACTTACACTGGATGTTGCTGAAATAATGTAGTGTTTTTCAGAGGTGATAGTATCACTGAAAAATATTAAGTATATATTTTTTTAGAAAAAGATTTTATTACTAAAGTAGTTCTATAGTAAAATCACCTCTATATACCTTTAGTTCACTAGTAAAGCAGATGCAAAGAGACTACAATGAATATGAAGTATAATGTTCGTATTTAGCTGGAATACACAAGGACTGCCATTTACACACTCAGGTATTCAGCAACATATAAAAGAATGATATGATGAAAAGGAAAGCTTAAAGAAGGCAATCAGATCTGGAGGACCTTATGGATTGTTTCTAGCTGAATTGCCACTATACAGTTGAAGAAATGGGAAGGCAGATGTTGTTTGCTGCAAAAAAAAGTTACCCATGGGGTAAACTTTTCTGTATAAGATCACCCCATGCTATTTTGCAGAACCCTGTAGCAAGTAGCCTGAATCTCTTCAATATTCTCTTCAGTATTGTATTTTTTCTGTATTTTAGTCAATTGAAACATAAAACTCTTGTTTAAAATAATGGGGTTTCAAGCTAGCAGTTTTCTCATGGATTTTTCCATTTTTTCTACGAAATGCAGTGGGAGGTTGGGAGGAATTATTCCTATGCTAATTGTCAAGAATTAGTTCTAAGATCTGTAGTTCTATGTGGTCACTCAGCTATGATGCTGATGAAGATGTATTTCTGGCTGTGAGACTGGAGATACTGAAATAGTTTTAAAGTAGAATAGCAAACAGCAGGCAGTGAATAATTCAGATCTGAATAGTAGTTTTTCCTCTTCTCATTCTGATGTGGTTTGTTTTCCTATATTTTTAGTTATTTTCATAAGATACTTAGTGTTAAACTCTAAAAATAGAAAAGAACACGGTAATAAACTTATCGCACCAATATGATTCAAATACATCATGTTTGAACACTTCCTAAACAAGAGCTTTTTCTATGTGTTAATTACATTTTTTTCCCCAGTAATCTTCAAATTTACTAATAATTGTTTCAGCATATGACCAATCTCAGGACGTTTTTACTCAACATGAGATGGCAATGTGCACTTGCAGCCCAGAAGGCTGACGATATCCTGGGGCTGCATCAAAAACAGCATGACCAGCAGGTCAAGGGAGATGATTCTCCCCCTCTACTGTGGTCTCATGAGACTCCCACTTCGAGTACTGCATGAGATGTTGCACTGAGTCCAGAGGAAGGCCATGAATATTTCAGAGGGCTGGAGCACCTCTCCTATAAAGGCAGGCTGAGAACCGGGTTTCTTCAGCCTGAATAAGAGGCGGCTCTGGGAAGACCTTATTGCAGCCTTCCAGTACCTAAAGGGGATTACAAGAAAGCCAGAGAGGGACTTTTTAGAAGTCTAGTAGTGATAGAGTGTAGTGATAGAACAAGGTGTAATGGCTTAAAAATTAAGGACAGTAGATTTAGATTACACATTATGAAAAAATTCTTCACTTTGATGTAGGTGAGACCCTGGCACAGGCTGCCCAGAGAAGCTGTGTCTGCCCCTTCCCTGGCAGTGTGCAAGACCAGGTTGGATGGGGCTGTGGTCAACATGGTCTAGTGGAGGGTCTCCCTTCTTACTGCAAGGGGTTGAAACTAGATAATCTTTAAGGTCCGTTCCAACTCATACTATACTTCCATGATTTTATATATCTATTTACATATGATACTCTACTTATTATTGCTGATTTTTAAAATAATTTTCAGTAGCAAGTTTTCTGCTGTCTTTGTATAGCAGCTTAGAAAAGGCAGACCTTGGCAACTGCAGCTCCCCATAAATGACACCGCTCCACCAGAGAAGGGCCTTAAATGGTCTTGAAAACATAACAGGCCCTTCTTGGAATTTATATACCTATTATGACTAGAAGATGAATTCAACTGATATGGAAAGAATGAATCAGTGCCTATCAATGTTGATCTGAAGGTGGAAAAATAATCAATTTTTTTCCTTAAACATGCAGATTTGAAATATTTTTAAAACATCTTTATCTATTGCACAAAAAATAACCTAGTGTAATAAGGTGGAGACATACTTGGGAGAAGGGATTTTTCATATACCTCAATGTTTATTCAATTCCATTTTCTAGTTTGAAACTCTCAGTTGACTATCTCAAAACTTCTGTGAAATAAGTCATTGACTTTTACTGCCTAGAGCCCAAAGTATCAAGCAACAACATTTTCAGCATAGATTTATGTTGAAATAATCATGAACTACATTGTGATCTCAGAGATTAAATATCACCATTAGGAGCTTTTGTGACTTTGTTGTCAGTCATGCAGGTGATCTCTCCACAGTAAATCCAGTCATACCAGGACAAAACCTGAAGAGCCGTTAGTAGTTCTTGCAGTAACTAAAGGACAGTGCCATGGTGAAACGTACAGAGAGTCAGCATGATGATTACTACTTATCAGTATTTTAAAATCTTCTGCATTTTACCTTTTAGTACAAAATTCTCTGCTTTGTGTTTAAAAAATGTGTTGTTAGCTTTAGAGACTGGAAAGTTTTCTGTATTTAAATTTTCAGATGCCTAACTTCAGTAACTGGTTATTTTACAGATTTAACAAAACCATATTACTGTTTGATAACCTTGATGGAAAGTAGTTCTTTTAAACTGCAGGGGCAATAACAGAAACATTATACTGAAAAATCCTTGGTGTCAAACATTTTTAAACTTTTGAGACAATTTACATTTTTATAGACAGTCTCGTATTTCATGCCTATATTTACTGACACTACATTTATGGACAGTTAACTGCCACACTGCGAGGCACTGAAACAGTTGATTGATAACACAGATGAATGACTGATAGCAAGTACCATGCATTTTGTGGTGCATATTCTCAAGGATACTTGTGAGAGAAGATAAGGGATCTTAAAATTGGTTTTATGTCAAGAAGGGGGGAAGGGTTAGGACCTTATAATTTGGTAAGGTCACATTATCCATGCAAAAGTTGTTGCACAGGAGACTATATTTACTGTGTGTTTCCCCTGCGCTTTTTTTTCTTAATATAACTTTGATAATTTCCATATAGATACTCCTGATGAACATATATGACAGAAGTTATCAGCTATAATACACAAGTGTCTACAGTAAGTTGAACATGTTTAAGCTCCCTCAGTTTTTAATTTTTCAGAGGAAGAAAGTAGTACAGGGATTCATAATCTATCCACAAAGAGAATATTATGGACCACATATTGCTCTTGACGGCTATGGTAATGACAGATCTCCAGGGTAATGCTGAAAGCAGCTCCATCATCCTCCGTCAAGTAAGCAGTGTCTGGATGCTGTTAGCATTACTGAAAATATTCAGAGTTTATAGTAATGGAGGAAATACTTTAAAATGTAGCTGATATTTAAACTGATTTTCCTAGGTCTGGCTCCACTTCCTCAAGTCAAGTTTCTTATCTTAGCTCCATAAAAATACTTTGTGGTCCTGACATAACTGTGGTGAAGAAGCCAATGCCTTGTGCTTTTGGCAATTCAGAGGAGTCTCAGTGCAGGTTTAACTTTAGTTTTAATTAACAGTCCTCAAAAAATTAATTTAAACCTGTAAAAATTTATAACTGTATTAATAATACAACTACCTTTTCTTCTTTTATGAATTTCTGATAATAAAGGTCTCATAGACTACTATTGCCATTAATCATTAATTTTTCTTTTTCAGACCAATTTAAGATAAACCCTTTGTTCATTGTGCAACTTGCATTGACTTATGCCTCCCGTTTTATTCCAGAAGATTTTAACAGTCTAAGAGGATGTGGCAATTTTCTATTGCAACTTTTATTACCAGGATTTGCATATCTTTTTTTTTTGTGAACTGTGAAATCAGCATTACAGTTTCAAGTAAGCTACAGTTTTCCAGACATGAAAAATAATTATGAGGCCTAGATAAAATCAGGCATCAGATCACTCTTCTTGGATCTCCCTATATTGCTTTGAGTATAGCCCTGTCCTGAAACTACATTCTTGGAGAGCAATGCTCTTTCGTATAAGATTGTTCTAAAAATACAGTCTTCTACTGCTCGGCATTGGAGGAATGGAAGAGCACTAGTATATGAGATGAAGCACTTCACAGTTGATGGCAGAAAGGCTTCAAAACATGATATAGCAGAGCTTTCATACAGTAAGTGGGAACACAGTTCTTGCATTTGTTTAAAGATTGTGTGAAACTTGAAACTTTGCATTATTTAAAGGATTAACTTTTTTAACTCTTGCTAGATCCTCAGATCTCAGCTCACGAAGCATTTTCCTTACATATCAAACTAGCAAAGGCCAGTGTAGTGGTGTGAAATTTTTGTTTATTTGTTTTTCCTATTTATGACAACAATCTTTCACAAACAGACTTTGGAAGCTGATGGTCTTTCTCTGCAGTCAGAATTCCAGTGACACTGGAGGTCTGTTAGAGGGTGTGCAGATTTTCTGTGACTTGTATTATGTTCAGGTTTGTAATTGTCTTTTTGTTCTTCCTTCTACATAATACCTATTCTTGTTATAGAATTGGCAGGCTGACATGCTGAGCCACTCCTGTCGAATGTTCCCACTAGAAATACATTTTTGAAGCCTTTTTTGAATATTAAATAGACAACCTGTAGCTCAGATTTAAACTAAATTCTATGATTTAAACATTCTTCTTAAAAAATTACATCTCCAGCCTAATGTCATAAATACTTGTTTTTCCAGCATGGATAATTGAATGATTTTAAAGCATTCCTTCAATTAAGGGTGAGCTCTGCTCTTACTAACATTTCCTAATTAGATGCTTCCTTTGCATAGGAAGCATCTGGATTATCATAGATCATAGAATCATTAAGGTTGGAAAAGACCTCAAAGATCACCTAGTCCAGACATCCCCTTACCACCTATATTATTTACTACGTTTCTAGGTGTATGGAATAGTTCAAGTTGAAAGGACTGAAGGGAGTCCCCTGGACCAAATTTCTGCCTAAATCACAGCTATGGTGTTCGGTCAGGTTTCACAGGGCTTTATCCTGTTTGGTCCAAGGTTGGACCAAAAATGCATAAACTCTCTTCCAGTGCTGGAGTACCCTAATCACTGAGAGGTGAATTACAGTGGCTCCCCCCAGATGGCCACCTAGCCACTTCCTTATTCCTCTTCCTCAGCAAGACAGGGGGAGAAAATAAGATGGAAAAAGTTCACAGTTAAAGATAAGGAGACAGAGTTTGCCCTCCCGGGGGAGGTGGGGACTTGGCTGTTTATGTTTCTGTTTATCTGAGTCCTCTATGTAGATATTGTTGAAGGCAGTAACTTGTCTACAGCAGTCTGTGTGACCAACCATGTCAGCATCCTGCTTGTATGTGTATCTGCAACATATGCTGATCTTCACTACAGGTTGTACCTGCAAACAGGAAAGCAGAACCTGCATCCCTCAGATTGGGCAGAGACCCCATCTCCGCAGGCTGGGCTCCAGCAGCTGAGCAGGAAGAAGACCCAGAGTTATTGGATGAGGGGAAGGCTTCTTTTAACTTCCTTATTTCTAATCGCCTGTTAAATCATGGATGAATCTGAGCCTGTGAGGAAATCCTATGAGTTTCTCTTTGTAGAAGTAAGGAACATAGCATGGCTTTAACAGCACACTCAAAAGGAAAAATAAGAGTAGCAATACATAACAAATGTAGGTCAACACCTATATAGCTTTAAATACCTTATTCTCTTTTCAGCCCAATACACTCATGTGTCCTTAACAGCAATAGCTTCCCCTCTTATTATGGGGTTTTGAATAATTAGGTTCAGCTGAATGTAATTAGCTTCCAGCTGGCAGTGCTTATCTAAGTTGCATTGAATAGTGATGAATTCTGTAGGGGAAAAAAAAACAACCCACAAAAAACCAAACCCACCTTCTTTTCAAGTTGTTTGTTTTCAGTGTTTTCTGCTCATTTCCTCCTAACTTGCCCACTTAGTACAGTAAGAGGCCTTTCAATAATGTTCAGGACCAGCTGATTATGTGGAGTCTTAAGTAGCATGCTGTTTGGTTTTACCACCAAAGCTTAGTACTAGTCTGCATATTCACTGTTTTAGGTTTTTCTCCAGCTTTTTTTTTTTTCCCCTCAGTGATGTAAAACTCAGTAACACCCCTAAGATTTCTTATTACTGACTACCTCACAGGCTGTCTCTCAGACAGAGGTTTCAAGGTGAAATGTAACTAGTTTTTATTGGGGAAGAGTATCAGTAGACACAGATCTGTCAGACAGTTCTGAGATTAAAGAAATTGTTCATTATAGAGTGCTGTCTATGGAGTCCTACTGCACCTTTCACAGGTTCATGAAGTTCTTGTCAGCATGATTCAATTTCATTTATTTTAAGAATTGTGACATAATAGTAACTAACTCTTTCGCTAAAGGAACATTGCATTAATTCTTGAAATACCTGCAGGCACACTGCTGCATTTTTTCATCTTATTTTCTCAGTTCAATCTATCCCTTGTTTTATCCACCAATTTATTGGTATATCTGTTCTGCTGCTGACTTTCAGCAGCTCTGCTTTCTTTTGCATTTTCTGCTTTCCACCTCTAATTCTACCTTTTGGGTTTAATCCTTATCTACTGAGGGTAAATTCCCAAGTATTAAGTTATTTAATTCCGTAAGTATCCCTTTACAAAATCGTTATTTTATCACCCTTTTGAACGACTTGAATGTACTATTAGAAAACTAAAGCAAACAAAATAAATTCTACCTATTGAATTGAATACTGTCTGGGATTTCCTCATTCTCTTTGTAGTCCATGCTTTTATTCTTTCAATTCTCTTGGCTTTTAAGTTCTGTTTGTTGTTATCCCTCATGTCTCAGTTGCTGTTTGGAAATGGTTGTGATATAGATTAGGAGAATATTTGCTAGATCAACTTCAAAGCTTGTAGAAAAGAAATGCTGTATTTCACCATTCATTGAGAGTTTTTTCCAACGTGAAGTGCTATGCAAAGAGCTAGTTTTAATTATATTTATTATAAGTAGAGTAGATTTCTTCTTAGATAATCATAGCCACAAAAAAAACCCCAAACAATAATGCTTAGACTTTAAAATAAACCAAGCTGTATTTTTCTTCATAATTTTTTGATGTTAAGTACATCTATAGATTCCAGAAACACTACATTAGGAGGAAAAATCTTGTGAAGGGCATGCTGGAAATCTTTGTTTAGCAAGAAATTTACCTGTTTAAGGATTATCTATATCTGGTGGTGTTCTCTTTAAACAGCCTGAAGCGTACAGTATTGTCCTTTACTCTCCTATCTCATTCTTCTTTTCTAGCCTATGAAAAACAGTAAAAGTAGTTTATAGGATATGGGATTTTGCAACTGAAAGAACGGATCAGTTCCAGACTCATATGCATTTATCAGAAAGCAACTGTTAAAAAGTTGCATCAAATGCATGAGTGTTGTATGACTTTCCGGTGGACCATGTTCACCCTCACTTCCAGTTTTTGCAGGAATGAATTCTGCAGTGTCAATCCACCTCCTGTAAAAGATAACTCTTCAAAATTTGCTCTGGCTTGTTAAAAACGGGGGGTGGGTGGGTGTTCCTGTGTTTTTGTGTAACTACATACACCGTTGTTGTGAGAGATCCTGTTTAACATCTTTAAAAGGAAAGAAATGACCTCTTAAGGCATCTGAGAAAGGACCCCAATACAAGATAGAAAGTTTAACTTTTAATTTTAATTAAAAGTTAAATTTTAATTTTCTGTTCAAGTGTTAGTCTTAAGTGAATAGATAGGATACCTGACACCAGAAATAATCTTTATTGTTATAAATGTTTCTTTGGGTTTTTTTTCTAGTGAAAGAGTTTCAGTTATGGGTATATTTCATAAAAACATATTTTAACACAGTAATAATCTAGAATCAGTCCATTAACTTCAACTTTACAGCTATATGAAGGACAAAGGGTCTACTCTGGCATTTTCTTCCATTTTAAAATTAAAAAATCTGTAATATCTATCCTATTATAAATTATCAGATTATGGATTCTGGGAAGGTTAAAATTCTTGTGTATACTTTGGGGGATGTTTGCTTGTGACAGAAACTGAGGAGAGATTATTTGCTCTCTAATACTTTATGCCCACCATCCTTTTTTGATAGAAACAAAGCAAAAGTTAAAGCACCTATAGTTTTCAGTTATTTAATTGAAAACAGTATCTGATGCTTCTTGAACATTGCAAACAAAACAAGGACTTGTAACATATTGTAGACTACATTGAAATGTATGTAAATCCAATAGTCAAGTTGTCTCACACCCCTCGCAGCACAACAGAACAGATTGTGACACTCTGTGTTGAGTCCCTGCATTGAAAAAGTGTAAAGAGAAGAACTGTAATGAAAACACTTGGTTCACTACTGGCATTTAACCAAACCCCAATATGTTTAGAAGTAATTTCTTACCCCCAAAACTGAAGTTCGTCTTCCTGTCTTTTTTCTTGGTCAGTATGGACAAAAGCAGAAACCTGTCTAGTAGTCCAGTTGATAAGCAAGGCACTGTCTTCAACTTAGATCTTTCTTTACTGAAACTTTTTCTAAATATAGCCTCTCTTTTTCTTTAATCTCAGTAACACACGGCCTTGGCGTGTAACCTTGCACAGAGAAGGATCCAGGCTCACAAGCAGTTTATATTTGGAGTCATAAACAATTATTTTTCCTAACCTTGAAAAAAATATTTTGTCCTTAATGCAGCTATCCAGAATAATATATCAAATATCAGTCTCCTAATGTATCACTTAGATATTATTTTAAGCACCCCTGTGATCATTTTCTCTCCTACTGACCAGCATTGGCATTGTTAGTCTGGTACTCTCTTGACTGTGTGAATCCATCTCCTGGCTTGTTTTGAGAGCTCGCTTGGTAAAGAAACATTTTGTTATGTCTTTAATAGTATGTATTCAACACGTCCCATATCCTGAACTGTTCAGTGTTACAGCAAGAAAAATAATTAGAAGTATTCCTCCATAGCCACAGCATAGTTATGTGGCTATAAATCAAGTGTGGGCTTCACAGATTACAAAACTAAAGCAAGTAAGAAAGTTCTTCACTACCAGACACTATTAAAAATCAAAGCAACTGATGCCTCCAGCTGGCACACATTTTTAATTATAGTTCAGCAGTATCTAATTGCAAATGAACTTGTTTATTTTATACAGTTGAAATCTTGTTTGTGGGCAAAAAGAAAGCGTACCATATGGATAGATATAAATATCTGTATAGACATGTAAAGTAAAGAAGACATAAAAAGCTGTATAGATTCTTATTTCATAGACGACACATATACCATTTCTCTGTGTGGTCAAATGTAATTTTTTTTTAACAGATTTTATTTTTGGTGAAATTAGTAATTCTACTCATTGTGAAGTTAACCAGGAAGTAAAAATGTCTCTTCTTTTTTAAGACTTTACTGCAGTCTGCAGCCAATTTTTGCTTTCTCTAAAATGTTCTACTGTGTACCATTTATATACACTCCTTTCCAGAAAGTGGACATTGCAGTAACTGCTCCTAACTTTGAAGAGTTTAAAGATTAAACCTCGGAGTCCCAGTTCTTCTCCGAAGTGCCCAATGTAGGAGTAATGTGAAAGCTATATTATTTTGCAGGACCACATGGTTGGCACATTCTGCCAACTGATATAAAAATGGATTACTGCTAATTTCCTGCATTGTATGCTGCTGCCAACTATTTATGGGTCAGCATAGTAACAGAGTACTTTCAGGAGTCTCATCTGAGCACAGGTTTTCCACTTGCAGGAGATTTCTGATATGTGGAAATAAGGCAAAGATTTAGAGACTGACCCTCTCACTTTTATAAGGACATATCCTAGTATATTCCTTTTGTGGGCAAAAAATTTAAAAAATGAGAATACATAAATCCCAGAAATTTAGAATTTTTATTTGTCCTGCATGGAAATTGCATGCAAGCCTAGCACCATTTAAAGGAAGGAGTTGGACATGGCCTTCTGCTTCGCAGGCAATGTGCACAGTCAGTCCCTAATCACTGCCTTACAGAGATTAACTCAATTGCACTCTTATTTGTACAATTCCTCCTGAAACAATCAATTTTATTGTCAAACATATAGACAAATGTTTTTATCTCAGTTTCCCAAAGGCAGTTGAGCAAAACCCACTGAGCTCATACAAAGCTAAAATAAAATTTCAAATTTATATCATGTAGTTGTATTTGTTTTTCTTCCAGCCAGCCCAAATCAAAATATGTTAACAATGGAACTATACAAGTTCATCTTTTTCCTCTAAACATTAAAAAAATTATGCAGATTTTTTTTCTCTATATCCTTAAAGGGTGCATTCTCATGTACTTTCCCAGTAATAAGGAAGATATTTTTTGTCTGTAGTTGCTTTAATATCTTTTCAGTTTCTGCTGGGATTGATATGGGCTTTGCTAAAATCCTCTACTTTGTGCTTTCTGGTGCTAGTCTTCAGAGGAATCCTGTATAATCAATTCTAGGCAGTCTTTTAGACAAAGGAAATCATGCTGAGTAAATAGAATGCATAATTGTGCTCAGTGGATAAGAATTCAAGTGCATTCTTTTCTTTCTTCTTAAATTACTCATATTCCCTAGGAACCATCTTGTTGTGAATGAGATCTTGTTTCTCACTTTCTTATCATTTGTCTTCATTCATTACAGCTGTTGTAATTACACAGCAAAATGGTTTTGAGTTTGCATTTTTAGAATATTTTATCAATTGTGCAGAAAACATCAGGGGTTATAATAACCCAAAGCTGATTAGACTTTAAGGTGCAGAGATGTCAAATGACTATTGTCTACTGTACATGTACAGAGACAGTTAATCATCTCTAGGGAAAAAAAAAACAAAACAAAAACAAACCATGATTGTAGGAAGGGGGAGAAAGGAAGCAATTTTGGAGGGATATTTGCTTATTGTTTTTGTCTTGCTTATCTAAGTGT
>VZTU01010802.1:37852-51884 GCA_013400835.1 Zapornia atra
ATACAGCAGCAGTGTTTGTCTAAGTCTTACAACTATAAAGTGTGTTGTGAGCATGGCTGCTACACTGGACATTAATTTTAGTTGCAGACCTGGTATATCTCCTTACTTACAGCAGGTTTTATAAGGAAGTCCTGGCTATGAGAAGAGATAACTCGTTGTCAGTGTCTGACCATTGTGTAGGCAGCAGAGACTCACTGAGGAGTAAAACACTTGGTAGTTAGCAATGACAGGTGTGAAAATTTGCTTTGATTAAAAAAAAAGCAAATTCTTTATGTATTTTTTAAGCCATGCTGAAAGCAAAATCACCAGCTGCATTAAAGGAAAAAGTATTCTGTTGCACAGCTCTAGATAGTTTTGTCTAAATTTTCATGTCATCAAGAAAGAGAAGTGAGCATCCCCTGCAGGCAATTCATCTTGCACTAATACTACAGATGGCTAAGCACTGTATGTCCAAAGTCTGGATTCCCAAATACCACTCCTTTCATACATGCTTGCAAGCTTCTTGTTAGATCCATCTGGCATTATTAGCATGTAAATAAAGAAATTTGAAGAAAGGGAAGAATATCACTGCAGGAATGTACAGTTAGATTTAGCATCTATGGCACTCGATGGAAGACTTGTTTTTTCCTCAGCTGGGGGAAAAGAAGGGTGCTGCAGACTTGAGATTTCAGGAAGCCTTTTGAGAATAATCAAGGCTTAAGAATTAAATAGATTTCACTAAAGCAACTGAGGTATCAGAGACTGATGACCTCACCAGCCAGACTCCATGCAACAGCTCCCAAGAGATAAAATGTGAAAGGCCTGGGAATGCTGATGGTTGGATCACTTAATTTATACTGCTACTTTCTCTAATGATGGATCTTTTAAAACACATACACATTCCTATTTTTATGTTTTATTGTTATTATCTGCCTTTAAGGTGCAAGGGCCAAATTAGTTTAGTATTTTTCGCTTGCAGCTTCTCGTCCAATACTTTGCAACGTTTCCTGTACCTTGGGCCCTAAGGTCTTCTTTGACTTTGTTTAGTGGAAATACTTAGCATTTCAGACAATGACAATCTCACTTCTATCCCTTCTCTCACTTCCTTTTGATGTACTTGGATTTATTAATGTTGCCTTTTGCTGCAGTGCACTGTACTTTGCCGGGGAAGTTTCTATATAGTTATGTAATTAAGTCCTTGATATGGTAACAGTGTGCACACTTCTGTTCTTTTCTGTCTCCTTAAATAGTTTCATATACTATTCATATTAACATTTTGCTGTGATGGCCCTCTCTAATTCCAGCTATGGTACTTTATCACAGCAGCCTCTCTCCAGCTTGCTGTACCAAAGCTATCACTGTAGTGATCTTTATGAGAGTCATGAAAGCATTGTAATCTCTACTGACACAATGCAGGGTTTTTTTTTAATACCTTTGCTTCTGAGTGTGTGAACAGGCAGACGTAGGCCAGTACATACCAAGACTTCTTCGACTACTGTGCCATTCCAGTTTCAGTTATGTAAAGGAAAAATAATGTCTTAATTTGCAAATACATCATGGTTACAATTTTGTAATTTTTTATTCTTAGACAATAACTAATGTTAACTGTGGAATCTGAGCCAATTATGCTCAGTAATGGACAAGATTAAAAAAAAATAAAAAGCCTTTCAAGAAATAGCAAATTAAAGTGAGAGACATATACATGAGCATGGGTGAAGCAGTAACAATAAGAGTTAACCTGATCGACTTTAAGGCAGTAATGGGTGGCAAGTCAGAAATCCAACTCATGTACAACATTGCTATAGTTCTATCAACTGCATTAGAAATGCACAGACCACCAGGAGTGTATCGTATGACCTCTTGCTGGATGTGCTGCTGTAGCTAGCTCCCTGCTTGTAGGTCTGTCCCCACACAGAAGGCTCTTCTTCAAAGCTGTCTGTGCTGAGGGGAATTCAGTCTATCTGGGAAAAATTATCTGACAAAATAGGGGTCATTTCCTTGAATGGCTCTGTGAACCTGAACTCGCATGAGCTGTTTTCCAGAAGCCAAGTTGTGTATCTTGATTCAACAGATAAATCTTGCTTGTTTATCTACCTGTTCACATGTAGCATTGACTGCTCTGTTCCTTGCCTTGCACTTCACGCTGTGCTGGTCATCGTGAGATAGATAATTCCTTCATGAAGACATTGGAATGAAACTCCATAATTTTCCCACTCTTGAACCAGGATCTGATTTCCATGAATACTGCACAGGTCTGTGTCTGCTGTTTTAGTTTACACTCAGATTTTCATTTGATTGGTGCTTACATGTTGTGGTGGCACAGTCCTCCTGAACATTTTCATTCAATATTATTAGTAGTACTACTGTGTGGAGTCAGAAATGTGAAATAAGACACAGTGTTCTAAATCAGAAAATTAAAATTTATTAACATTCAGACAGTTAGGCACAGTTGCAAAAAGGAAAAAAAAACCAAAAAACAAAAAAACATGGTTCCAGGAAAGAATTTCTGTGTTAAACAATCCTTAACTCTCTGTCTTTCCTTCCAAAAGCTCCCATTCCTTCCCCTTCTCTTCTGTCTTACTCTGAAGGTTTTCCTAACAATCTTTGTATGGCACAGCTCCTCTTCTCTTTCCTCTCCCTTTCTTCTTACTTTCCTCTCTGGTTATTTTTCTTAAAGAAATTCAAACTTAGAATCTGTATAAAGTTTGTTTGTGATGATTTTGTGATTTTTTTTCTGACCTTTGTAGTTGACTATCCTTCTCCCTTTTACTCTCTGCTTGAATACATCCAATGACTGAATTTGTCTCTTCTCATTCTGCATTTATCTGAATTTATATTTCTCTCCTTTTTCATTAATTAGTATGTTCTTTTGGTGGCAGTTCTGCAGTTTAAAGTTTGTTGCCACATTATAATACTTACTCAGTGGAAAAGTATCTCACTAGTTTTAGAACTACTAGCTTCATATTTGCCTTTTTTTTTTTTTTTTTAATATGTGACAACACATTGAACATACCTAGAAACTTTTCCTCCCCATCAGCTTTTTTTGCTTTTTTTGCTTGTGGGCAAGCAGTCATGTCTCTTAGCTTGACCTTGTGATGAGGATACATAATACATATGACTGCTTCTTCAAGAGAGTTTACTCCAGTGTCCCCACTTGGTGTCAAGAAGATGAATACTGCTTGCTGACATCACCTCTAAACATGATAAGCCAATCACTTCTGAGGGAGTTTCTGAATGCTAGTGTTTCATGAAGGATGCTGAGGCAGGTTTAAGTGCACAAAGATTTATTGCTGGGGTCTCTAGCTTATCACATATATAGACTTCAACAGTGCAAGTTCTTTTTTGGGGGAAAAAAAAAAAAAAGAAAAAATGAAAGAGAGAGAGAAAGAAGAAAAAAAAAGGGAAAAACTGCCCTGTGGTTATCTAGAAAGAACAGTGACAGCTCACTGCCTAATGCAACCAGTCATGATGGTTTGTCATCATGCTTTTGGCTACTACCGTGTAGTTTCTGCTGCTGTCCTCACTGTCTCCCCTACCATTGGTTGTTCTTGTTTCTGATGTTATTGGTGCCAACTGGATGATGCAAAAAGAGGCAAATTCTGCAGGTTGGTTGTTAAGCATCTTGCACAGAAATGTTTTGACAGTATTTATCAGGGATTGACTTATTTTGTTGTGTTTTATCTTTGGTCCTCTCCAGTATAAATTAAAAACTACAAAGCAAGAGCTAAAGTGAGGTGGGGAAGATTCTCCTTCCACTGTTAGCAGCCCCCCACCAAAACAGTACTATCAGGGGTCTGCAGCTACCAGGACGTGCGAATGACACCGTGATCACAACAACGGGAGAACAGCCAGGGAAAATACTGTTCGAGTGTCTCTGGAACATGCTGTTTCAGCAGCTTCAGGGAAAGGTTACAAAACTGCAAATAACAAGCCCTTAGGTGAATGTTTTTGGTTTTAGCATGAGTTGCCATAAGACTGAACTGCTTCAGCACAAGAAAAAAGGAAGAAGGAACTATTGAACAACAGGCACTTGGAATATCAATGCTGTGGAAAAAGTCTACTTTTTGTGGTCTGTTTTCAATTGTATTTGTGTGTATGCTGTGACACACAGGTAGTTTCATAAGCAGCTGAGGTCAAGGGTTTGTTGATATTAAAATACTCTAATCAGTCTGAAGTATTTCATTTTTTTATATATATATGCACAAGTTCCGAGTCAAGAGCAGTTTTGGAACCTTTTAAATAAAAACAAGTGTTAAGAGGAATAATATATATGCTTCACTGGAATTCCTTTTGAAGCTCATGGATTTCTTAAAAGACTGTAGTTTTAATATTATGCTTGGCTTTGCCAAAAATTAAAAGGTTCAAGTATATCTTTTTGGTTTGGTTTGGTTTTCTGCAAGGGCTGTTTTTCCCTACAAGCCAGAAATAAACAAACAAAAAATTAAGTTGAAGAGACACATGGACAGAAACATAACATGGAGAAAGAACACTACATTTTTTTGCCAAAGAATTCATAGTAAAAATACTTTAAAATATTTGGTAGATGAGGAAGGTACAAATACTCTGCATTGTAATAGGCATCATGAGGGTTTTGATTAGCACTTTTTGATGAGCACTTTTTGATGAAAAATGACATGCTGATAGGTAACAATGTGCCTATGTGTAAAAAATGATAAATAGCATTCTGAAGAGATTTCCTGAAAAAATATCCTGGCTGAATGATGCATATACAGAATGAGAGACTGAAATTTCAAAGACCTTGGGAAAATTACGGACTCCCATTTAATGTCTTAATGTAAATGCATCCAATAAAAGCCTGACTTTTAATAAGGCAAAGCAGATTTAAAATGCATTTGAAATTTCAAACACACTTTGATTTTTTCATTTGAGATGGAGTCTACTGTAGATTATTTTGAAAAGGGAAAAATAAACAAGCAAGCAACAACAAGCATTATGTTCTTCAATATCCAGGTTTACTTTTCTCTCCGATAAGGGTGATCTTAATCAGAGTCTTGCAGGCTTCATTCCAGCACTGTAAACAGAGCTGTGTTCTCCACTTCACACTTAACAAAATAAGATTTCTAAGGAAAAGAAACTAGCTCCATAACTGTGGACCAAATATTCATGAGGTCAAACTTTTCCTGTTATTATGAAGTAAAAAGAAGTTGAAACTATCTGGCACCTCTGACTGACTGGTTGGTTTGTCTGTTTATTTATTTGAGGGTTTGGTATAGGACAGTGGTTAAGTACCACTAACTACGTGGCCAGGTTTCAAAAGCACATTCACAATGACAGTTGGATGGCTGACCTGTTATTTGTGTTGTGCCTCTTCTTAAACTGTAATTACCCTTTTATTTGAGATTTGGTGGCAAACTGAGAATTTTAACAGGATTTGTTTGTTGGGTTTTTTTCAACTGGAAATCAAATTCCTTTACATAGCAATTAAGCAATGGATAATTACATTTAGCAAATTACAAGTAATGGTTTTTAGTGGTAAATAGTAAACAAATTGAATACAGCATTTTCTTGTAATCAGTGCCTTGAAAAAAAAATTATGTATATTAAATCTCTCCAAATCCTGGTAGTTTAAAAATTATACTACATGTTTTCCATTCACAATATTATACAGATATCCCCAGATATCCTTACGGTAAATACTGATTTACCACTGACTATCACAACTGCTGTGGGCAGGATTGGCTGACCCAAAGATTGCGTTTAGAAACAGGTTCATCTGAGAGCTGACGCTGTGACCAGTGAGTATAGAAGCACTCACACATATCTGGGCATTGTTTTTACTTTCCTTAACTCTTTGCTCATAAAGACATAAAAATGTTTTACTGGGTTGTGTCATTGTTTGCCTCACACAGTGACAAAGATAAAACACTCAAGAAAGACAAAGGTTGGCCACATTCTGCAGTCAATTCCTCCAAGATTTTTCCCACATACTCAACAGTACACACTAGTACACCCTTTCTAATTCTTTTAGAGTGCATTTAAAGACATTTGGTCTATGAATTTGACTAATGTTCTTTTAAACCAGGGCATTCGATCAGCCTTCATAACCTCCAGTGGCAACGAATCATAGAAATTCATGGCCTTTTATATGGCAAAGTATATTATCTATTTTCTTATATCCCAATACCTTAAAAAAGTGCCCTGTGAGTTTTAGTGTTGTAATGTGACATTTAGTTAGTATGTTATTCATTTGTCTTATTCACCATCTTCATGAACTTGACCTCCCTCTCTCTTTGCCAAATGTCTATCTGCAACCAAATCACTCTCCTCCTAAACTTATTACCAAATCTTAATGCATCTAGGAACAGCAGCTAAGATCATTCAGCTCTGGCAGCTTCATACATCTAGATTTTGTGTGGAAACTCCTAATATATTCACTGTCTCAGGGTACTTTTTTCCTTTATTCTTTTAGAACTTTAACGATGCATTCAAGCATGTTTACAAATTTTGAAAGGAAAAAAAATTACAAATTATAAGTCTTGACAAAAGTTCACATAAAGCCCACAGGTGCCAGTTGTAGAGGATCTTATTCTCACTGAAACAAGTAAAAACAGCACATATCTTGAAGATAATAGAATTATTTCATAATAATGAAATACCATTGCATATTGCAATCAGAAATAAAAATTCAGCGATGTCTATTTCTTATGAAAACACAATAAACTTGTAAATAAAAGCATATTCCTCATGTCTGATTTATTAAAAAAATACTCTGCTAATATATAAATTATGTATTTAAAACAAAAATTCTTCTGTAAATAATTATCTATTAAATAGTTGTTTATTATGTTGTATAAAGTCCAGCAATATACCCTGGAGTCCTCATTTATGAAGGATTTTGTACATTCTATTCTTTCAAAATTTTATCTGTTATTCATGTAGGAACTTATGCAAGCATAAGAATGACGAGTACCAATTATTTCTAGCATAAAAATATTAAAGAATGAATGGACAAGTCAGATAATTTTATCGTTTACAATAGTTATATTTTAATTTACTTGTAGTTAATTGAAATCTAATATTTTTCCCCTTTTAAAGGAACCCAAATACAATACTGTAGTTGTAAATACCAGGAAATTGAATTAATGTTAATAAAGTTACATATTTCATAAGCAGTTAGGCAAGAGAATCCACCAAGAACAATAAAATAAGCAAAGAGCCTCTAACTGGTTAGTTTAAAAGAGAATGCTACAACCTATTTTGTAGGGTTTGGAATGTTTGGATTTGATTGATAGTTGAAGTGAACTTGTAAATATTTCTAATAAGTCTATTGGACTTAGTTGTACAATAAAATAGAATCTACTGTGCTCAGACTTGTTTGGACATGATTTTTGTTAAGGGGGAAGAGTATCTTATGAAAAGCAATAGAGGGAAATCAGAAGCCGTTCACACCCATAACCACAGACAGAAACACTTTTGGTCCTGTGGTATGGTAAAATATAAAATAAGATATATTTCGTGTAATAACGCTACTCTAAAGGTATTTTCAGGTAAACACACTTGTCTGAAATAGTTGAAAATAATTGAAAAGAAACCCGATAGAATTTTTAATTTTTATTTTGCATGGGTTTTAAGACTTTTGTTGACAAAAGTTTTTTGTTGTCACGTCACTCACTGCCCGGAAGCAATTCACAAGGTTCAATATTATAACCACGGCAGAGTCAGAGAACACACTGTTACAAGCGCACTAAATACTACAAGTGTGTTAGTTAATTACCCAACACTACAAACGTTAAGCGTAGCAAATATTCACTTACCCATCTCTCTGGTAAGGGTTCTCAGTACGTTACCTCAGCCAGCACCCTGGCCAAGGGGAATCTCCTCGCAGAGTTGGAAAAGCGGCTTCCCCGTCAGACCAAATCCATGGGGTTTTATTTGATTTTTTGGCTGATGTACTTGACAGTGGGCAGGGCTGTGCCCTAATAGACAATGCCACCTTCCATGGTTGTCATTAGCAGTGATCCCCCTTATCTTATGCCCTATCTGTTGCATATATTGCAACATTATTGCATTGTCTGGGCCCATTGAAGCCAAATGAGGACCCTCTGGCTTGCCTTTATTTTACTGCTAGACAGCTGAATAGCGGCTTAATTGGGACTCCGGGCATATTGTTTGTTGAAGGAATTCCAAGGCTCAACCCAGGTTTCGGTATGTTGAATTATGCAGCACTGCCCATTTAGTCTCCTTTTGCAGGATAACTCAAGACTGAGCTATCTACACAGCTCCCCATGGGCTGTCTCTGCTGAGATGAGACCTCACGGCAATCCGAGGCTGAGTTGCTTACAACCTCCAATGAGTCGCCTGATGGGCTAGACATTGCCGAAACCTGTTTGTGGAACTCTGAGCCAGATGATCCTTACAGTGTGTTTTTATCTATGTGTGTAGTTGAAGTTCTAATTGCTTGTATTTTTATGCATGAGTAATTTTGTAAAATACTCTCATTCTATGCCATGTATAGAGACTAAAACAGATTTATATTAGTTTTGTATATGTGCAGGCTTTCTCAAGATACTGTACAGTGCTTGACTAACTGTAAGCATCCATAATAAACACAACTCTGTTTAAATGGATTAAAGTATTGTCTCCAAGATGACTCAGAATGAGAAACACATACTTCATGTTAATTGTGAAGTCTTGCTGAGTGGTTTTTTTTTCCTTCCCTCTTTGTTTGTAGAAAAAGTTCTGAAAACAGAACAAAACCCTGACAGTTATGAAATTTAAAAATGTAATAATAGACTGAAAAAATAATTTTATATAAGCAGAGAATAATTTCATGAACAGGACTAAAAAAAATGCATATTCAGGACAAGCAAACTACAAAGTATGCATCTAGGGACAGGACTGAAATAGCATAAATTTCTGTAGGATTTCTGTGGGATCCTGGGAAATATTGTAAGGAAAGACATACAGTATGCTAATCACAGGGTAGCTTCAAAGGCAAGCTTTCTCTGTAATACAGTTTTCTAGGAGTTAATTCAGACTTTCCATGAAAAAAATTGAATTATCGAAAGGGTGATTTACTCTTTTAACTCAAGTGTGGAACTCTAAGTTCAATTCAGAATTGCCATCTAGGAAAGATGATCAAAAATATGAGAGGTTTAAGGGAAAATTTGTAAGAACAATGTAAATCAAAATGCTTGGTTGTGGGAAATATGTACTGAAAAAAATGCAATGGTGTATTTTAGCTTGCTTTATTTTTGGGGTATTTCTCTATATAATTTTTTTACATAAATAATGTTAAAAGAACTGTGACCATTCTAAAGTCTTTCTACTTAAAATGAAAAGTCGCATTCCTCTCCACATATGCACTTCATTTGCATGGGTTTACTTTTGTATGGAAAAATTAGAATTTATTCCAGTTTCATTCACAGAAATATTTGTGACTATACAATTTTGAAGGCATTACTTTCTTAGTGAGAATCTTCACAAATAGACTCAGGTTTTTAAAAAAGTCTCTAAGATCTAAGATTTGTGGGTTGGTCTAGATGATCTTTTGAGGTCCCTTCCAACCCCTAACATTCTGTGATTCTGGGATCTGAAGCCCCAGTAAAAGTAGATCCTTACTTGAATGTCTATTCACCTGTGTGTTTGTGAGAGATCCACAGTAAATCAAGAGCAGATGCTAAAACTCTATGCACATGCACAGAAGTTGGTTTCACTATAATGCATTTCTCTTTCATGCAGTCAGCAAATGGAAAAGGAAACTGTATAATGGTTTGTTTTGTTGTTAGCAAAACAGTTTGGTATCTTTACCAAGATAAAATAACATTCCTATATATCATTGGAAAGTCTCTAAAGAACAATATACATGGCATGGCAGCTGTTAAGCTACCTATAATATACCTTTCTTGTGAATTGCTCTCGTCTGATTGAAGAAATTAGTTTGGCAGAACAAAGTCTATTAGTTCGTGAATATATAATGACAAAGTAAATACTGTTAACTGATTTCAAAAAAAACTATGAACAGACTTTTACTGAGCAACTTTAGAAGGTTTATTCATAATGATTTCTGCCCATTTTAATTAATAAATGGGTCATTGCATCAAGTTCAGAATCTTGAAAAGTGAAAACACTACTTTACTCCTATACATCAAATAAATTAATTGTTTTGAAGTGAAAATGAGCAGAGAGGAAGATAATTTTCCTCATTATAGCTTCACTTTTATTTCCAAGTGAACTCCAAACCAGGGGATATAGAAAGCCTTAGAAAAGTACTGGGGGGAAATGAGAAAGTACTTTTTAGTCATGCCAAAGATGGATGAGATGTAAAATAGAAAATTGTGACTTGTTCTATTTTTGTTGTTGTTTTTGTCAGAACTATTTAACAACTCTTAGTTCCTATCATAATCTGCCTTCTTAAAGTGTCATGAGCTCAGAGATGTATTTTGTTTTTCCTGTGTTTTTATTAATAATTGTATGTGTGTTGCTACCTGTACCTACTGAAAACCATAACGTGTTCTATTGCTCTGAGTGCAATACTGTAGCAGGGAACTGTTAAAGGAGTTATAAATTAGAGAAAAAAAAATTAAAGTTTTCGATTACACTCATAAATGAAGCATTACATAGACTCTGTCCTTCTGTAGCCTCTCGACACTAACTTCCAAGTATTTTTCTGAAGTTGCAAAATTTTGAAAATGGAAATGTGTCATGGGTTTCTAATATCAAATTACAATATGAATGGAATTACAGAATGAAGTAATTGATGCTGTGCTTAAATTATGTGAGTATGGATCCAAATCTTACTTAGGAGCAATGTTCACAGTGGTTCTTTACCTTAGAATATTTTTCTGTAAAGCTAAAACCTGTATACAGCCGAAATAATTTTACTTTAAGGACAGTAAGCCAGTGTAAGAAAACAACAAAAAACCCTAAGCTTCAAAGCTGTTATGATAGGTCTTAGAACTGGAGTCAAACAACTTAGTGCAGTGAAGGAAATGCATAGTTTTAATTTGTAAATATAATAAAATCAGCAATAAATTAATTTAGAGTTTCGCCTAAGGTTTACACTCAGAAGTAGAGGAACATACTTATTTACTCTTTTAAATTGAAAATTATTGATTTTCTTTAGTAACTCATCTTTGGTGACTGTGAATTGGTCCATTTATTTCACACTCCTATCAACATATATATTAATAAAGTATACTATTTTTCTTTTTGCAAAGAGCTATATATAATTTTGAGTTACTCACATGGGCTTTAACTTAAATATAGATAATACATGACAGTTCTTCCCCAGTTTGAAACACAGGAAGTGTAATGAAACTGTCTGTAAACCATCTAAACTGGGACTCAGGTCATGTTTGGTTAATTATTTTTCAACAGGAGTACTTACTGCACCACCTTCCCTGACCATCCATTCCCAAATCTGTGATATGCCCTCAGTATTGCAACTAACTCTGTATGTGATCAGCTAGACTAGGGTTTGTTCTGGTTTAAAATTACACCAGGTAAAATGCAAGGAAACACTGTCCTCCACCCAGTTTTTTTTAATCCAAGTAAATTATCCTCTCTGGGTCATACTATGTCCACAAAAGAATGAATTCATACTGTTGATGGAAATGTTCATGAGGAGAAGGAATTGTGGGCAAAAGCTGCCTAAAGCAGGTACTCTCTTGAAACTCTGCCCTAAAATGACTCAGTGACTTGACTGATCAGGCACATTAAAGAATCAGACACACCATACACAGGTAATAGTCGGTTTTATTCATATAAACAGGAGAGGGTTAAACATTCAATTCTTGCATAGTTGCATGGGGGTAAAAATATTTATGTCCTTTTCAGCCTGAAAGAAATCAAGAGAAATCAAGCCTATTTTTCTCCTTGACCATGAGCCAATAATGTGTCCTTGTGGTCAAGAAGGCCAATGGCATCCTTGGCTGTATTAGAAGGGGTGTGGTTAGTAGGTCAAGAGAGGTTCTCCTCCCCTTCTACTCTGTCCTGGTGAGACCGGAATATTGTGTCTAGTTATGGGCCACTCAGTTCAAGAAGGATAGGGAACTACTTGAAAGAGCCCAGCGCAAGACCACTAAGATGATGGAGTAAAACATGTTCTTTATAAGGACAGGCTGAGGTAGCTGGGTCTCTTTAACCTGGAGAGGAGGAGACTGAGGGGTGACCACATTAGCATCTATAACAATGTAAAGGGTGAATGTCAGAAGAACAGCTCCAGGCTCTTCTCAGTGATGTCCAGTGATAGGCCAAGGGGCAATGGGTGCATGCTGGAGCATAGGAGGTTCCATGTGAACATAAAGAAAAACTTTTTCACTGTGAGGGTGACAGAGCACTGGAACAGACTTCCAAGCGAGGTTGTGGAGACATTCAAAACCTACCTGGACATGTTCTTGTGTGACCTAATCTAGGTGATCCTGCTCTGGCAGGGGCTTTGGACTAGATGATCTTTTAAGATCCCTTCCAACCCCTAACATTCAGTGATTCCATAATTCTGTAATCTGACTACATATCTCCTGTGCAGATAGAAGTGTGAAATTAATGAAGCTGGAAAGGAAAAACAAGCAAGTACATACTGCCGTGTTTAACACACTGATGCAGGTTTTGACCTGCAAGAAAGGGATCCTGCATTCTGTTCCTAGTGACATTTATGAATTTTGCATTAAGCAAAACACTGGATATAACTACAAAACCAGTTTTAGGTAAAGCTATAAGAGTGTCACTTTTTAAAGCCACCTGTATTGTTGAGGGAGAGAGAAGAGGTATACAGTCTCCTAGGCACACAAACCCTGAAGTTTGAGCAACCACCTTTAGAAAAGGAGTGATTTTTCTGAGTTTATCATGTTAAAAAAGGAAAACATTTGTTGCCTTTTGGTCCAGTTAGGGAAAAGACTGACATTCCTTGAGACAACTCATGCAAAGAGGCTTAAATCTTCACTGCTCAAATTTAGACTATCTGGTGTATGACTATGGCCACATCACCTGATTTAGTACTCACTGTCATGGTGTCTAACTGCCCTCATTCTACACTGGTTCTTCTCATAATCCTTAACATAGTCAGATTTTTAGATTACTTGCCTTTTGTTTTATTTTATTCTGATCTGTTTTGGTTTCTCTGAGTGGAGCTCCCTGGGGTTTTGAACCATTGCTGCAAGATCAAGCTAATTATTTTTGCAAATAATCAGGACACCTTGAGGCATGGTGCCACAAAAGCCTGAGTCTTTTTCCTGCCATCTCTTCAGCCCTACAATATTTAGACAGTACTTGAAGACTCTTTTAGATTCATATTTATTCTAGGTGAGAAAAGATGAGGAAAGATTTCTTGTAATAGTCTTGCATGCATGTAGTGTTGCAATCATGGGACAAAGGTAAAACAGTGATGATGCTACAATGACAGTATTAGTAGAAGACTGAAAATAAAAGTTATTTGGTAGCTGTGCTACCCAAGGGGGATTTCAGCAGACAGACTAAAGATTTTTGAAGCCAATTCAAGAAATAATTCCTAAGTCTCAAATTCCCACCACTAAGGTGTAACACTTCCTCATGCTACACTGTGTAAAGCTACTCCTAAATACACTCCCTCAGCTTTTAAGAGATAGTATGGGTATCAAAAATGCATAAACTTATTTTTCTTCAGAGCTGAAAAGAATATTCTGAAGCTCAGATAAAAAGATTAGCTAGATTTTAGTCTTTTGCAAGATATACCAAAGCTAATTTTCAGACCCCGCATGTGAGCTAATGTTGCTAATTATTTTTAAACAGGCCTTTAAGATGTGCTGCTATATGTTCTCCACTGCTAAGTATTGCTAAATAACTAGCATAAAGCTGTGAAGGCACTGGGGAACTGTAATCATGCTGAGCCACTGGGCATAATTCCTATTGCTGTTCTGTGTAACATCATTAATTTTGTTGTAGTTTAAGGGTCTCCTTGGATTGTTCCTGAAAATAACTTGTATATTTAAACCAATTTCAGACTTGTAACAGTGAACTATGCTATTGATTCCTTATGTCTAATTCAGTGATTCAGGTTTTGCTTCCTAAGATTGCAGAATGTCTTTTTTTTTTTTTTTTAAAATGAAACATTTTC
>VZTU01010802.1:52683-80623 GCA_013400835.1 Zapornia atra
AGTTTGCCACCTCAGCCTTTGTCCCATCTGCCCATTGTATTCCCATGCTCTTTTTCTCTTTCTGCTGCTGTCCACTTTTCCTAGCAGTATTTCCTTCAAAATGATGCACTCTCATAATTTGGATGTTCTTATGCTGCACCTTCAAGTGTACCAAGTGCCAAGATCCTCTAAACAAGAGATTAGAATCTCTTTAAACACTACATAATGTACCACTTATTCTAGTTTAGCTGTGGAAGTACAGATAGGTGTACCTTATTTATCTGTACAGAATCCCTACTGACACTTCTGTGCTATCCGTTTTTTCTCCCCGTGTATCTCTAAAATTTTTTAAAAAACCCAACTTGATCACTGCAAGCAAATAAGAATCACAAGCTATCACTGTGCTATTTTGCACACACTGTTCTGTGCAACTGTGTCTTTGCTCTTGCTTGTCATCGATCATATTCTATTTGTACTAGGGGTTCCTATCCCCTGGGCATGAAATACTATTTTTATTACCAAAAAGTAATTGTATATTAAAAAAAAGCAAACCTCACCTATGTTAGGCTTTTATGTAAGAGGCAGATGTGAGAAGTTCTAGGATATTCTCTGCTGTTAGATAGATAGTGTGGTTGTACAGTAGGGATCCACAGCAGATGGAACATCTCTTGCACAGGAAAGCTTATTCATCTCTTCCTAACTGGAATAGCAGTAGCATACAGGTGGCATCTGCACATAATTTCCCTGTCAAATTTAGTAAGGCTTGAATAGTCATGTGTTGTGTAAAATCATATTTTTCTAAGTTTATATCACTTACTCAAATGCTTGTGCTTTTGTTTCCACACACTTTCCTAATGAAGAAAGTTCCAAATGGCACCAAAACCATTAACAAAACAAATGCATTGTAACCTATTTAATCAAGATAAAAATGTACTGCAAAATCCTATTTAATTCTGAAAAATAGCAAAACATTTTTTTTCTAAAGCTGAGTTACTGTATGAAAATTTAGATTGAGCAATTATAAATAATGAACTTCAAAACACTGTGTTAAAAGACAGCTTTTAGGAAACCTTCGGTATGGGTACTATTAGCATGAATAATGCAGACTTGTCTCAGATTTGCCTTCTGAGGTTTTTGTTATTATTGTCATATTGCACTCTATATATTATCTTATTTGCTTACTTTGGTTAATTTACTTGCAAAATAAATCAATTAATTTTATCACTGGTGACCAAAATTTAGAATCTTGCCAATTATGTCTATTTTCAAATGAACAAATTATTCACTGATGAGTCAGGTAGTCAAAATTAATTCATCATGAGACAAGAATTTTATTTCTCTACCATCCCACAAGTGAAGATAAGTGACTTATTCATTACATGATGCAAATCCTCACAGTGTATTTTTGGCTCTGTATGATTCTCAGAATATGCCCACTGGTCTTTTTGTTGTGGTTATATTTTTATGTGTCTGGGATATCACAGTTTTTTGAGGAAAATTATTTTATTGAGAAAATATTCTGTATCTCAGAGCTGGTGCACTAGTGTACTGTAGGAGGAACTGCCACTAAAATGGCTATTTTGAGCTATGTTTCTTATACTCTTTAGTTCACAAATATGCTAGTATTTGAAATAGGGGAGACATGGTTCTACTTTCTATACATACATGCATATTTCCTGTGCCCAAGATGTTATTCATATCAGATTTTACTGTAGAATCATGAAGACATCTTATGAAAAAGCATTCATCAGAAATTGTATTCTGATAGATTGGTGAATGTGTCAGCTCCTTGTTTCAGAACCAGTTATGCTAAAGCCCAAAGGAACTGTGGATGGTGTGCACATGGCATGTATCCCACCTTCTGAAGAAGCCTTCCTCTGTGCTCCTCAGACACTATTATCTTAAAGTTTGCAAGGACATACCATTTTAGATCACTGAGGAGGAAGACAACATTGGGGGTTTGTGCAATGCACTGTAATTGCCAAAGTAGTATTATTCCTTAACCCACATGTATAATATATGAATTGATTAAATGTTTGGCTAAACTAGGCAGTTAAATAAAAAAGAGTAAGCTAGTCCCCATTTTTATGGGGATTTCACAGCTTTCACAAGCCTGAGACAGAGAAGAGGTGCAGACCAATAAAAGTCTACATTTGTTGAGAGGCAGCATTAAATACGACTATGAGGTAACATGTATGATTGTGCAGACCCATGTTGTGTCTGTCTGCATGCATTAATATGTGTATGCATTAAATACTTATTTTTAGATTACACATACTTGGCCGAGCATTAACCGAAGTTTGATATTCTAGATACAATTCACATGAGAATTCTTCCTAGATTAGAATTAACTACTTGAAAAATGAATGAAGTTTAGAGTCTGAATTTCTTATGGGCAGATGTAAATTTCTCAGTGTGCGTTAACTGAAGCATATCAGTTACCTTCATCTATTTCCTTAACATATCATTCATATCTCAGATTTTCATTTTATTTCCCTTTGGTTTTTTTCGCCCTTTTTTTTTTCCTTCTTTTTGTGAAAAAGTCAAATGGAAATTTTAGGAAAAACTGGAGGAACAGGAAGATGTTTCTAGTTTGCAGTGAAGCATTTTAGAGAGACACCTGTAGTGGGGACCCAGTCCTGATTCTTCTCGTCTTTTCAAATAGCAAAACCTGATCTGGTATGAGGAACCTAATCTATTTCAAGAATTACCACAACAGTAAAAGTGAAAGTGTGGGGTCTGTGTTTTTCTGGCCTAGAATTATGTGACTGCTTCTCTGTGTCACTGAGAAAAGGTAACATTTTTAAGGACTTGAATATAATCAAACTATTCCTAAATACCCTTCCTGACACCAGTTCCTGTATAAATTCTCTAGGGCAAGTGCTAGTGACATTTCTTACTTTTTAGACTATAAACTATATCTATATATGAAGTTCTTAGGACTTATGGAAATAATTCAAACACAATGCAAAAAGCAGTGATACCTTCTCAGGAAAGGCATGCCTGAGATTTAGGACAGGGATGGCATTCCTGATTGCTATTCCTCAGAAGAGTGGAATTTTTCAGGAGAGTTCCCTGTACACAGGACAATATTTTTTCAAAAATTTGAGCTTTACGGTCACAACTAAGAAGGTGCAGAATAAAAATCATCTGAGAATGAAAAAAGTCAGAGCTCTAGCATTATCTCATGCAATCATCTTCTCTGAGGAAAAAGCACACAAATGTTTCCATACTGTGAGCAAGCAGAAGTATTTTATAAATACTATATATATAAAAGTCCCGTCCATCTCTCAGGATGTATTTACGTTCTCTGAAATAGTTTTGCATTTTTAATCATCAAATAATTTTTAAGATGTGCTTTGAAAAATCTGTCCCAATGATCTATGGGCTAGCTCTATCAGAATGTCATTGATGTTGTTGCTTTGGGCAACATTTTAGCAGAAAAATTCTTCAAAAGAAACAAAACAAAATGTTAGACTTTAATTTCAGTATTCAGTAGAATATAAATTTAAAATAAATTTATAATAACAATCACAAGTTTCAAATTTCTACATAATGTCAGCGTTTGTATGATCTGTAAGAAAATCAGCTCAGCAAATTCATGTGCTCATTAATATTTTCATTCTGTTATTCTTCCTGATCTGTACTTCTCTAGTTCTACTAATTATCAGAATAAACCCTTACATTTTTTTCTGTGTGACATTGCCTAGTAAATTCTAACTGGAAATACTTCTAGATTTCCATTCAGCAATTTATGTAGCAGTCAGCAATTTATGTAGGCAGTTCACGATTGTTTTCTATTACAGTAAAAAGGATTTTAAATGAATAGAAACTGAGAGAGGCATGCTGTAGTTCTCAGCAGATGCATTTTCTGATAGCACACACAGTGATGAGGTTTATAAAGTTTCATATTTTTAAGAGCAACAACTGCAGTGTATTCATTTCTTATTGACATCCTGCAATGCCATAGCAGATAAAGATCTTTCACACTTTTCATTACCATTAGGATATGCTTCTTCATATTACTGTTTTTCAGATAAATACTTTTCAGTGTTTACTGCCCTTCTTTCTATGTCATTCTAGACACTAGAAGGTGAAACAAAAATAAAATTTGATCTGATTTCATGCCTGTATTTTCCATAAGTGAAATTTCCTTCCTTGCCAAGAGCTTATCTCAGTTTCTGATAGTTAAGAGCATGAACCCCTCATCATAAGTATTGGGGTCTACTTAGGTTTTCTTTTATTTCTTCGCCCTGGGCAGCTGCCTTCTCTCTGCTCCCAGCTGAGTGTGAGCATGTCCCACATCCTCCCCAGGCTTAGCCTCCCCAGGCTCAGCCTCCCCAGTGTCTCTGGTTTGCTGGGCAGCGAACCCCTGAGTTGGCCAGACCTTTCCCATGGAGGCACTGGCAAAGCTCAGGCTCAAGGAAGGGAGGCAACAGGCATTTGGCCCCAAGGCAGGAGCTGAAACCAGCTCAGCCCAGCTCCAGCCAATACCCGCTCTCTGCAGAGCCCTGTGCTATGAACAGCAGAAGTCATTGTTGCTGGGCTGTAGATGGGTTTAGAAAACACAAGCAAATAAATCTACCTGTTTCCACTCATTTCAAATGTACACTGCCTATGAACCCAGTACAACCAAACTGTAAATAAATTCTCTTAAGCTTTTCTTTTATATAAGCAGTTACAGTGGTAAAGTTATTTTCTCTTGAATTTTCTTTTTCAGACAGAAAAAAAAATAGCTTTCTTCAATCCAGTGAAAATTGTCATAAAACCTGTCTTCTTTCCTTAAAAACAATTGATATGACAGAAAAAGCGCCAGAACTTAAACTTGAAAACAAGTGAGAAAAGAAGTTGACTTTGGAAAAGTTGTTATTATAATGTGAAAAAGAAGGGGAACAGTGACAATACAAAAAAATGTGGATTTTGTATGAAGAAGAAGACAATTTACTAGGCTTTTGCACAAAACATGCCAGCATGCCCCAGAATTTAATTTTGTTCACTAAATCCATTATATTGAAACTATAAAATCCCACCCTGGTTTATTATTGTTTCATGCACTGCTTTGCTACTAGAATCATCTGTTTTTTGTAAGAATTATTTGGAAGAGCATGATTTCCATGAAGTTATATAAATTTCAGTTTTATTTTCTGCTTTCCATTTTAAAAATCCATCTTCAGCACTAACTCTTCCACAATGGCTCTTCAGTAAATACTCTAGAAAAATCAGTCCTGAAGGATTAAAATTTAATTGTTAAGAAGTCTTTAGCAGGTAACACCTTCAGTCAATATTTTCGACTAGCAAAATCAATCAGCTTAGCCACTTCATCTGCCAATTCCCTTAGGACCCACAGATGCATCTCATTAGGTCCCATGGACTTGTGTGCCTTCAGCTTCTTTACATGGTCTTGATCATGATGTCCTACTGTGGGCAGTTTTTCATTCTCTCAGCCCCTGTCCATTTTATTACTGACAAACACACATACAGAAGCTTTTCTTGTTGCCCTTGACATCCCTGGTCAGGTGTAATTCTATCAGGGCTTTCCTAACCAGATCCCTGGCTGTTCAGACCGTTTCTCTGTATTCCTTCCAGGCTACCTGTCCATGCTTCTACCCTCTGTATGCCTCCTTTTTGTATTTGAGCTCTACAACAAAAAAAAAAAATTGTGAAACTGATTAATAGTAAGGACTAGCCAACAATGTAAGAGATTGAAATCTAGTTCATCCAAGATATTTGCAGAAGGGAAAAGGATTAGAAGCCCTAACTTGAAATTCAAGAAAAATAGATAATTTATCAAGGTGTGCAGTGCTTATCTTTAGGTTCATGCTAAGTCCAAAAGAGGCAAACCCCAAAACTTTTTAAACAATTTCTTATAGCTAGTACAACATGAATGTTAAGGCAAAGAATAGTCATGTTCGGAGTTCCTTGTTTTCTGAGACATTTCCCAGGTACTATATTTCTAAATTTTATTCTGTAACAGTGACCTGACAAAAGTGAAAAAAAGGTTGCATGAATTAATCGTGGAGCTCTGAAGTTTGAAGCTCATTGGTGACAACTCTGGGACCATAAAGGAAACATAAAGTGGCTGATGGACTCAAAAGACAGGCAGTAATACAGCTGGAAAAGTTCTCTAAAAAGTATAATTATCCCTATTACAGCTATGGGGAAAATGGTATTTTCAGCAGCAGCATTGCTGACTAGGCAAGAGAAAAGTGTATTGGCTGGGAGCTATGTTTAAAATAAAAGAGAGATTATATGGACATCCAGCATGCTGGATCAGCTAAAAGCTCCTATTTCTGACATTTCTGATTTGTATACAAAGAAATAGGATTTCTGTCCCCCTATATTAACTTAAGTATCAACACAAAGTATTGCACATTAACAGTACAAAAGTATGCTCTACCCAGCAAGGAGTGCTAAAAAAAGTGTTAAAAATTATTCTATAAGAAACGTTAAACCACTTTTCTTGACATAGTCTTTGATGTACTCTAACTATTTTTGCAACTGTGAACTACATAAATCAATGTGAGGTCTGGTAATACTGCATTTTCCTATCAGATCAGCACAAAGTTTTGCAGCAGGTGCTGGTACAGTTATGACAGAGTGGGGACAGTTGGGATGTTTAATGCTCTCTAAATTCCCAGGCTCAGTGGCTTTGCATATTCGCCTCAGCAATTTTTTTCACTGTGAGGGTGGTGAGGCCCTGGCACAGGTTACCCAGAGAAGCTGGGGCTGCCCCCTCCCTGGCAGTGTCCAAGGCCGGGCTGGATGGGGCTTTGGGCAACCTGGGCTAGTAGAGGGTGTCCCTGCCCGTGTATGATGTCTTTTCCAACCCAAAATATTCTGTGATTCTATGATTACGTAAGAGAGGTTGCTGATTCAGAACTTTTTTTTTTTTAATGTTATGTGTCCATACCTTATCTACTCTACTAAACTTCCTACCTTCATTTGAGATACCTATGAAATTGGAAAAACTGCATTTCAGTTGGTAATGATGTTAAAACAGCCACTGTGAATTCAGTACATACTCATATAACATGTATTTCTTTTTGTATCAATATCTATACAAATTTTTCTCATGGGGTTTTCAAACTTCAAAAATACTGAAGATACACTTTCACTCATAATACACTTGATTTTATGTATGTTAAGTATTTTTATGCATTCAAATAAATATACAAATGTGATAGAGTGCAAATGATTATCTATGTTCATGGACGAATTATGGGTATATACTGTTAAAATTGATAAATACATTAATTAATCTCTTTGTGTAATATTGAGTTTTCCTTTTTTATTGGTTTTTAGTCAAGTGCTACTTGACTTCCATAAAAGAAAAAAGCTATCAGAGAAACCTATCAATCTCTTGTCAATTCAGAATTACTTTTGAAAGTAGGGTGTAAGGCAGACAGAGATATTTTGACAATCTCCACATCTCTGAAAGTAGTTTCTAAGAGCTGTATTAAAAAACCTGCCATCAGCTGTGGATCAAAGTCAAGGAAAGAAATATCCCACTATTATTGGAATAAAACCATGTCCTGTGTTCAGCTCGGATAGAGTTAATTGTGTCTTGTAGCTGGTACAGTACTGTGTTTTTGATTAAGTTTGAGAGTAATGCTGATAACACACTGATGTTTTTAGTTGTTGCTAGGTAGTCGTAGTGTACACAAAGTTAAGGACTTTTTAGCTTCCCACACTCTACCAGATACACAATAAACTGGAAAAACACACCCAAGAGAACTGGCCTGGACTGACCGGAGGGATACTCCTTGCCATATACCATCATACTCCATATAAATGGGGAAGCTAGCTGAGAGGCAGATTTGATTTGCTGCTCCAAAACCATCTGGCCATTTGCTTAGTTTTTTTCCCTTTGCATCTGGTGAGGAATTGCTTTTGTGCATCATTTATATATCATCGTTGTCGCTGTCATCATCATTATTGTTGTTATTATTATTATTTTTGTTATTATTATCTTTGTTGTTAGCATTATCATCCTTTGTTGTGTAGTAACCAGTCTTTTATCTCAGAATCACAGAATCATTAGGTTGGAAAAGACCTTTGAGATCACTGAATCCAACCATACCTGTCCTATGCTAAAACATATCCCTAAGCACCTCATCTAGACATCTTTTAAACACATCCAGGGATGGTGACTCAACCCACTATTATTTTGTTTTCCCCCATTCTCTTCACCATCCCTTTGAGGGGGAGAGGTTACTGGCTGGGGTTAAACCACAACAAACCACTCATTTAATCCACCCGTTTCCTTCTTTAACAAGAAATATGACTTAGGAAATAATTTCTTCTTTTCATAACTGCCTTCTGGTCCTGTCAATGTTCTGATATCAAAAGCTGCATAAAAAAATATCTAAAAAGACATGCACAACAAGCATTTCAAAAATCCCATAGTCCTAATCATTTAAAGAAGTCAATTTACTAAAACAATCATATTTCATAGCTACTTTAGTGTCTGTCCTAAAGCACAATGTCTGAGAGGGTAACTTATAGTTAAAGCTTCTGGAAACACAGATTGATAGGAAAAATCTAAGTATTTCAGATCATGTGTGCCTACTAAAATTCCTAATCTATGTCTAAGTGTGCAGAATAGAAGAAAAGCTTCTGAACCATTTAAATTTCATTAAGAGTGTGGTGGTGCCCACCCAAGCTGCACTATTGATGCCCTCCTCAGATGGACAGAAAAAATATAACGAAAGGCTCATGAGTTGAGATAAGGACAGGGAGAGATCAATCAGCAATTACCATCACAGGCAAAACAGATTCAACAAAGAATAAAATACATCTAATTTATTACCCAATCAAAACAGAGTAGGCTAATGAGAAATAAAACCAAATCTTAAAATACCACCCCTCCCTTCTTCTTGGGCTCAACTTGATTCCTGATTTCTCTACATCCTCCCCCTGAGCGCCACAGGGGGCAGGGAATGGGGTTGTGGTCTGTTCATCATATGGTGTCTCTGCTGCTCCTTCCTCATCAGGGGGAGGACTCCTCACACTCTGCCCCTCTCAGAGAAGACAGTCCTCCATGAATTTCTACAGTGTGAGGCCTTCTCATGGGGACTTCTGTCCTTCAAAAACTGCCCCAGCATGGCTTCAGTTCATGGGTCCTATCAGCAGCTTGTTCCAGCATGTGCTTCTCATGGGGTCACAGCATTCTTCAAGTGTCTCGACCTGCTCCAGAGTGGGGTCCCCACAGGCTGCAAGAAGAATCTCTACTCCCCATCATCTTCCATGTGCAGTGAGGGGACAGCCTGCTTCAACATGGTCTTCTCCACAGTCTGAGAGGAAATCACCCTTCAGCACCTGAAGCAGTTCCTCATGCCCCACTCCCCCCCACCTTCTTCACTGACCTTGGTGTCTGCAGAGTTTCTTACATCTTCTCATTCCATTCTCTGGCAGAAAAAAGCTGTAATCCTGGTTGTTTTTTTTTCCTTTTTAAATATGTTATCACAGAGGTGCTAACATCATCACTGATGGGTCCATCCTTGAACTGGCTGGTATTGACTATGGGGGACCTGGGGGAAACTTCTAGCATCTTCTTGCAGCAACCATGTCTGGAGCTGAACCCCTTCCCCCCACACCCCACTACCAAAACCTTTCCATGCAAATCTAAAGCAAAGAATTTAAATGATCGATGATTTTTAAGAGAATTTGTGTATACAAATGAGTTTATTTCTGCTTTATCCTTTTGGACCTTCACACCCTTTGTTAGTTGAAACTTACACCAAGCTTTGTTTTTCCCTGTATACCCATGCAATATTTCTGTTATGCTTTCACAGGGTGCAGAAGAGGAGTCTTTGTAAACCACCTTCTCATGGAGAAGGGGACCTCTGACTACCGTTTTCCATTGCTTTCTCTTTGTAGCAATGCTTCAGACATGGATTAGGCACAAGTGGCTCAGGTAAAAATACTCCCCAACAGACTTTCTTTCATATATTCTGTGGCCGTGTCTGTAGCTCATCTACAAATGAACATCTGTGGTGGAGAAGTCTGTTGCCAGAAGTCACAAGCCTCCAGGATCTATTATAGTAAGAGTTCATCATCCTGCTGGGCCTCCCCACTCCCGTGAAATGTAAGACTTAGTCTCTTGTCATTTCCTACACCCCCCCATATATATATTTTATTTTTTTTGTATCTTATAATAGTAATAAGGAATTATTTTTCTATTCCACTGCAGATGTATCCCACTGCAGATGTATCCTGATCTTTCAGGAATTTGTCACCGCACGCAGGGAACAACGAAAGAATTAGCATTGTCTGCTAATAATCATGACACTTTTAGTTTTGTGAGCATAGTATGAGTTTCACTGCTATTAACTTCAAATTCTGCCTCTGTCTAAAACCTGAATGTTGAGTTCTAGTATAAATTTAACTTGCCTGGTTACTGCAACTATGATTTAGCACACAATCATTTTTCTACCTATTAATATAAGCAAATGATACATGTTAGTGCCAGTCACAGCCATCGCGCTAGGTCTTAGTAATCATATAACACTTTTTATAACTCTTCAAAACTTAGATGCATGTAAACAACAATATTTTGTTCAAACATGTATTACGAGTTTATTAAAAATGAGGCAATAGTTTTCCAGGACAGTGAACAAAATCAGAACTGAAAAAGAATCACTGTGACATGACAAATGCAGTGTTTCAGTTACTAAGTATCAATTATAATCATGGTACATTATAGAAATATATATTATGTTGCAATGTTGGTAGTTTAGAGCTCATTTTTTGCTTAACACTGGATTGTACTGACAGTATCTGGATATATTGCAGAAATGTCATTTCTTGGTTATTCTAGTTTGATGGTCAAAGACGCAGAGATATTGGTTCAGCAATATCCTCCAAGCTGTCTTACTCTTCTCAAATAGCCATGACCTGGAATCATCCAGGAGGTGACATTTACTGTCTTGAAAGAGAAGACATACTTTTTACTACACTCAAGTTACTTTACTACCTACAAAGAGTCATACTGTTAAAGTGACCTTTTTTTCCCCTCTGGTTCTTGTAGATAGTGAAAAGGATTAATGCCATTTTGGGTGCTTTGTGTGTCTCTATGTATGCGCTGGGGTAGGGTCAATAAAAAGGCAAGGCAGAACATGTGAGTAGATGAGTAGTCCCTCAGGCCAAGCAGGGGTTCTGCTCCTTATTCCAAATATTAGTTTTCTTCTCAACCAGGCAAGATAAAATAGAAAATGCCTACAGATTTAGCTGGAGACAAGCTGAAAAATTTGCTTCCCAAAAAACTAAAAAAAAAAAAAAAGGCAAAAAAACCCCCAACCTCATAAAACAAAGGTTTTGTGTGATCTGCCCTTTCAAAAGAAGATTCTTGCTTGAGTGGCCACTCTGCAGTTCAGAGAAGGATGCACTGACTGATGATAGCTGTTTTGCCATATGCCCTTTCGTTGTTATTATTATTATTATTATTTGTCTGATCTGTCAACAACGTACATTCAGTCACCTCAAATTAAGAAAATCCTGGGATGTGACTCCACTTCTAGATTATTAAGCAAACGACAGGCAATGACTACAGCAGAGTTAGTTCAAGGGAGGGTCAATTGAGTCACATCCTGTGGGAAGGATGGTATTTATCACTTCCTATTGATTCTCCACATCCCCATAGAACAGGCACACAGCTATCTGAAGCAAACTCTTCCACTATTCAGAGGTTCATTTTTCTCTCTATTGACTTTCTATAGAAAGTAGACATAAGTTAGACTTCTCGCCCCTCCCATCCACTTTAGATTATTAACATTCAATGTAGTAATAAAGTTAGGCTCTATAATGAGCATATTGTAACATTCAGTGTGTTTTATTAACAAGTAAGAAAAGATTTCAAGATAAATGCACAATGCCTAGAAAAACAGAAATATAAACAATTGAGCTGAAAATGTTTTTGCAGGTAAGTTAACATGAAATGGAACTGCCTTGCAATGTGACTGCCAGAACAAACTATGACCTGTGTGGCCAAAGGCTGTCTTTCAGATTTGCTTTTTATTCCCTCTGTTACACCAGTATTAACATAGAGCACTCTATAGAGTGATATCCCACTCACTAAAGGCAATATTTATTTTCCTGAAGGGGTCTCTGACAACTATTACATATTATGGCTAGTTTCAGTATTTTATATATTACTGTTTCACAGTTGTCAGGTGTTAGCACCTGAATCTAAAGAATTAGCATAAAATAGTAGTAAAGTGAGACATTTAAAACCATAGTGGATCATCATCTGACTCGTTTCTGTGTAGTATTGTATTACAGCACTGAGAACTTTTCAAAATTCAATTAGATTATTAAAATAGAAGCTATCTCTGCACCAGAAATAATCCATATAAGAAAGAGAAAGGTGGCATGGATGCCTTTAACAGATTATAGCTCTGTGGTTCTGATTTTAAAAATCCATATGTACAAAAGCTTCACTATATATAGCATTTTTCAAAAGATGTAGTTTACAAACCCATTTATAATAACTCATATAGGTTTTGGTTAATATCAAAATGCAGTAACTTTACTAATCATCAGAGCATGAGTTGACTGATGTATCATGAAAAAAAATCTCAGAAAATGAAAAGGTAGGCCTGAGTTTCAAATAAAAAAGTCATTTCACTGTAATGTGGTAAACCAGACTGTGAAGAAAAAAGTAATGGAAAATTGCAAATTACTTGTTCGTCAAGGTAGCTGGACAATAAATTACTAATATATTCAATATTTTTTGGAAATAAAAATTCCCATGTGTCTACCAACTACACATAATGCTCCCAAATCTGGTGCATCTACAGTAGCTCCTACTAATATATCATAAAGCATTTGAGGTTGAGCCTTGGTGCAATCATGGTAAAATGGGATTGTTAAAACCTCTGCAACTTTGTGGGAACTGATAAGTGGAATTTATACTTGAGAATGTAATGAGAGTTGACACCTATTTGTGACATGACTGTATCATAGATTGCCTGCAGTATGATAGCATCACCATTCCTAGCAGGCAAAGATGTATTTGCTGAAGGTGAAAATGTCATTTAAACAGTTGATACCTTTCAAATAGTCTAAGATAGATGCCTTGTACAGTTCTTGCCTTTTCAGAATAAATGTACACAACTCGAAATTCTGGATAAAGAATAATGCCTCTGTGATTATTAAGTCAAGCCAGACTATATATTTGCAACAACACACATGACTATCTGTGGAGGAATTTGATTTGTAGTGACAAAGATTCATAATCAAATATTGCTACAAGTCTGTGTATAATAATAATTCAACATCCTGAATATCTGTTTAGCTTATATATCTTACATATAAAAACCATGGAGCTGTTTTAAAAACTTTTTTTTTTTTTTACTTAGGCAGGATCTAACACAATCATATCCTTCTATACAATTAAAAAGAAAAATTAGTAACTTGCTCCTGTAGAAGAAGTAAAGGACTACATGTCCACAGCTGATACCAAATAGGAGCATAAATTAAAAGTAATGCACACAGATGGAAATTCAAATGTTATTTTAATTTATATGAGAAATTATATTTGAGTGTGTAAAGCTCACTGTTCTGTTCAGCCACACTAGCTGCCCTATCTCCAGCTTTCAACCTTGCTGCTCTATCTTCAAATCAGAAGTTTGTTAACGGAACTTCTTACACAGAGATGTGCTAATTCAACTAATCAAAACTTCTATTATCACCTTTTGTCTTTTTTTTAAACTTTCCTCATTTCACTCTCCTATGCTGTCTACAATGTCACATATAGACTCTCAAGAGGCATGTAGTCTTTTATGAGCCTTTCCTCTGTTCCAACAAACTACAGAAAAATATATTTGGACTCTGGTGCCCTTTTCCCAGCCCTCAGGGCTCTTGATGCACTCAGAGGAGTATCTTTACTGCCCATCTGAATGAAGAGCAAAGGTTCATAGTCTGAGATAAAGATGAACTTCATCAGTCCCTCCTTACCTTCTGCGATCTAAGACCTGTTAAACTTCAAACCTCATGACACGAGTCAGGCCAGAAGATCGGTAACTTCACTCCCTGCAGAAGGGAGTGATGGCCCCTACTACCTACTTTTTCCTCTCATTGCCAATGTGTAAATCTGTTTCTCTGGTTCAAATCAACAGGAAAAGAAGCCTACCTCCTGTTGCCAGAAGTCACAGATCTCTAAACTCCCACATCTTGCAAGTTTGTAGACAATAACCATTCAGTATAGACATTGGACTGAATCTTCTGCTGAGGTCTTTTCAGTGCAGCGTGGAGAAAAGCTGAATTGTTCAGCTCTGTATGGAGCAGCATGTTTTGAAGGCTATAGCGGCTAATGTTCTCAATGCAAAGGCCTTGCAAAACAACCTCCTAATGTTTAGTTGGCTTTTGGTAGAAATAATCTATCTTACTTTTTAGAAATAACCTATCTTTTCTTTTAGAAAAAATGACATTGCCAGATGTCTACAAGAAAAGGTTCAAGGCATCAAATCCATAATGGGTAGACATTTTAATAAATGTTTTCTTCATTTTTTTGCCTCACCGCTCTTTGTGGACTTTTGCATACATATGTGCCCCTCACTCCTATTTTTTGCTTGGGCAGATTCAGCAGTGGAAAATAGGAGTTCAACAAATGTGATGCCGTATGTAATAGCATAAGGCCTTTCTTATCTGAAACCTTGACTATTTCTATCTCACGAGTCAATGGATTTCTCCCTTTTCCTCATCAAACCTGTCTCACTTTAACATTCTCCTCTGGTCTCATTCAGTCTGCTCCTGCCTTCCAAGTTCATTTCCCTTTCTTTTACACTCCTGTCATTCTCACACAGTGATTAGAGTAACTTAAAAATATGAACTCTTGAAAGTTTGGGGGTTCTTTATTCCAAAGATTAACTCTTCCTGAACACATGATAAATGCTTATACCTTCCTGCCCCCAATAGAGAGATCCTTGAAATTCAAACTAGTTACCTGTTATTTAGGCACTGCATTGAATTCCAATATAGTCAATCCATTTTTCATTTACAAGTTTGAGAAGTATAACTTGCAGCGACTTCAGTTCTATTCTTAGCACTCTTCTCCCTACTGCTGGCATTGCTACTTGTCCTGTCAGCAGGAAAAGGGTGAAAATATTTGTTAATGGCGAAAGCCCTTCTGAGCACCATTTATTTACCCTGTTTCTGTGTTGCCCTGAATGTCAGATAGCCATTCACACTAGTTAAAGAGCAATCAGATACAAATTAGACAATACACAAAAGAAATAATAGATAAATGAACAAGCAGCCCTTTCAATCAAACCTTTTGAATTTAGGCTTATTTCCGTATATTTTCATAATTAGATCTATTAAAATATCACTTGTAAGTATTTAAGTATTTATCCTTTTTTTCTACATGTATAATAAATGCTACATTAATAGTAACAATACTAAGTGCTAAAAATAGAATTGCAATACATAATTCTTTCAATATGCTTCATGTATGTGTTACCAATGAGCAGGGTGTAAACTATAGTACTGATAATATAAGCATATTAGGTAAAAAAATGTGCAGTCTGTGAATACGGTGGAAAATATTACAAAGATTTGGTGGAGCAAGATGGAAATGGCAAAGAGAGTTTCAGAATGGATGTAATAACAGTATTAGCTATTCTTTAATGTTAATTTTTATTTAATTAGCTTATCAAAAGCCCACAGTGGTCACATCTATTATTAAAAGTATGACAACATCTAATATCTAAATAGCACATCTATGTCAATTTCAGTGTTACTAATTTGAAAGTTCCTGTGTGGCCAACAGGGCATTTTAAACTCAGTTGCTGTAGTCACCTAGGATTTGCACAGTTCACATGAAAAGTGGGTCTAGAGTTTCTTTTGCCTTAACTAGTCCTCACAGAACAATATATATGTCAAAATGCACAAAAGGAAATATATTATAACCACTAAGACTTCCTGAAGAATGGCACATTTTCCCACATGCTAACAAGGTATGATGAGCACTTCACTGCTGTGTAGCACCCACTTCTCAGGTTGAGGCTGCCCGTGCCCTGTTTCGCATACCAGTATGGAGTTTTGAGCAAGTATAGGGCTTATTCATCCACAGCCCCTGAAAACTGTCAAATTTAATAAAAAACTGGATAGATATACTAAGTTCCATGTGAAGAAGAAATAATAAGCAGTGTTATATAATGTTATTCACTAGGGAATGATGTTTAGATGGAAATTGTAACCGTTTTCATTTATGTTCTTATTCTTGTAGGTGACCCAAGTAGTGATGACTACAGTTGTGTTTGTCTGACAGTTTCCAATTACAAAACTCTGCTTTCAGTTGCTTAGAGTTTTGCCAAGCTTCCAGCATATGAGCTACGTCAGGCTACTTTATTATTTATTTATTATTGTGTAGGCTTCCACAAGAAAAGGCGTCTTCCTGTACCTGACACGTAGCCACCTGGAGGCTTGTCCAGGATAGTGTGATGGTGGAAGATGTTCTCACACTAGTCAAGACTTCCACGTGATTTGCACAGGTTCTGTGAAGTCACAGTGGGAAGTTGTGGTGATGAGAGGTCTTCTGTAAGTGTATGAAGGGTCATGAAGAACAAATACATGGACATTCCTGATCTCCAGGAAAGTACTTCAGAAAATCATGCACAGGTTTTTGCCAAGAAATAAGAACTGGAAAAAATGATAAAGAATAATTTTGCACTGGATATAGGAGCTGGGTAATAAAATTCTGAGTAATAAGAAAAGCAATATTTAATAAGTACCTGTTACCTGTGTATCCTGTACTGACGTGTTATTCATTTTCAAAGAAGAAAGATTTTGAAGGAGGGGTAATGGGACTTTGCAATGACACAGCTATGCCCCATCACATGTCAGGGAATATGCATTTGCCAGTTGATTTTAGTAGAGAGTTTCAGTTTCCCTAAACCTCTCCTCACTACATGCAAACAGAATACAACAGAAAGCTTTTAAATGGGGTTTAGGGGTTCTGTTTTTTTGAGTTGTTTGGGTTTTCTTTGTTTGATTGATTTAAAATTTGTCTTATTTTGTAAAGGAGTGGATTTTAGGTTTTCCATTTCCTAATTTTTTTGAATATTTGATTTTGGCAACTCAAATGTTATGCTTTTTAATTTGCTTATAGTATGGGTTTTGAGGTGGGGTTTTGGGGGTTTTGGGGTTTTGTGGGGTTTCTTTATAATTTATATGCTATTGGAAATGCATTAACTGCTTTATAAGAGACATACCTGTCCCTGATGAAGAATGTGAAACCTGAAACATTTGACAAATTATATCTAAAAAAAATAATCAAGACCATGACCAGGGCATTGATAAGCATGCTTCTTATTAATTAACTAAGTGTGTGATTATTCTAAACTCAATGAGTACTACTTTGACAGATTGTATTACTGTATAATAAATCTTTCTGATAGTTTTGTTAAAAGCAGAGATTAGTCGTGCTCTACAGCAGAGATGAAATAGAAAAGTCTCAAGTAAAGATCTTTGACTTTGGGATTTCTCTTCCATTTGAACTGAAAAGCCTTGATTTTGCATGAACAGCATCTTGCTTTCCCTTTGAGAAATTTCCTTTTAGAGGAGTACAACTTACATTCCCTAACAGCAAGAATTTTATGTTAATCTACTTGATATATACATTGCTCAGAAGTGAACTTTTTTGTCCCATGTTATGTATCACAGAATCACAGAATCGTAGGGGTTGGAAGGGACCTCGAGAGATCATCGGGTCCAACACCCCTGCCAAAGCAGGCTCCCTAGCTCATATCACACAGATAGGCATCCAGACGAGTCTTGAATATCTCCACAGAAGGAGACTCCACCACCTGCCTGAGCTGCCTATTCCACTGTCCTGTCACCCTCACTGTGAAAAAGTTCTTCCGCATGTTGGTGAGGAACTTCCTGTGCTCCAATTTGCAGCCATTGGCCCTTGTCCTGTCCCNGTGGGGCCTGACCAAGGCAGAGTAGAGGGGGAGGATCACTTCCTTCGACCTGCTGGACACACTCTTCCTGATGCATCCCAGGATCCCATTGGCCCTCTTAGCCACCAGTGCACACTGCTGGCTCATAGCCAACCTGTCATCAACCAGGACCCCCAGGTCCTTCTCCACAGAGCTCTTCTCCAGCAGGTCATCCCCCAGCCTGTACTGATACAGACGGTTATTCCTCCCCAGGTGCAAGACTTTACACTTGCTCTTGTTGAATTTCATTAGGTTTCTCCCTGCCCAGCTCTCCAGCCTGTCCAGGTCTCACTGGATGGCAGCGCAGTGTTCCTGCGTGTCAGTCACCCCTCCCACTTTTGTATCATCAGCGTACTTGCTGATGGTGGATGCCATTCCTTCATATGTATAAATGTGTTAAGTAAAAATGTCTGTGATTTAGTGAGAATTCTTATTTTATACTTGTTATAGACACTGTAAAGCAGAAGATATTCTAAAAAAAACAAGTAGTAAAACATAACAAAGTTTTAAGCTCTTTATATTTTCCTAAAGACAATGATATTTTCTAGAACTAGAGGCAAATGCTGATCACCAAGTTTTTCAAAACAGATAATACATGTTACAGGCCTAATTCCCGTCATTTTAGCTGAAGTGGAGCTTTATGCCAATTGAGACTTTTCTCTTTCATGTCCAAGGTTATAAGTCTCTAAGAGGAAATGTCTTTGATAGTAGATATTCTACAGATGTTGTTACCTTTGGGTCAGAATAAAATTAGATTGTGTGCCAAGCTCTCCATTCCCACCCATTATTTCAACCAATTGAGAATTTTTCCTTCCTTTCCTCTTGCTTGAGGGAAAAAAGAAACACACACACACAGGTACACATACATGCCTGCATAAACAAGTGTGTGTGTGGAAAAAAAAGGTTTCCCACATAGCCACACTCTATTTTAAGGAAATCCTTGTGGTACACAGATTTACTCTGTTGTTTGAGATTGAAAATACTTTCTCAAAGTTTTGTTCATTTTGTTCATTTAACAAAGTAAAAAAAGAAAACAAGTCTGGTTTTCACTTTTAAATGCTGTTGAATACTTTTCAAACTCTTTTGGCACATATTGGTTAGCAATATCTTATTGGTCTTTTCTATGCAATGTACTAGACTGTGTAAGATTGTTCTATTAAAAAAAAATCAATACACAGAAATTTTATTTCTTTGTTTAAGTTTTTGGGATTTAAAAATATCTTTAATCACTTATAACAAATGTACTCATAGTTATATCTCTACATTCTTATTTACTTCATATACAGTGTTTTTTAAAGGGACAACCACAAATTTAAATTAAAATAAGTCTTTTTCTTTTGTTCTTTTTGTCAGAACACACAGGTCCTTCATTTTTCCATTTTGCCACACTTGTGGAGCAGCAATGGATGAAGCTATCTTTAGGGCAGGATGGATCATGTGTTCTAAAATCTTATATTCAGGTTTTATTGCCTCATTTCCAACTCATCTCTTACTTTCTGCATAAAATCCTGCCCAAAGCTTATCTTGGTACAAAATTATACAGCAGAGGGATGGCAGCGAAGAAAGAGAGATAATATAATATAATAAAGAAAAATCAGTCTGACTTTTTTCCAGTTTAATAAAGAAATGTTGCCTGCTAGTGGAGCAGGTCATTTCTTATAATCTGTAGGTAATTAATTCTGGCAACTATTTTACTACTTGTACAGTCTTCCTGCTGTGAAAATACATCTTCATCAGATGTAGTGGGCAGCACTGTTCAATTCCAAACAAAACCTGTGTTTGAAGACAGATAACTATTGCAGCTCCATATCTAAACATGTCATTTTCTTTCGGAGCTTGCATGCATTTTTATTCTCCTGCCCAGCTTAGAAAATGGAATGTTGATGGGACTGTATCATCCACACTACCTTTCTGCATCTGTCTATTGCAAAAGGCATGAAATGGAACGCTCCGCTCTATCATTGATTTGTTGTCAGCGTAATCTGCTTTATTCAAGTCACAGTCCAACTGTTTCTCCACCACCACGTTATTTCACAATTTCTCTTCCCGAAAGCTGACCATGCATTATGAACAAGTCAGATGTGTTCATTCAGCTTTGATTTTTATACCTCTTTTAAATCAATACCTCAGTGATTGATCTTCTAAAATTTAAGAGTCAGTGGACTGTATAACTGAAATGGCAAAAAGGGTAGGTGGAGGTTTTTCAGTCTTGATTGAAATCAACACCGAGTGCTGTATTGTGATTTCAGTGATTAACAGAAAAAAAAAAAAAAACCCACCATGGAGTATCATATGCTACTGTACCTGCTCTCTTTAATTAAATAATACATCAAGTCATTCTCCCTTCTCAGTCAGATTAGGGACTAGTAGACGACCAAGCATATAAACACTTATTTAAACCATCTTCTTACAGTAAATTAATTTCAGTTAGAAATGCAGCAATTTTCATCTCGATCTCCTTTATTGAAGTGATTATTTTTTTTATTTTAAGCACTCATAAATATACAGGTTACTACAGCAGAAAAAACCAATGCTCTACCAGTCCAATAGTTTGACTAGCAACAGTTTAGCACCAGATGCTGCAGAGGGAGGTGAAGTTCTTCCAGTTGAGCACTAGTACAATATGAGGGAAATGGGAATTCTTAACCTTGAAAATTATTAGTTAACATCTTGAGAATTAGCCATTTATGTAAATTTTCTGAGCAGCTACATAAATTCAAATGTCATTTGATTCCTATAGGATGTGATATGTAGCTCATTTGAAGTTGGTGGAGAAATTTTTGCGACTGTATTTGGTTCAGGAAAAAAAATAATATTTGAATGTCTAATTGTTGTTTTCTTGCAGAAAAGAGAGAAACACCTACCTGGAATTCTACATCTCCACTTTATGTTATCTATACCCACTATAGCTTTTCTTAGTGTTTTGTAAAATTAAATATTTCTCCTAGAGTATTTAAATAGCATAGGTCTCCCATCAAGAAGAAAAGTTCTGTGTGCCTAATATTCTAATCATAGTAACAGTGTACTTGAAAGCACATAGATATATTCTGTTTCTAATAGGTTTCCTTGAGCTGAATTTATAAAGTTGAATTAAATAACTGAAGTAAGATACTCCTTATGATGATATTTGACAGCATCTGATTACTGTTTTTTCTTAATATATTGTTAGTGTTATTGCTTCTTTTTTAGCTCAACCTCTATCCCAAAACTTTAAGGTGGAATATAATTTATGTAATGTTAGACCTCAGAAGTTGTTTTTTTTTCCTTAGCTTTGCATCTAAATTCCTTTAATAATCACTTGAGAGAATTGGCATGCAGAGGTTGCTTCCTTTTGTTCAAAGATGAAATAAACTAATTGTCTGTAAAAGATGCCTGTCTTAAACTAAACCACCCTATAGATAGGATAAATTTTAAATTATGTGAATTAATTGACTGATTTCAGTTACAGCATGTTTAGTTGAAAGGAAGACAACTAGAAACCTGATGGTTACTGACATGTTAGGGGACTGGATGTTAAGGAGTTTTTTGTGGAAGGAAAAGCATTCTTCAAAAGAATTCTGTTAATTTAAAAAGAAAATTAAAAAAAGTTCTAATTAGCACTGAGGTACAGAATAACACACCTTTACATTATGTTGAATGGGGTATTCCTTGTACTGTAAGCTCTAACCAGAATGAAAAGCAAAAAGTAACACAGTATGATGTCAATTCAGTTTACATTAGTTGCCCTATTTGTGGGCCAAACCTGTCCTGTTTCAAATTCAAGACTCTGGTGCACGCATGTCCTACAGTTTGTACAAAAAGGCCATAACTGCAAAGATCTGTAGTCTTCTGTCCACTGAGAAAGCTGTGGCTAAGAAAGAGGGAAGCATTAATTAAATCTGATTTAATAAGAAACAAAATCCTCTTTTTTCAAGATGAAATATGAAGGAAATATGGCTATGATAAATACTGATAGATTTTCATCTATGCCAGTAATGCAATCATTTGGGACCCATGTATCCTTGCTGGGAAATCTGACAAGGCAAAAAGCTGTAATAAAACAGGCATTCAGGAACTAAAATGAGGGCTAAAGGTTCTACTGCAAGCAACAATTGAATACCACAGAGGTGAGTATAAATTTCTTTTGAGTATAAATTTCTTTTTATACAGCGGTATAAAACTTTCAGTCATGTAAGTGTTGAATCATGTGATTAATTGTAAGAGTTGTAGTTGGAGTTTTTAAATAGTTTTTAAAGGTATAAAGCTTTTTGGCCTGGGTCAAGGGGTATGAATGGACAGAATTCCTATGTACTTTCTTGAAAATATAAACACATTGTACACACTGCTGGGAGTTCCTCCTTTGCCTCTTACATACTTCTTTTATATTTGCTCTGTGAAGAGGATATACTAGACTTGGAGACGCTATGGAGAAGCTTGCATGGACTCACTTGCATTCTAACACACACATACTGGATGCTTCAAATAATATCTATCTACCCTGACAGGAAGTCAACCTGCTCTGATGGCCTTCTCTTGAGATGGGCTTGGGGTAGACTCATACAATGGAAATCAGATTGCTGTCTGTACCACATCTACAAACTGAGGTGCAGCTTACTACTCAACAGCAGCAGTTATTTTTCTCTAATGGAAAATTGGTGTCTTGATAAAGTTCTGAGACCTGTAATTCACATCCAGTTATGAGACACTGAGAAATTCCACAACATCCAGTAGTTTTGTCTACAAGTATTCTCCTATATACCATGTGACTACATTAAACTGTTCAATCTGATCTGACACATGCTGTTATTGTTAACCATAGGGTTTTTTCCTTAGTTACATTTAGTAATTGGACAGATTTTACTGTATTTTAAAAACCATACCATAAAAAGAGGTCTAAATAATATTCAGTTAGTTGTTGAAACAAAATTACAGTGGTAGTAGATTGAAATATCTATTTAAACTATTTTATGATACATGAGTTAAGAACTGTGAAAAAAAAATATCAGTGCCAAAGCTTCTTTCCTGTTTTATATTTGATAGAAATTCTCTCATAAAATAGTGTGTTTATATAGGTTACAATAGTTTATATAGGTTACAATTTTAAAGTCAGAAGGAATATTTTTCAAGGAACATAAGTATAAGCCATAGAGAACTGAGCACTTCCTTCCAATTCGTGTGTTCAGAAATATTGATCTGAAGCACTTTCTTGTAGTAAATGTTTTTTCTCCCTGAAATTTTATTTTCTCTTCAGTAAATATTCTATTAAATAATGCTTTTTAAGTATTTTCTTTCAAAATTAATGTTCTGGTAGTTTTGTGTGCTGTGATTTATAAACCTTGGGAGAAAAGAAAACCAGACACCCTCGACTGAAGACCTTGTTAACAGATATCCCACAGTTTGTATTTAGTCCATTTAATGGCTCTACTGCAAGAATAATTTGCTGATTATCAGGTGTTGGCAAAACTTGCTATATCTGATAATGGGATGAATATTGCTTAATTTATCATTGTGTTTTTTGAGTGCCATCTGGATGTCTTGCCCCTGCAAAACCTGCTGATAGAAAGTTCTTAAACTTACTATATTTATCAAATCATGTCCCAGTGAAATGCTTTGTGAAACAGAGCTTCTTTATAATTCAAGAGAGCCTTCTACACACCTGGTTTTACACCTATATAACTTCAGTTAGTCTTTTTACATTAAAATATGGTGATGCAAGCTTTTTAATAGAATTTCCAAATGTTTTAAGGCGTTGGACTAATCCATGCATAAAGATGAAATGTTGCACAGAAACTCCCTTGCTTAACTCTCTCACCACACAGCTTTCTAATATATAGAAATCCTAGCAGCCTGTTCATTATGTTTTACTCAACAGAGATTTCTGTATATGACAAACTAGAGAATAGTTTGAATGTATGAATAAATAGATTTTAGAAAACAGTACGATCGCAGTTTCATTCACAGCACAAGCAGATTCTGAATCTTTGGTTTTACTGCAGAAATCTGTTTTTATTGCATTAGATCACAGAATACTGTTAATATTAATAGTATTAATAAGAATAACAATAATTTAAAAAATCAAAACTAAATTATGCACAAAGGCTTCCAAGAAGTTATCCCATCTCCTGGTTAACTTCCCCTGCTATATCTGGAGCATGACATTATATGGTATGGAATACCCCTTTGGCCAGTCTGGGTCAGCTGTCCTGGCTGTGCTCTCGCAGATTCTGGCATAGCGTGAAAAGCTGAGAATCCCTTGACTTGGTGTGGACAATACAAGGACCAAGCAACAACTATAAAAACATTAGTATTCTCATACTAGATTTAAAACATGCATGATACCAGCTACTAGAAAGAAAATTAACTCTCTCTTAGCTGAAACCAGGATAGTATTGACTCAATATTCCACACTATTTATGTCATGTCCAGGTCCTGTACTTCCCAAAACATAGCAATTAATCACCATGACTTTTTCTGTCTTTAGATAGTTACACACAGATATCATTATGGAATGTTCAATTTACCCAGAGGCTGGTGCATAATAGGGGATGTGATTTACATACTCAATGCCGTGCTTTTTCACCCAGGTGTCTATGAGGATGCTTCAGGATTGATTCCTATTATCTCAATTCTTTCTGGGGTGCCATGTTGCCACAGGACTTGCTTTTCATGGTCCGGGGTAGTGTACTGGGTGGTGGCATGGGGCATGGGATATGTTTCCAGCCATTCAGTGGTTGCTTCCACCATTGTAAATAGATAGCATTTGCTTTGACAGGTTTGTGGGAGAGTGATATAATCAATTTGCTAGGCCATGCCATATTTATATTTCAGCCATTGTTGTCCATTATCAGAGAGGCTTTAAATGCTTGGCTTGTTCAATCACAGTGCATGTTTCACATTCACGGATAACCTGTGAGACAGCGTCCATGGTCAAGTCTACCCCTCAGTCATGAACCCATCTATATGTTGATCTCCTTGATGGCCTGAGGTATCATGGGCCCAACAAGTAACAAATGATTCACCCATATGTTACTAGTCCAGTTCTACCTAAACCACTTCAATATTGGCAGCCTTATCCACCTGCTGGTTGTTCTGATGTTATTCAGTGGCCAAACTCTTGGTTACATGGACATCTACACAACATGCTTTTACAATTGTTTATTTTTAGCCGAGCAGCAATATCTTGCCACAGTGGAGCAGCCCAGATGGGTTTGCCTCTGTGCTGCCAGTTACTGTGCTTCCATTGCTGTAACCATCCCCACAGGGCACCAGACGCTTTTCTCTTTCAACAATGTCTAAAGCCAGCTGGATGGCTTTCACTTCTGCAAATTGACTTGATTCCCCTTCTCCTTCAACAACTTCTGTGACTCACTGTTTAGGACTCCATACAACAGCCTTCCACCTCTGATGTTTTCCCACAATGAGAACAGGACCCATTGGCATATTGCTTCTCATTTTCTAATAGTTTATTATGCAGAGGGGCATCTTCAGCATGTGCCACCTCCTTCTCTGGCAATATCCTGAAATCTTTGTCTTCTGACCATGATCACTTCCAGAATTTCTGGGCGATCAGGATTCTCTATTTGAGTCCTCAGTGTGACTCACTCCATGTAGCTTCAGTGGCATGATGTGTATAGGGGACCCTCCCTTTGAACATCCAGCCCAGCACCAGTAGGCAGGTTTTCCATCTCCTTCCCTCATATCCTCTCTGTGGTCATGCAGGTAAAAACACGGGATGCCTGCTGCAGGAGTTGGAGTAGCCACAGTACCTGTTGTAGGGGTTGATCTCTGAAGATGCTTGAGCTGCAAAGAAATCAAATCTATTCTTTGCTTAAGATGGAAATATAGTAGTGTTCTCATTAGGTACCTGAGGCAGCCACCCAACATGTAGACCACTTCCTAAAATAGAAAAATGTTTTACAGGTATAAAATTTTCAGTAACCTATACTGTTCACCCAAATATAGAAGTATTGACATTGCCTGTACCAGCACCTCCCAACATTTTTAGACACACTAGGTTTCCTGTGTACTCCAGGTAAGGTATGACTGTGGAAAGTGTGATTTACAAGGATGAATGCAACAGCAAGCATAGTTTTGCTGAGGTTGGGTGTGAGAGGGTAGAACCTGACTTTGTAATTCCCATTCAGTAAAATCCTCCTTTTATACATTCAGGCACTTAAATAAGAGAGGTAGGTTCAGGAGCAAAGCAAGGATTTTTGAAAGGACAACGGTGTTTTGAAAGCCTGTTCAGAAATGCAGAACTGTCTTATTAGCATAAGACTTGTTGAAAGCCAGGCACATCTGGACTCTTATGGGGATGGTACAAATACCACCCACAAATTTCATAAGACACTGCCTTTTCTTTGATAATGTTTCTGAAGGTCCTACCTTCAGAACTACCTCTATCTTTTGTGGAAGTATAGGAGAAAGATAACACACAGTTTTGCCTGCAGCAGGGTTTGCTGGTTTTGGCTGGGATAGAGTTAATTTTCTTCATCGCAGTTTGTGTGGTACTATGTTTTGAATCTGTGATCACAGTACAGTCTATCAGTGGATTTAGCTCATTTGACATTTAAGAAGCTGGTGGTTGTCATCATTGTCCTGTGATGCTAAGTAAGAGAACTTAGATGTCTTTTGTAGTGCTGTATGCTTTTAGACTTTTATCAGTTTAATTCCCCATTCCTTCCCCAAAAAAAGCTTTAGATGATTTTGAAAATTTTATTTTTATTTTCAAGCTTTATTACTCTTTGAAAAAAAGTCATAAAAAGATTAGCACTGATTCCTTATTTTAATGGTTTTGCCTGCATGCATAAAATAATGAGATCTGTTCTGTTGGCAACAGCTAAAATAAAGGCTAAATGGGGGAAGGGAGGAATCAAAACAAAAACCCACACATCCCCGGTAAGAATTCTATAATCATAGATTCGTACTTTTTTAATATATATATGTATACACACACACACACATATATAAAAAAATATTAAAAGAACATTAAATTTTATCTTTCACTGGTAGTCAATACTGCTGTAGTAAAAAGGAGTTCCACATCCTCAGCAGTTCTGAAAGACCACTAGTAATAAAGAAATCTCCATCAAAATTTTAGAACAGTTTTTCAGGGGTGTATACTGGTGCCTAAAGAAGCATATCAACGACTAAGGCTTTAAGCAAAATTTCTAAAGCAAGTTAGGTGACTAATTATCATCTAAATAAAGTGAAATACAATTAGGAGTGGTCATATGTTCATTTTTCTATACCAACGATTCATATTGAAATCTGTTTGCCTTTCCCCCCACTTTTTTCCCCACAAATAATAGTTTTGAAATAACCTATGTAAAATTAGGAAATATATTCCAGACAATGGCTTTTCTATAAGCATTTGTCCTGTGATTCTGTGATTTTTGCAGTCTTTGAATCACAAGTTAGATTTGTTATCATGACAAGCATCATCAGATGAATCACCATAAGGGGAAATGACATCAAAATGTTAGATTAAGACATCCATTTCAGACCAAGGGAAAAAAAAAATGGGTTTGGTAGCATGAAAGTACATAAGACATATGTGGACCTAAACCTGTTATCTATGAAATAGTAAGACGGCACAGTCCTTTCTCATTTGTGTCTAAACCTGAGTGAGGTTTTTTATTGTGAATATTTTTTATTATTTCTGTCTCCTGGTCTGGCGTCATAATCAAAATAATAACATCCTGTGCTACTAACATAAGTTGGTTTTCTTCTTGGGGTTTATTTTTGCCGTAAATGAATTGAGAAGAGTATAGAAAAAGGCAATAAATTCTGCATATCTATAGGTGCAGAAGGAAGTGCAAGATGTATTTTTTCTCTGTCTATAAATGAATCTGGCAGTTCTGTTTCTATTTATCTCTGAAATACCCAGAGCTACATGGTGGGAGAGCTCTTTGAAGCCAGGTTTCTTGTGATACTGTGAAAGGTACCACTGTAACTAGTTCATTAAACTGGCTCAGGAGAAGTGTGTTCGAGAAAGCACTCAAGAAAACACTCAAGGTTATTTCATATATATATATATA
>VZTU01010803.1:1952-15953 GCA_013400835.1 Zapornia atra
AGCTTTTAATTAAAAAAAAAAAAAAGTAACAAAAAGGATAAAAAAGTCAGTATGTCTCAGGCACCTCAGATCACAGACTGATGTTAGTAGTCCATAACACTGAAGACAGTTGAGAAGGCTTATAGTGTATACTTAATTCACCACTCTCAAGAAGAAATGAATCAGAGTTATGATTAAATAATAATACATAAGTCTGAAAATAGATTGAGCAGTACCCAAGATCACTTAGGGACCCTGGGTAGTCCCAGAGTGGTTTGCTACAGGCTTCATCTATTTCTGCACTCCCCAAAGGACTGATGGAACATTGCAAATAGACCATAAAAATAACTCCTTCAGGAGATGAAATTACAGTCTAAGAATGTAAGAGTAACTGGACTGGATGACAATAGGACTAAACTCATACAGTAGTAAATGTTCTATTACAGTAAACAATAACACCCTTATTGTAAAAATAGAGTGGTCTTGTCAATATTCCCTACTTGTAGGAAAGCTCAGCTCATGTTATTGTGTAAAGCACATTTTAAAATTGCCTGAGAAAATAATATGGATATCAAAATAACACCATGAAACAAGTTAGCAATTAGTTAGGATGACTGTGTGCACTTGCATGGATCATGACAGGTTGAGGTTTACTTTACAAATATACATATGCTTAAAATCCTGCCAGCTCACTGTAGCCATGAGAGGATGCCCCAGGGAAGAGGAAAAAGAGCGTAACATGTCAGTAACTTATTTGGTCATTAGTGGGTTTCTCAACTTTAGTAGCCTCTTCACATTTAATTGTACGTTATAGTTTTCTTCTGTAAGTTTTTAAAACCATTTTTCTAAGTTATCTTTCAGCATCCACAGCTCCCACACCAAGCCAAACTCCACACTGTATCAAGAAGTCCCTTCTCTTGGGGACCAGCTGTCAGCCTGTGTAATTGGTGCCTACTACTTCTAGTGCTAGAGAAGTGAATATTATTTCTGCTCATTTTCCCTATGGCATTGTAGCAGCTGGCGTAGTTTGGACCTGGTTTCAGTAGTTTCAGGGTGCTGTGTTAAATGCATAAAGGAATTTGGCAGAAAATAAACCCCCTTGCATTCCAGCTTGTCCGCAGGTATCAGAGGGAGTGGGGGTGTTTGGGCTTAGATTCTGAATGATTCCAAATTCGGCACTATATGTCTGGTCACGTTCTATATACCAAATTTTCATGATTATGGATGCACTAGTAGTTCAAGGCACCTGCAGTCTTGTCGTGTTCAACAAACTAACATGATCAGACCTCAGGAGGTTGGTTGTGTTCAGTAAGAACTTTCACAGCTAGTATCAATGAATGGTGCTGTTTATTGAGGCAACAAAGTGCAGATTCTTTTGGATTGTCAGTGATGATACACTGTCTACAAAAGCACATGCAAGTAATATAGCGTCATAAACCACATAAAACTACACACAGAACAACACAAAACTATTTGACTAATGTAAGAGCATAAATTATAGAGAGTAAGTTTCCTAGGATAACAAAGAGTTCAAATCCTACCCAAGACATCCCTATAAGAGGGGGAAAGAGAGGCTCATCCTGTCAACTGTTCCCAGAAGTCAGTGGTGCTTCATGATGGCATATTTCTGTCTTATTTGTCCCTTGTTATTATTTTCCCTAACAGCCCTAGGACATTTTTATACTATTTTTACCCATCTGGTGGAGACTGAGTGACTCTAGTCATGCATACCTTTGTTCTGATTGCTGTAAATTTTCCTCTCTTTATGTCTAAAGTATAGACTAGCAGAAATTTGGAGCACATGCCCAGTCAGAGGTGGTTGCACCATGGAGAGGGGTAGCCTTTGGGATGCAGGTGTGTTTTGTTATTATAACGATAATGGGCAAAGGACATGATTTTGACAGAAAATGGTGAACTGCTGACTGAGGACAGGTTCAGGATATCTACAATGCAGCTTGTAACCACAATGTACCACAGTACACCAGGTTCCCATGCATCACACAAACTGACTGCAGTGTCTTCACTCCATTCTCCATGCAATTTCTTGTGGGGTCAGCACATCAAGCTCCCATGATGTTGTCAGCTGCTAAGGTTGCCTAGGGAACTGTTGTGGGACGAAGTCTTCATATATCAGCTGCACTCCAGCCTGGAAGTTTCTTCAATGATGAACCTCTTCTTAAAGTGTGATTATAAGGTTAATTTCTAAATCACCTCCAGCAACTATACAGCAAAAGGTAAATGATGTTTCAGTACCTGAGAAAGCATCAGAGAAACATTAAAAGGGGCAGACTGTGAGGGCCAGTGACAACCTGTTTTAGGTGTTGCAGATATCTGAAGGATCAGAAACAGGTATTCTCTCCTCTACCCTATAACTGATTGCATCTGTAATCACTCTGGAAGAGACCCTGAGAGAGAACAGATGAGATCTTACAGACTGGCCCACCCAGGACCAAACTTGGCACCCCTGTGCTGAACTGCCCAAGAATGTTCTCCCCCTTTTTGCAGGGCAGAGGAATCATGTCCCTCCTGAATATTAATATACCCATGACTGTTTTGATACTTTCAGTGATCTTCATATAGTCAATTTAGATGCTTGTAGTTTTATATGGTCAATTTAAACCAAAGCTGTGACAAAGACTGATGATTTCATACTCTCCTTTGTACTCTTTTTCAGTCATCTGTTTTCCATGCTGAACTGTCCTAGTCTGTTGCTGTTCCACATATGAAAACATTCTACCTCTTAGACTATCCTTCATGACCTTTCTATGTCTTCTGCCTCAACCCTCTTTGGAGATAGACTCATGGGTGCATTATGGTGGTACACAATGGTTTACTTTCCATTCTTTAATTGAGTTAGATCTTGCTATTTTTTTTTATTCATTTAAGTTCTTGATGACCTCTCTAACCAAACAACTCGAGTGAACTTCATAATTTTGAACTAGATTACCTCTAGAAATCCAACCTTACACTTTCTGATTCTATGATTTTTTTGTTTCTACTCATTTTTCCATTGAAAAGCAGAGGAAAACTCTTATTCTATGACACAAAGCTTTGTAGTCAAACATTACAGAATTTAATTCAAATACTTTGAGGAGCATAATTTTTGATTTTTTGAAAACACATTCTGTTTTACCAGCATGAAGTCTACTGTACAGTTTTCTAACTCCGATTGAAATGTTAATTTATTCAAGTCTAGCTGTTTCATATGAAATAATTTGGTATTTTCTTCTACAGTCTAGTCTTATGTTTATTTTTATGTCTGGTTATAAGAACATTCTCAGGGATCAAGAAAATATGATTTGTGTAATGAACAGCAAACTTTTTTCACTTCATATTGCAGTAATTCTAAGGAAGATATACAACAGATTATTTTAGGTTAAATTTAGTTTTTACTATTCAGGTTGACTCCATAATGTTAGGTTGGGTATTTTTATATTTTGTTTTGCTTTTAAGTGAAGTTTTTCACTTAAAGCTTTCTGTCCTATATAGGTCACTCTTAGTCTATAACCTACATGTAGTCTATAGTCTTGCAGCATTAGTATAGAGTTCTTGAAGTTTTCAAAATATTACTCAAAATTATTGAGTACAGGTAACAGGTAAACCAGATAAGAAAGATTTGCAAAATTTGTAACCTTATTCATATACACTATATCTCATTCCTTCTTTTCTTACACATAACTGAATTAATTTCCACTTGTGAGCTGACAATGGGTTCAGCATTTTGAGTTACAATACTGTGGTGGTTTGGCCCTGGCTAGAGGCCAAATGCCCACCAAGCTGCTCACTCACTTCCAGAGGACAAACAGGGAGAGCATCAGTTGGTTGGGATAAGGACAGTTTACTACCAAATATCAAAGTGAGTATAAAACAATAATGGCTAGTTACACTCACACCCAGTGCTAACACAGAGTACCTTATTGACCCCGATGATTACAGGTGCACTGGATTCCCTTCCAAGTGAAGGCAAACTGTGGCCTGCACTCCGCCACCAAAGGAATCAAGAAAAAAAGCATTTGCAATGTCAGTCGTGCTGTACCACTTGGCTGCTTTTGACTCCAGTTCATACTGGAGTTCCATCATATCCAGCACTGCAGCACTCATAGGCAGTGTGACTTCATTCAGGCCATGATAATCCACTGTCAGCCTCCACTCTGCATTGGACTTCTTCGCCGGCCAGATTGAACTATTGAAGTGTGACTGGGTTCTACCAAACACTCCCTGAACTCTCCAGTTGATGAATCAGTTTCTGAATAAGAATCAGGGAGTCTCTGTTGGTGCGGTGTTGTCTTCTGCGCACTGTCAGGGTTGCAATTGGTACCTGCTGTTCTTCAACCTTTAGCAGCCCCACAACAGAAGGGTCTTCCAACAATCCGGGCAGAAGAGACAGTTGTTCAGTTTCTTCTGTCTCTAAAGCAGCTATTCCAAAAGCCCACTGGTACCCTTTTGGGTCTTTGAAGTACCCGCTCCAGAGAAAGTCTATGCCCAGGATGCACAGAGCCTCTGAGTCAGGCACAATGGGGCGCTTTTCCCAGTCATTCCCAGTTAGACTCACTTCAGCTTCCAGTAGAGTCAACTGCTGGGTTCCCTCGTCACTCTGGAAATATAGATAGGCTCAGACCCTTCATAGTTTGATGGTATTAAAGTACACTGGACACCGGTGTCTACTAATGCTTGGTACTCTTGTGGATCTGATGTGGCAGGCCATCAGATCCACAAGAGTGGATCCACTTCCAAAAATGGAAACTTGAGCTGGAAGCTGTAGGTTGTGAGATCCTCCTGTTTTGGGAAGTCAGGCTTTGTGATCCTTCTGCTTATTTCTGGGGTTAAGCTGTGCTGAAAGGAAACAGTTGCTGTCTTCCTCATGCACAGCTTGTTCTCAAAATATTGGAGCAACTGCCAGTCTTGAAACTGGTATAATCCTAGAGTATAACATCTGTTATCCTGGTAGGCTGACAGAAAGCACCTGGAAGGGGTGAAACATTGAGGCAATAGATTTCTGGGCAGGGAAATTAAGGTTTAGGACTGTGTATCATCTTCAGACTCAGTATTAATTTAAAAAAGTGTTTGGTACCCATGTTATTCAGAAGAAGCTTTTTGATGTGGTGGCTAAACCTCTGGTGGAATATCTCATTCGTGGGAAAAATGTGCTCCTCTAAGTATGGTGTGACAGGCAGTGAGAAAACACACACCATGACAGGATCTCCTGGTGATGGAGGGCTGCTCCCACGGTGCTTGGATATGATCTTCAACAGCATAGAGCCATTCCAGGCCAAGTGATTAATTTTTAAGCTGGATGACAAGAACGATGTGGATGTTCAGTGCAAAGTAGATGCTCTGTTAGAGCACCAGAAGAGAGATGCCATGCCTATTCTAAAAACTACATCCGGCAAGCAACAAGTAGATCCCGAGTTTGCTGACGTGATCCACATGCAAGATCACTGCAAAGTGGAAGAAGTTGATGAAGACAATGTCTACAGTGTCTTTGTCTCCTACACTGAGATCTACAACAACTACATATATGACCTCTTGGAGGAAACTCCCTTTGAAGCCATAAAACCAAAACTTCCACAATCCAAAATACTTCATGAGGACCAGAATCACAACATGTGTGCCACAGGCTGCACTGAAGTTGAGGTGAAATCTACAGAAGAAGATTTTGAAGTGTTTTGTAGAGGTCAAAAGAAGAGGCATATTGCAAACACTCAGCTGAATTGAGAATCTAGTTGCTCTCACAGTGTTTTTATCATCAAGTTGGCTCAGGCACCCTGGACGCAGGTGGAGATAGTGTGCTGCAGGAGAAAGAACAGATCAATCTAAGATTTTGGAGAAAACAGACACAATTTATGAAGAAGACAAGCACAATCTTCAGAAAGAACTAGAAAGCAAGAGCCAGAAACTGCAACATCTGGCTTCTGACATGCACAGGTTGAGGCACAGTTGCAACAGTACCGTGAGCTGCTCACTCACTCCTGTAGGAGAAACAGGCAGGTCCTCCATGGGTTGAAATACGGACAGTTTACTGCCAAATATAAAAGTGAATACAGAACAATAATGGCTAGTTATACTCACATCCAGTGCTAACACAGAGTACCTTACTGACCCGACGATTACAGAGGGCTGTTCCACAGCAAGAGCCAAGCAACCCAACATCCCAGCCACACTCCAACTGTCCTAGAGGCAAAACCAGCCCCTACCCTTTCCCAGCCAGCTGCTTTTATGAGGAAATGGTGTCAGGTGGTGTGGAAAACAGCTCCAGCTAACTCAGCTCACCTGGGCTGACTCAGCTCACCTGTGTTGGCTGATTGAGGAGGTTAATCCTGGCCTGACCAGAACCAGGACAAATACATAGCTCTGACTTTAGTTATTTTTACCCTTCTGAAAATTCTTGTAGCATTTAATTATTATTTTAACCAATGTACAAAGAATAACTTGCTTCAAATACCAAAAAATAGGCCATGTTATCATACCTTATGGTATATAATGCTGAGTTAGATGGTGACACTTTTGTGACTGCTGTCACTAGCACAAATGTAGATGTTTGGCTCCCCAATGTAAACTATGAAACGATCATCCTCACATAACGAACAGTCAATAATGGTTTGATGCTCTGGACAATTAGTTTCACTAATATGGTAGAACATAGTCAAGGTCATGGTAAAATACAGATTGATGAGGCAGTAATATAAGAGATGTTCTGGATAAGCAGGAAAATTCATTAATATCTGGAGCAACCAAAACAGTAGAGTCAGGTAAGTTTTAGTAACCTAATTATCACAGATTTGGAAGGGATTAAAAATGAAGGAGCATAAAATAACCCAATTATTTGGGACTGCCTATTTGTGGCTGAATTGTGCATTGACAATGTGATTTAATCAATGATGACTTCAATTTTATTTATATTCATATAGTAAAGAAGGAATTGGAAGAGCTGCCCTCTGACTGTAAAATATGCATCGCTACATCGTATTGAGGTTTATAAAAATCTCCCCTACTTATTTCATAGATGATTCCTGCTCATAGTTGCTATTTAAACTCAAAAACTTCCACATTTCAAATAACTTACACTAATTGTTGAGTTTATACTACATCTTTTTTTTCAAATGCATTGTATCAGGTTTACTAAAAATATGGCTTTCTTTTTATATAACAGAATAGGAACATGTGGTGCTTTAAGAATAAAATTGGAAATAATGTCCCTACTCAGAGAAGCTTACAGTCTAAATTAGATGGAAAACATAATGAGAAATGGCAGCAGACCATGGAGGGAATGAAGAAACAAATGGAAGGAAGCAAACTGAAAGGGGAAAGTGCCCTTAGGAATGTTATTTATGAAAAGTGAAGTTGTTTGGGGTTTTTTTTTTCTTCATTTTAACATATTTTTCATGTTTGTTGCTGTTGATTCAGTCTTTGTAAACATGTAAACATGTAAACTCAGGCTAAAAAGGGCTCATGCCATCATTGGAATTGTCCCCCACCACCCTTGCACCCCATTAATCTAACTGATCAGAATGACTTATTGTAAATATTTAGAAAAATGGAGATAAAGCTCCATCATTCCTAGGAAGAGTAAATATTACACAGATTTGAAATAAAAATAATGCAGTAAGGCAAGTTCTGTTTCAAGCTGAGGTAGTTAATTTTCTTCATAGCAGCTAGTATGAAGCTATGTTTTGGATTTGTGCTGAGAACAGCATTGATAATACAGAGCTGGTTTTGTTATATAAAGATGGTTTTGTTGTTGAGCAGTGCTTACACAAAGCCAATGCCTGTTGTGCTTCTCACACTACACCCCCAGTGAGCAGTCTGGATGTGCACAAGGAATTAAGAGGGGACACAGACAGAACAGCTGACCCCAAATAACCAAAGAGACATTCCATACTGTATGATTCATTCTCAGAATGTAGGGCTTGGGGAAGAGGAAGGATGGAGGGGACATTCAGAGTGATGACTTTTTCCTTCCCAAGTAACTGTTACTTTTCATGAGTCACTGCTTTCCTGGAGATGGCTGAACACCTTCCTGCTGATGGGAAGTGGTGAATTAATTCCTTGTTTTGCTTTGCTTGTGTTCCTGTTTTTTGCTTTACATGTTAAACTGTGATTATCTCAACCCATGAGGTTTCTCACTTTCATTTATCCAATTCTCTCCCCCATCCCACCAGGGAGGTATGAGAGAGTGGTTGCTTGATGTTTAGTTGCTGGCTGTGGCTAAAACACAACAGAGTCAAGAAAAAAAGTAGCAAAAATGCTGTGCTTCAGTGGAAATGTACGAATTCATGTACAGAACATGTGATATTGTCATATGCCAGGATGAAGTGCTTCAGTCATTTCACTATGTCCTGTTCTAGAAGAGGGTTGACTAAATTTTTGAAATGAGAACAATGAAACAACAATTAGATCAAAGAATAATTATTTGAAACAAAGATACGTATCACAAGAAGATAGGCATAAAACATGCCAGTTCCAGAAATAATTATAAAACTCTTCCAAATTACATCAGAAGATTGAGAAAGAATAAATAAATTTACATCCGCAATTGACAATACATCTCACCAGGTAAAGACAATATTTCACTTCCTTTGTTATTTCCATACCATTTTTACCTTTTTTATTATAAAGCTCTTTGTTATTTTACTTTTCCTCTTTTCTTCTAAATGGCTGTAGAATCCTTGTGTGGACATCAACAGACATATGGATCATTTTTACATTTTATAATTTCTTGTTTCAACTTTTCATGTCAATTAATTGCTGACTTTATTGTGCAATTTTGTTGCACTCAAAATTCTCTTAAGGACAAAAGGGAAAACACAGCGTGTATATGCAGACAAGAACTTAGTGTAACTAAAGTCTTAGTATTTTAATCAATATACAACAAACAGTTACTATTGGTTTAGTTAAAACCCTGCTAATCAGTCTACATGATACAGAAAAAAAAATCAACAATACATTAAAATTATTAAACAAACATATCCTTGTGTCTACTTTTCTTCTTGGGGTTTATAACTCTTCCAGAGTCCTGCTGGAGATGGACTGACTTAGACAATGTCAGGCTTCCCCGAGAAGTCTGTGAAGAGTGGGCAGTGACAAATCATCATTGTCAACAGGTGTTTGCCTGGCAGGATACGATGCAGTTTGATTGCTGTTTTCATCCTTCACCTTAGAATCCACTTAAGGGTGTTTTTACAAGTTTTCTTAAAATAATCTGCTTTCATCACTGTGAAGAAGGTATTACATGATTCACAAGGTTGTAGACCTGTATTGTCCAGTGACTGACTATTTTGGGTTTTGTGTGTGCTCTGGCATTTCAGATATTGCCCTTCATCAGCATTCGTTCATACTGTGGTTTATTACAGTCACACACCATTCATTCTACAGAGAATAAATGCTTGGTTTTACTGTCTGTTAACAGTAAGATTCACACCAACTACACAGAATTTTAAAAAAATCCAAAAGAAAATTAAGAAGCAGTTACCTGACTACTAGGCAATTGCTATCAAAGCTGAAAAAAGGTAAAAGCAACTCAGAATCACAGAATCACACAGAATCACAAGGTTGGAAAAGGTCTTTGAAGATCGTCAAGTCCAACCAATCCCATCCTAAGCTAAACCATATCCCTAAGTACCTCATCTAACGTTTTTTTGAACACATCCAGTGAAGGTGACTCAACCCCCTCCCTGGGCAGCCTGTTCCAGGCCTGGCCAACTCAGTAAAAAATTTTTTTCTAATGTCTAATCTAAACCTGCCCTGGCCCAGCTTTCTGCCATTTCCCCTTGTCCTATCTCCTGTCACCTGGCTGAAGAGACTATCGCCCACCTCTCCACCACCTCCCTTCAGGTAGTTGTAGGTGGTGATAAGGTCTCCCCTCAGCCTCCTCTTCTCCAGGCTAAACAGCCCCAGCTACCTGAGCCGTTCCTCATAGGATTTGCCCTCCAGCCTCTTCACCAGCCTGGTTGCCCTTCTCTGGACTTGCTCGAGGATCTCAATGTCCTTCTTATGTTGAGGAGCCCAGAACTGGACACAGTACTCAATATGTGGCCTCACCAATGCCAAGTACAGGGGCACTATTACTTCACTAGACCTACTGGCCACACTGTTTTTGATACAAGCCAGGATGCCATTGGCCTTCTTGGCTGCCTGGGCACACTGCTGGCTTATGTTCAGCCTGCAGTCAACCAACACCCCCAGGGCCTTCTCTGTCTGACAGCTCTCCAGCCAGTCTCCCTCAAGCCTGTAGCGCTGCATGAGGTTTTTATGTCTGATGTGCAGCACTCTACACTTGGCCTTTTTAAATCTTATCCCATTGGTCTCAGCCCATTGGTCCAGTCTGTTTAGATCCCACTGAAGAGCCTCCCTACCCTCAGGCAGATCAATACTTCCACCTAGTTTACTGTCATCTGCAAACTTACTGAGGGAGCATTCAATCCCTTCATCGAGGTAATTGATAAAGATGTTGAATAAAACTGGACCCAGGACTGAGCCCTGGGGGACGCCACTCATGACCCGCCTCTAGCTGGATTTTGTTCCATTTACCAGCACCCTTTGGGCCCGGCCATCCAGCCAGTTTTTAACCCAGCAGAGGGTCCACCTGTCAAGGCCAGTGGCAGCCAGTTTCTCAATCAGAATGCTGTGAGAAACCGTGTCAAAGGCTTTACTGAAGTCCAGGTAGACCACATCCACAGCCTTCGCCTCGTCCATTAAGTGGATCACCTTGTCATAGAAGGCAATCAGGTTAGTTTGACAGGATATACCTTTTGTAAACCCATGTTGACTGGGCCTGATCCACTGGCCATTACACATGTGCTGCATGATAGGTCCCAAGATGACCCTCTCCATGAGCTTCCCTGGGACTGAGGTCAGACTGACAGGCCTGTAGTTCCTCGGATCCTCCTTCCGGCCCTTCTTACGTATGGGTGTAACATCTGCCAGCTTCCAGTTGAGTGGAACTTCCTCAGTCTGACAGGATTGTTGATAGATGATAGAAAGGGGCTTGGCAAGCACATCTGATAGCTCTCTCAGCACCCTCGGGTGAATCCCATCTGGCCCCATCTACTTGTGGGTATCTATTAGGGTAATGATTAGTAGATCACTAATCATTTCCTCCCGAACCATAGGAACTTTTTTATTCTTCCCCTCCCTGTTAGCCAGTTCCCGAGGATGAATACTCAGGGAATATCCATCTTTACTATTAAAGACTGAGGTAAAGAAGGAATTAAGGACCTCAGCCTTGTCCTCATCCTTTGTCACTAACTCAAGCTAATACAAGTCCAGATGAGTCCTAAGACTGTATTGTCAAGCCCATGCTTTTCCACTATTGTTAGCACAACCATATTTTCAGGGATGCATGTTCAATTATGCTTCCCCTACTCATTTAAATGTAATCACCCCAGTAAACTGAAAGGCAAAAGCAGAATGATACCAGAATTGCATGTCAAATAAAATAAGAAAACAAATTTGTCAGCAAGTCAGGAACAGGAGAGTAACTGATCTTACATCTAAGTCATAGTCTTGATTTGACAGACTACTAATAGTTATTTCAGAGCAACATTTGTAAGAGCAACAGGAATAAGAAGAGGCACAAACAAGAATGAAAGCTCAATTTCTCTTATGTGTGCCACCACTACTACTGACATTTCAGCTTTAAAAACTTAATGATTTTTATTGACTTAGTTATATTAGTTTTTCAAGAGAAAACTTCAGCTTCATAACAGTTCATGCTTACTGATATAATTTCTCATTAGTGACACAATGTCTTGTACACCCTTCCAGGATTTTGTCTTCTGTGTAATATGAATGGCTGAAGTAGGTTCCTAACATTACTGTGCCAGCATCTTGACCCAGCCTTTGTATTTTTTCTAAGAGGCAGAAAGGAACTTCCACATTTTGCTAAGGAAATTGGCTGTCTATAAATGTATCACTTATGCTTCTGGCCTTTTATCATTACAGCTTGAGCTAAATTCAGCTGGGGTAGGAAAGCATTTCAGATCATTATGATTGGTTTTCAAATTTAAATGCTATACCACTTTGCTCTGGGGTTGGTTTGGACCGGTTTACAAGTTTCTTCAAATAAAGTTCTTCGGCATAGAAATATACCATAAAATTTCCTGAAAAACTTTGACCTTGCAAATGTCCTGTAGTTTGCATAAGACATTATTATAGTAATTGGGTACCACTGTGCTAGGTAGTATACATAAGAAAAGTGAAAGGTGATTGTGGTCAAAGAAACTATTCACCGTGAATGGGTGAAAGAGATGATAAATGAGACCCTGAAAACAAAAAAAAAAAAAAACCCAAAACAAACCCAACCTCAACTTGTTCAATTTTATGAAAATAATTAATGTTTGAAACAAGGTGTGAATCAAGATTTTCTGACTCCAGAAAAAATCAAGATATGGAGTCAGGCATTTCCAGAATTATTCTAATTTTTACTGTGGTTGAATCTGGCACATAAAAATTGGTTGACTGAGTTTTGTTTGAGAATTTTATCTGAATTTTGAATAATATTTTGTGGGATATGTGGGTATGAGTATACACTTTATTGTCCTTATGGGTGAGTCTTTGAAATGTTACAAAAAAGCAAAAAAGTTAAGGCTTTTGTTTTGTTTATTCAAAGCCTCCAAAGGCAAACTGTCAGCAATATTCTTTACAATTACTATTAGTATATATTTCATGACATTATTTTAATTAATCTTCTTGGGAATTCAAAGAATCAGTTATGTTGCATTTGCTTAGTCTTGAAATGTGCTCTTGCAGCCCATAAGACCAATTGCATCCTGAGATTCATTAAAATACTTACAGCTAGGAGGTCAAGGGAAGTGATTATCCCTCTCTACTAAGCTCTTGTGAGACTTCTTGTCCTACTGCATCCAGTCCTGGGGTCTCAGTACTAGAACGACATGGACCTTCTCAAGTGTATCCAGAGGAGGGCCATGAAACGATCAGAGGGTTGGAGTACACCTCCTAAAAAAAAGTCTTAGAGATTTGGGTCTGTTTAGTCTGGAGAAGAAAAGGCTACAAGGAGACCTTATTGTGGCTTTTCAGTATGTAAAGGGGGCTTACATGAAAGATGGTGAGAGACTTTTTTCTAGGGCCTGTAATGACAGGACACGGGGCAATGCTTTTGAACTGAAAGAGGGTAGGTTTAGACTGGACATTCCTGATTCATTAGCTTCTTCCCTGGTACCACTCTTCATATAATGAAATAATGATCTCCTTCTATGACAAGGTAACCTGCTTAGTAGTGAAAGGCTGTGGAAATCACTTACCTGGACTTTAGGAAAGCCTTTGACACTGTTTCCCACAGCAGTCATCCTGGATAAAATGGTTGCTCATGGTTTGGATGGGCATACTCTTTGTTGGGTAAAACACAGGCTGGGTGGCCGGGCCCAAAGAGTTGTGGTGAATGGAGTTAATTCCAGTTGGTGACTGGTCACAAGTAGTGTTCCCCAGGGCTCAGTACTGGGGACAGTTCTCTTTAATATATTTATCAATGATCTGGAAAATGGATTGAGTGCACCCTCAGTAAGTCTGCAAATGACACCAAGTTGGGTGGGAGTGTTGATCTTCTTAAGGGTAGGAAGGCTCTAGAGAGTGATCTGGACAGGCTGGATCAACAGGCTGAGGCAAATTACATGAGGTTCAACAAGGCTTAGTGCCAGGTCCTGAATTTGGGTCACAACAACCTCATAGAATGCTACAGGTTTAGGTAAGAGGGGCTGGAAAGCTACCCAGCTGGAAAAAGGACCTTGGGGTATTGGTAAATAGGCTGAACATGAGCCAGTAGTATGTCCAGGCCAAGATGGCCAAAATCATCCTGTCTTGTTTCAGGAATAGTGTGGCCAGTAGGACTAAAGAAGTGATTGTCCCCCTGTAGTCAGCATTGGTGAGATTGCACCTTGAATACCATATTCAGTTTTGGGCCCCTCACTACTAGAAAGACACACTAGACCATGTCCAAAGAAGGGCAATGAATCTGATGAAGGGTCTAGAAAATGGTCTTATGAGAAGTAGCTGAAGGAACTGGGACTG
>VZTU01010804.1:0-10822 GCA_013400835.1 Zapornia atra
AAAACCCAAAAAAACCCCAAATAAATGGTTTGGAGCCAGAAATTTGTCTTAATTATCCTTATAAAGCAATTCTGAAGACAAGAGTGGCTGGTTTCCAATTGATTAACTATACTTCTGGGATTGCCCCTGCTGTTCAAAATGCCTCTTGCCTTGGGGTGACATAGATCACTGAAATATGCTTCCTAGTGATGCTAGCAAGCCACAAAATCACTAATTAAAACAAAAAAATCTATTTTTGTGTGTATAATAAAATAAAGTTTCTTAGTATGCCTTGTAGGCTTCAAGAATCAGAGAATATATTTACATCTTTATAGGCCGCAGTCTATTTTATGTGGTGATTTTTGAGGCTTATTTTTGAGGGTGTAGTAGGTCACAAAATTTGTAAAAGCTCTTATTCCATGTGGGTGCTTGGATCACCTGTTTATCTCCAAAAATTTTGGAAATGCATTATGCAGAAAACAATTGACCTAACAATTCTTTCTTCAAGAAGAAACATATTTAACAGGAGGTGATGTGAAATGAAACCTCAGCCAAATTTCTCTCTGTATAATTCTTCTCTAGGCTAGCTAAATAAGCTGAGACTCTTCCCTGGGAAAGCTATGAAATGACAGAAACTGCACAGAGCCCCCAGTGCCTCAAGCGCAGATACTTGGCACTTCTGTTGGTGATGTGGGGAGACGCTGTTACTAAGGCAGCTGTCCCTGCTACACATGAAATAGTTCAAAATGCTTTACATACACTTCTTGGTATTTTATAATGGACAAGTGCATCAGAGAGCCTACTTCTGAAATGTCCATTGATTTTCCAGTACCATTTACTTTTCCGCAGATACATGTTCATTAAGATAATTAGTAAAGCATTAAATGGGAATATGTGGCAGGATGACCTGCAAGCATAGAAATAATCAACAGTGTGAAATTAAACACATTGGGCTGACCAGTGTATTCCTGTTTGGCACATGAAATACTAAATTATACTAAGATACATGAAATTACTAAAACTGTAGAAATACGCTTTGCCATCAGAAACATAACTTACATTCCCATGAGACAGAAAGATTCAAATGACATTTCACTATACTTAAAAAAAAAAAAAGAGATTTTATATACAACATTATTTTATTGACATGCATGCATGCCCACACATGGAGTAGGCAGAGACATTATTTCACACTTTTGAGTCACCATTTTATCTTATTTTTTATCTTACTTTGTAATGGCACAATGGTGATCACACTAAACAAAATTTGCCTTGTCCATTGTCATCTAAAATTCAGAACTAATCACACACACACACACAAAAAAAAAGGGAGAATGAATGCAGTAAAGAAAAAGGAATGTATACTGTCTGTGGGTTAGAGAAAGTTGATTTTTTTCTTGAGTGCATGGCACACTTCCTGAAGTGGTAAATTCTAAAGTTAGGTCCAAAGTGAGTCAGCAGATCTAAGTTTCTCTTCTGAACATGAAGAATAAAATCAGTGATATCTATCAGTGAAAGATCATGGCAGTTTCTTTTATATTTTGGTCAATGATAGTTTAGAGTTTGTGGTTGAAGACTATTTTATAGCCATCCTTAGTATAAAGATTTAAAGCTTTCATATATCATGTTGAAAGTCTAAAGACTCGTATTTGCTGTTATGGCATATGCAAACTAGGCTTTCCCATGAAAGAAAAAAGCTTTGAAGCACAACCTTTTTCAAGCCTAACTCAGTTTCCTACTGGTGATTCTCACATCAAGTCCTTTGACCAGTTTTCAGACATTTCAGCATTGGTAGAAGGCCTAAAGGACTAAATAGGTCTAAAAGGGCAATTAAAGTCCATCCTGAGTATTTCCTTTCCTCAGTTCAAACCATCTACAACTGTTCTGAAAAAAGACATTAAAGGTTGTAGAAATAGGTAACCTTTCTGTCTCAACGCTTACCTTTTCACCTGTTCAACCAACACAGCTTCATTGAAATAAATCTCCTCAGCTTTTATTGTGAAGCATAAAAATTCAGTGCAATAATGTCATGTACAGGATTTTGACATTTACTGGTTTTAAATTGCGTATTTGCTAATACAGTCTACTTATTCTCAGAATTATTTTAATTTTAATTTGAAGCTTTTTCTGAAAAGATATTTATTAAAATAGGAGTTAATTATTTTTCACTAGAAAAATGTACATTTAAATATTTAAGGCAGAACTCCAATTATTCCTGTGCTTTCTGCTAAAACACTGTCCATCTTGTCAAACCTTTTTTTTCCATAATCTCTTTGAATTGTCATTAAACCACTTCAGTTGGCATACCCAAATGGGCTTTTTTTTTTTTTGCTGTTGTGGTTCAGTCCCAGGTGGCCACTGAGCACCACACACTGCTTGCTCACAAACACACCTTTTCTCCCACCCCCTCAGCCCCTGGTGGGGAGACAAAGGAAAACCTCAGGGGTTAGGATGGCAGTTGACTGGGATATAACAGAGAGAGGGAAATGACAACAGGACTTACATGTACAAAATGCTGATAACACAGAGCATTTTGTCTACACAGCAACTGACCAGATGGTCAGGTAAGGGAGAGGTTGTGTATAGAAACTTCTCTTCTGTATGGTAAATTCTCTTCTGCTATTCCATGACTGCATTAATTTTACTCTTGTAAATATAATGTGCTGGTTGAACAAATCACCACTCTTTCTAACACATCCTGAAGTCAATAAGGAGTCAGGATGCCAAAGACATATGATTCAAACAAGGATGACATTTCATTAGAGGATATGTAATTGAAACCTTCTTCAAGCACTAAGATTTTTGTGACTTCCAGGGCCTTCAGTAAAAACAACCAAGAAAAATGACAAAAGTATCTAGCTGCATTACATGGCACTTGTACTTTTCTTCCCATAGTCCAGAATCTTTGAGAATTCTATAGGGTTCAGATTTAGTCTTACATGAGAAAAGTCACAGCTGCTAAGCAATTATATCCATCTGTGTTACTGTATAACTATGAAGATGTTTCAGATGTGATGAACCAGTTCTGTTCGGTAATGCAGTATTGTGCCACAAAATTGATCAGATACCTGGAGTCATCTGATCCATGCCAGAATAGTCACTGACCATGTTTTATAAATATTCCATACATGGACAATGTAAAATTTATTATCAGATGTAGTTATTTGAAGACAACTGATTTCGCACAGGATTTCTGATTAGGTAAGTGATAAAAATATACTGAAATCTCAATACAAACCTAAATTATGCTTTGCAAAGCATAGCAATTGCTATGAACAGTTCAATCACAATACCAATGTGTTTCCCATTACTGGTCTCTATCATATGCTCCTGTTATGAAGCTTCCAGTCACCAGGAAGGAATACAAGGGTTGATGTGAATAAAGCTCACTGCTCTCCTCAGAATTGTTCTGCTGGTTGCCCAGATTTTCTACTGTGTGTTGGGTTGAGCGAGCACACACTTTCCCAGTCTTGGTCTGGCTAACATTCACACTCTTAATGAATTCAGGGAGAAACATTTACACCACTAGTTGATAGCAGGTTGTCTAAAACAAAGGTCTCTGCTTCTCTTCTTATTGAGATCAAAGTCAGTATCTTTAAAACAGATGTGATACATCACATCCTACATTGTCCGTGAGTTTCACAGGCACATCACCCTTGCCCCCCTCCTCTGAGTCTTATTCTATTTTAGGGGTTTATTGATCAGTCGCAATGTGAATCTAGCAGAGGAAACTGAAAAATGTGGTGAAATAAAATTCAGAAATGGTGTATAGAGAAATTTAGAGGAAACTATGTAATCATCTAATCAGGGAAACACAAAAGATCATTCAAAACAAAGGAAAACATAATGCATTTATAAGATTCCTAATTTAAAAAATATATAACTTAACAAGCTGGGTCATATCAAAAGTTGATTTCCCAAGTATATGCACAATACCCAATCTTTAATACAATATAAATGCAAAAGAGTCAAGGTTACAACAATGAAATAAAACTATTTGAAAAATAAAGGAAAAAAGAGAAAAAATAGGCAGCTAGAAATAGAATTAGAGAAAAATAGGTTTTGGGATCAGAAATGTAGAGTCATGTTTGCTTCTTAGTTTTGAATTACTGACAGGATGTCCCTGCACTGGTCTGAGGACACGTAACTACTCAGGCTCAGTGAATCCATACTGTCCTTTTTGTCAGGTGCTACTTATTTTTCCATGAGGTGATGGATTAGCCACATTAAGATTCTGGCTTAAAGCAACAACTTTGTCCTGTTTATGCTTACAAAAGAAACATCAATCACATTCAGCCCACAGTCCTGTAACTTCTACTTATCCCTCACTAGCTTAACACAAATATGATGTGTATTGTAGAGAAGGGTATTATTTCCAGTGGTGCCTTTCTATCATTGTGGACTTTTCTGACTTACATGGTAAAGTTGTATGCATGCTTTCAACTCTACAATGCAATAGTAAAAGCTGATTTTAGCCTTATCTATTGTTTGGAAATTTGCAATTATTTCTTTACTGAGTGTCAAACTTCCCTTGACTTTTATGTGTCTATGAATTATTGTAAGGAAAAGTAATAGTGCAACTCTTGGCCAGAAGGGCATTGCCTTGCCTTGCCTTGCCTTGCCTTGCCTTTCTAAAACATATTAGAAAGAAGACATATGGATATCTTTTGGAACGTGTATAACTTTTTCATGTGCCTTTTTTTTTTTGAACATAGAAATATTTCATATATTGTACTCCATTTAAGGAAAAGATTATGTCTACTGACCTATGATCACCTAATAATCTGTAAGACTGTCCTTAATGTTATTGTTTTCATTAGAATAGACAGTTAATCTCCTTGATTAGCTTCCTTAGTTTATAGTTTACTTGGGAATCATCTGTTACTGTCAAGATATGGTCAGAAAGTCCATTAAAAAGAAGAATTACGTTGATAGATCAAGGCCATATTGTTCAAATTTTTATTGCTAATAAAGAAAATACTAAGAGCCCTAATAGAAGAACACAATAGAATTTAGTTTCATCTATTAAAAAATTTTGGATAGTAAAAGTATTTAAATTGTCCTCAGACTGATATCCCCTTCAAACAAAGACACACTACTGGTTTATTTTCTTTTATTCACAATGTCTGCATTCTTCTGGGTTTCAGGTATTTAATGAACTTTGGAAAACATATTTATACTCATTTTCAGCAGGGTTTTTGGTTCCAGTCTTAGTGAAACATATGCCTTATTGTTAAAATAAAATTGAAAGAAGAGTATAGCAGAGCTCCCAAAGGTTGTCAACTGTACTATTCTGCCTTGACTGAAAAAAAATTGTACTTAAATAGTATTTGTAGAGTTCAAATATACACTTAATATTACTAAAATACTTGAAACAAGACTATAACATAGGGTTTTTTTTATACAAAACTTGCATAACTCAATATGATATTTTTAACTAATTTTGTAGCAGCAGGTAAATTGTGACTTTTAGAATTTTTGTTGTTCTTAGTCTCTGCTTGAAAGTTGATGTCTTGATATAAGCAGAAAAGTATTTACAGTGTTAAAGTATAAATCTAGAAGACTATTAACTGGTACAATTTTTAAATCCTTGTCATTCCCTTCTGAATAATTACATAGTAAGCATAAATTGGCAGAGAAGGAAAACATGTTCTAAATGCAGTGCTATGACCTTATAGTACAGTGTAGTAATATTATAATGCATATGATCACATTCATTTCCATGTATTCATCTAGAAACATTAATCACTGATGTTACTGTTATAGATATCCTAGGGATCTTCAGGACAAACTGTATCATGTTAGAAAGAGCACATTGGAAAAACTCCTAAAATCAGTAAACCTACATTTATCAATTATTCAATTAGAAGTCATCCTAGTCAGTGCAATGAGTAAGTATTGAGAAAATCATGGCAGACCATTTCGGGTAATAAAATCCTCCTACATTTCTTTCTGGGGAACAGATAATTGATCTCTGTCATCTCCATAATGAACAGAATCCATGTAGTCTAGGCAACCTTTTCATAAATATGGTAGTGGCAGTGTGCTTCAGAATACTGGTTGTTTGTAGACTGAAATGGGAAATGAGGTAACATCAAGCTTTTCTCCAAAGATAGGAAGTTTTTATTTTCTTTTCCCGATAATCACTGGGACAAATATATCTACTGCTGAATTAAGTATATGAATTAAAAAGTGTAAGTGCAAGAGGATCTGGGGTAGTTTTCATCTTGTCAGAATTCTTATTTTTTAGGTATTCATAGAGGCATTTTTTTTTTTAATATATAGCATTTCAGTCCTGTAGTCTACAGATAAGGTTTTGATTATAGTGCCCAAGTTAGGTTTTCTTTCACCATACTCAGATATGCCACTGGTACTTTCTGTGTCTTTATCTAGCTTTTTTGTCGATGGTAGTTCTTCTGGTGAGTACATGTGGGGAAAAAAAAAAGTCAGAAGAATGAAAATAGGGTATGTCTGAACTTAGATAACACAACCCCCATTTTTTGAGAAGGGAATAAAAGAAAGACCTAGGGAACTACAGGCTGGTCAATGTCACCTCCATGTGAACAAGATCATGGAACAAATCCTCCTGGAAACTATGTTCAGGCACATGGAAAATAAGAATGTGATTGATCACAGCCAAAATGGCTTCACTAAGGGCAAATCATGTCTGTCAAATTTGGTGCCATTCTAGAATGAAGAATGAAGCTTTGATGGATAAGGGAAGAGTGACAGACATCATCTACCTGGACTCATTGCAAAGCACTGGACACTGTCCCACATGATACCCTTGTCTTTAAATTGGAGAGATGTGGATTTGACAAATGAACTGTTTGGTGTATAAGGATTGGTCACACTCAAAGAGCTGTGCTGAATGACTCAATGTTGGAATTGAGACCAGTGACAAGTGATTTTCCTCAGGAGTTGCTACAGGGATCTGTACTGTTTAGTATCTTTGTCAGTGCCATGGATGGTGTGATTGAATGCACCCTCAGCAAGTTTGCCAATGACTTCAAGATGTGCATGTGGTATACACACTGGAGGGAGGGGATGCCATCCAGAGGGACCTTGAGATGACGGAATGACATCCAGAGAGACCTTAACAGGCTTGAGAATTGGGCCAGTGCAAACCACATGAACTCCAACGGGGCCAAGTACAAGCTCCGCACATGGGTCAGTGCAATGCAAAGCAAAGTCTTTGGAATAGATTCAGAACAGTGCTGAGGAGAAGGACATTGGAGTGTTAGTGAATGAGAAGATGAACATGAGCTGTCATTACACTTGCAACACAGAAAGCTAATGCAAACCTGGGCTACATCAAAAAAAGCATGATGAGCAACTGGTCAAGGGAGACAATTCTTCCTCTCTACTTGTTCTCATGATACACCACCTGGAGTACTGCATCCAGATCTAATGTATCCCCAGTAGAACGAACCTGTTGGAGTATCCAGAGAAGGGCCAAAAAGTGGTCAGAAAGTTGGAGCATCTCTCCTCTGACTACAGGCTAAGAGTTGGGCTTGCTCATCCTGGAGAAGAGAAGGCTCCAAGGAGACCTTATAACAGCCTTCCAGTACCTAAAGGGGGACCTACATATGTAGAGGGACACTTTATCAGAGCATGTAGAGATAGGACAAGGAGTAATGGGTTTAAACTAGAAAAGAATACATGTAGATTAGACATTAGGAAAAAAAAATATTCTCTGTGAAGGTGGTGAGGCACTGGCACAGGCTGCCCAGAGAAGCTGTGGATGCCCCCTCCCTGGAAGTGTTCAAAACCAGGTAGGATGAGGCTTTCAGCAACCCGGGCTAGTGTAGGGTATTCCTGCCCGTGGCAGGTGGGGTTGGAACTAGATGATCTTTAAGGTCCCTTCCAACCCAAACCATTCTGTAAGTCTTATGATTCTATGAAATAGCCAGTCTACAACAAGAGTTTAAGGCTGAAGGAGCTGAGCCTAAAAGGAAACTTGAGACTATATGCAAATTTTGAATAGAAAATCCTTTCTCTTTGTATCAAAGGGTACTCCTCACACGGCTGTTTTCTACTCTTAGATGCATACCCTGGTAGCGGGCTGAACTCCTGACACTCTTGCCCTGTGTATTTAGCTCTGCACACCCATGCAAAAACCCTCTGTTCTAACTCAATAATTCTGATGGAATAGAAGGAAGAAGAAAAACTGATTCCTAAAACGTACTCTTTGGTAAGATCTGTCAGACAAAATGTGTTGACAACTGTCTGACTCCAGACGGTTGTAGAGTTCATCACAGCAATGAAACTGCATGGTTGGCGGCAAAACTGGACCTCTAATTGGGTGTTTTAACTACATGCAAAAAAACCCCAACGACTTAATACAAGTTATTGTAGCTACAGCATGCAGAAAGTGTATAAGCAAATTCTGGGACAAAACCTAAAATTTGATTGCATTCTAGATAAATCTTTCTAAAACTGATTAAAGTGTCAAAATTTATGATGTCACAAACAGTTATATGAATTTGTGAAGTTATTTCTTCACAAGCTATTAAGACCCTCACTGAAAAGATACTTAGAATGTCTTCTGATAGCTTAGGTTAAGGGACTCTATGTGTTTCAGCAAAATCAATGCAACTTGTAAATGAAACCAAAGCTGTTGTTGCTAAATATGTCCATTGTATAGCCCTACCAATAGTTAATGTTAGTTAATGTTTATCCAAATAATCTATGTGATTGTCAAAACACGGAAACATAACTGATATATTGTTGGTGTGACCAGCAGAACTTGAGGATTGCTGAAGATTTCTGTAAGAAATTAGGTGAAAAGTAATTCCAAGAGGAGGAGACCACAACTACTGACTCATCGACCACCAACCATAATTACACCACTGACGACAAAGAAAGGACTATTAGCCATATGCACTAATATACATTGGAGGAAATGTTTTTTAACCAGTCATAAATAATGATAAATAATACATATGTAATAGAAATATGAATATGTTAATATTAACTGTATAAATAACCACTAGTCTTGGAACAGACACCTATATCTCCAGAAATATGCAGTAAAATACCTCCACTCTCTATGTATACTCGTGTATTGCAGACTGAGCAAACAAATTCCCTGTTTTGGCACAACATTCCTGTATTGACAAGAAATTCATAAGTCCCTGAAAATCAAAGTATATTTAACCTGAAACTCAGTGGATGGTTGTGTACACTTGTCAAGTACAATCTGATTTGATTCTGTTCCTCTGACATCTGAATGGGCACTGCCTGTTCTTCAAGTGGTTTACTTTCTGCTGTGATTTGATTTTTTGCTGTTTCTCAATCAGTTGAAAAAAATGAAAAATGTGCTGACTCTTTTGTTTGAAAATTAAGAATGAGATTCTGATAAATCTGATGGGGAGACTCCTGTTAAATTATTTTTACAATTTTAAATTTATAAAAATTATCTAAAACACGTTTTATTTTCAAAAGGTGTTTGGTTATTAAAGTAATTTAGATGATCTGGATTTTTTTTCGTTTGTCACATTGGTGATCTCTGATCTGGAGTTTCAAATACTGAGAAACATAATTTATAGATGAAACATAGTTTTTTCATATGCTGTTGTTTTCCTGCATATATAAATAATGTTTTCTCTTTTGTTGCAAAACATAGTTGTTTCCAAAAGAAAATAGTCTAATGATAAAGCTGTATTCAACATGTTTCTCTGCTTTACTGTGATGATATTCTTTGAAAAGTTAGACTTAGCTGACACCACTTTAATGTATTGTATTGATAAAACTTCCTATTTAAAAGTAAACTTCAATAATTTAAAAAGTATGGTATATTATTTCCCTACAACCTGGAAGGACATTATTTCCACTCTGCAAAGAACATGGAGCTTATTTGCAACACCTTTGGTGATATGTACACATGAGGTGTGGCACTATCATATTTCTTAGAGATAGTCTGTACTGAAATACATCCGTCTATGATAAGAATTAACTGGAGTTAGCCTTAGAAATGATAACTTAAGAGGTGGCATAGTATTCATAGCTTTGTGAGAGGAAAAGATAGGAGAATTTAATAGAAAGATGCATTCATGCAATAAATGAAGATGTTAGGGAAACCTTGCAGCAGATGAAGTTATTATTCACCTGACTGGTTTCCTCCTTCCAGATCAATGGAGACGCCATCAGACTACTGAACAGCTATTTTAAGTGCTGTAGATAAAATTTTTTTAGAGATTTCAGAAATATTCTTTCCTATCCTCCTCACATGATATGGTTTTCCATTAAACCCTTTGGATAGTTAAAGACTAATATATACAATGGAAAATCTAGATAAGGTGACCCGATTTTAAATCAGTGTAAGAAGACTGCATTGACATTTGATAATTTGAAAGTAAATCCTAATGGAATATCTACTAGTCATCACATGGACAGTTATGTTTCTAGACAGGAGTGGTTTGTTTCATTTAATGATTCCTACCTCAGTGCAGATGACAACAATTTAGAGGATCTGTCTGGATTATAGTACTAATCTGTTCATCTTGCTTTTCAGTGGGTCTTCCTACTCTGTTTTAACAGTCATTGAAAGTTATTATTACTGTCTAGTTTTACCTGGCTCCTCTGAAAACAAATGAGTTTTTCCTCTTCCATGTTTAATTTCTGATTTTATTACAATTGTTTTGCAGCTTGGGGAAAAAAAAAGTGTTTGATTTCTTTCATTTTTTTAACTTACTGATGAAAAAGAAAAAGAGTAAGGAAAGGAGAAAGGACTAAGGGGAAAGGACAGGAAAGGGAAGGACAGGAAAGGGGAAAGGAGAAAAGAGAAAAGGGAAAGGGGAAAGGGGAAAGGGGAAAGGGGAAAGGGGAAAGGAAGGGGGAA
>VZTU01010805.1:0-18425 GCA_013400835.1 Zapornia atra
TCACTTCTCACTGAATCAGTACTGCAGCCCTGAGAAAAGCAGAGTCTTCATGAAAGTGCTCAGAACCATCAGCTGCCTCATCCCCTTCCACCACAAGATCCTCCCTGTGTAGCTTCTCTGTCCACGTCTTGCTGCCACCACGGGCTCGTGCCTGTGACCATCACCCCATCGTTGCCCACAGCAAGCCCACAACTCGGCCACCACCAGCCACCTGATCTGCTCCTGAGCAGAGGAGCACAAAAATTCAGCCCCTGATCTGCTCCTGAGCAGAGGAGCACAAAAACTCAGCCCCTGATCTGCTCCTGAGCAGAGGAGCACAAAAACTCAGCCCAACTATTAATAAACTCACAAAACCATCACCACGAGCAGCAGCTAAAAATACCCACTGCTCAAACAGAATTGGAGAGACCCAGATTAATTAAAGCTCCTGTAGCTGGTCTTAACTAACTTTCCCCCTGATTTTCAAAGGGAGGAGTTAAAAGAAGAGCTATTTAATGAGCAGCATCCCAAACCCAGCGGAGCTGAGGTGCCCTGGGGTTTGCTCTGGGGGGCACAGGCAGCACCACACGGCCGTGGAGCCCACGGATGAGGCCAGGGCAGCTTTGGCCCCTTGGTAAGATGAGTTGCCTCGGTTTATTTGAGCAGTGGAGCAATGCATGAGGCCTGCAATTCCTCATCCTCTGACAGCTCTCAGTTCCTGGTAAGATAACCAAAAGGGGGTTTGTCCCTCACCCAATGAGGTCAAATCGAGCTGCTGAACTCTTCACTGATGTAGGTCAGTCTCTTCTCAGATTTCCCATCTCTAGTTTCTACAGCAAAATTAACCCCTTGGACAATTCCTGAGCCTGGTTGAAAGAGGAGACACAATGAGACACTGGAGAGAAAGCAGAGAGAGGCAGTGAAGGACAGAGAGATTCAACGCTGGAGTCTTCCCAGGCTTAACCTACTTGGTGAGATGTGTTCATGGTGCTCTCACCAGAAACCCCACGTTCCCCAACCTACCTTCATAGAATCATAGAATCATAGAATCATAGAATGGTCTGGGTTGGAAGGGACCCCATGGATCATAGAGCTCCAACCCCCCTGCCACAGGCAGGGCCACCAACCTCCAGGCCTGGAGCTACACAAGGTTGCCCAGGGCCCCATCCAACCTGGCCTTGAACACTTCCAGGGACGGGGCACCCACCCCCTCTCTGGGCAGCCTGTTCCAGCCCCTCACCACTCTCTCTGCAAAGAGCTTCCCCCCAATCTCTCCTCTAACCCTTCCCTCCTCCAGCTTCACTCCATCCCCCTTGTCCTGCCAGTCTCTGCCCTTTAACAAGCTGATTCCCCTCCTGTTCCTCTGCTCCCTTCAGGGACTGGCAGGCTGCAGTGAGGTCCCCCCACAGCCTTCTCTTCTCCAGGCTGACCCAGCCCAGCTCCCTCAGCCTCTCTTTGTAGGGGAGCTGCTCCAGCCCTCTGAGCATCCTCGTGGCTCCTCTGACCCGTCTCCAACAGCCCCACATCTTCCTTGTATTGGGGCCCCCAGCTCTGGACACAGGACTCCAGCTGGGGCCTCCCCAGGGCAGAGTAGAGAGGGACAAGGGACCTTCCTTACTGGTTTCAGTAAAATGGGTTATAGGAACCCCTAGCCAAGAGTCCAAACTAACCCAAACCAAGGACCAGGGATGATAAAATCCCCCTTCACCTTTTCCCACCTCTTCCCATTTCATGCATCCCCTCTCATGCTGGTGATGGCTCAGCTGACAACAGCCACTTTGAAATGAGAGGAAATAAGCCACACTTGCAAATGCATTACTTAATAGCAAGTTAAACATGATTTTGCTCCTAGTGCAAATGGAATTTAATGCTTCCCAAAATATGTGACCTGGCCAGGAGTGACTCTGGGGAAGCACCAACATCTTCCAGCGTAGCCTATTTTCCCAGTCTAGACATGCCAGATGTGTCCTGCCTTTAGTTCTCTGCTGAGTTATGTTCAGACAACGGGATGATGTATTACAGCATTTGTGACAAGCTACAATATATGAGATCAGGGAACTTTTTAGGCTCTTCCCATGATTTATAGATATTAGCAAGGGCCTGTTAAGCGACTTAACTCTCATCCAACCTGCTGCTACAGAGCTGATCTCTCCAGCCCCAAAGGTCTGGTTTCCAGGGAAAAGGCTGCTCTCCCCAATTGCCAGGCTGTGGGGTGGCCCCACAGCATCCCCAGTTACAAAAGGAATAAAACCACAAGTAATATTTGGGGTACAAGAGGCCCTTCCATTTCTTCATGTGGAAATGTGAGTGAGGAGGAGGAAGAGGCACACAGCATTAGCACAGATGTGGGTTTGAATATTCCAAATGGTTTTCCCCAAAGAGACCAGAACTGCCATGAATCACAGAGTCACAGAGCGTTGGGAGTTGGAAGGGACCTCAAAAGCTCACCCAGTCCCACCCCCTGCCAGAGCAGCATCACCCAGACTAAATCCCACAGGAACAGGTCCAGGAGGGGTTTGGATGTCTCCAGAGAAGGAGACTCCCCAGCCTCTCTGGGCAGCCTGTCCCAGGGCTCCATCCACAGGGGGTTGGACTCCAGGAGCTCTGGAGGTCCCTTCCATTCCCTACAATTCAGTGATTCAAGTTTTGGACAAGTGTCTGAGCACAAGAAGGATCACAAGAGTTTTCTCATCATTTGGGCACTACAGCCCAAAGTACTGACATGTGAGCTGTAGTTTTGCCTGTTTACAGCCTCCCACTACTTACAAGTGAGTTGCAAGCAAAGGGCTCCATCACTCCCCCTCGTGCTGCAGGACAGGGCACGGGCTCAGGCTTTGCTTAGGACAGGAAGGTGCCTCCTGCCTCCATCTGCTTCAAAGGCTTGTGAGAAAAACCCTCCCTGTGCAATGTGAATATTCCCTTTAGAAATCATTTTCCAACCAAAATGCCAAAACTAGAATAAAAAGCTGTTCCTCTTTGAATGAAGGCAAGAAGGACAAACAGGAGCCAGCCTGCAAGTCACAGTACAGAGAGACAAGGCTATTTCCATCTTCCTTTGGGGGGTTGGACCTGATGATGTCTCGAGGTCCCTTCCAACCCCTGTGATTCTGTGATTCTAAAGCAAGGTGTCAATTATTTTCTAATATATTAATGAAGGCAGGTCAAAATGATCACAGAAATACACAAGGGTTTTTCAAGACAAATCGAGTCTTTCAATTTATCCCTGTTGGACAGGGCTTATCCCAAAGCTTGACCTTATCTAGGGGGGTTGGGTGACCTCCCAGGGCCTGTCCCTGGGTGCCTGGAGTAGGCAGTGCAGCCTTGGGGGATGCTCTCCCTGCGCCCATGCTCCCGCACGCAGCTGGGATGTTAAACGAACAGGAGAGCTGAGGAAACACAGGCACCCCGGTGGTGTTTGCCAAAACTTGGCATCGCATTTCAGTGGAGGATAAGCAGGCAGAGACCTTCTGCCTGGATAAACTTGAGTTGAATTACAGATGGTGAAGATCATAAAGGGGCTGGGGGTCCAGCTGCAGCCCTCCCCGCCGCTCCCCCGCCGTGCAGCGCGGCAGGTCGGGACCTCATTTCCCTCTTTCTGTGATTGCAAATAAATCCCCTTTTAACAGGCTGCTGGATCTGGTTTTGTTCTTATTTTTTAATCATCCTTTTAATCTCCCCAAGTACCTCGGAGCCCCTGTGGTGCGGAGCGGCCGAGCCACGAACAGAGCAGGAGACCACAAAAGCCGCTCCGCGCGTGGTACAGCAACTTGAAGCACAAAGGGACCCCACAGCCCCATCTGCCCTCTGGGTCCCTGGATAAAAAGCAGATTTGCATTGCTGCATCTGGATATTTGTGGAGAGGACAGACACACACACACACCCACCACCCCGGGTACAACTAACGCTTGTTCCACTTCTCCACTGGATTCCTATCCAACTTAACAGCTCCATGTCTGCAGCTCGGCTGTGCAAGCTCAGCTGTGAGGGGTGATCAGGAGAAAAGCCTGGAGCTTGGGGATGTTTTCCCACACTAACCAGCATCCCATCAGTGGGCACAAGGCTCCCGCATGTATTTGCACTCCCAGCCCAAGGCTAAGCACAGCAGAGCAGTGGGAGGGCAGGTTTCTGCTGCCTGTGCTGCGCAGGAGCCTGCTGCCAGGCAGCACCGTCCTTCCAGCTAAGCGTGAGCAGGGTGAGAGGTGAAGGAAGCAAGAAAATAGAACTAGGGTGTAAATAGCCATGCTTCCTGTGTGTCCCCCAAGAAAACCAGCCTTTTTAGAGCTGAGACAAATACTTTGCTCACTTTTTTCCTGCCTGTTCTGTAACCAAGAGCACACACAGCGAGTGATGGCTTCAGCAGGGCAGGATTTGAAAGGTACAAGGAGACCCACCAGCTCTTCCCATTGGGTGCTGAGTGGGGAATGTCCCAAGGAGCAGCCAGGGCCAATGCTGAGCTGCAAGATGCTACCAGGGGCTGAGACACCCTGGCCTGATGGGACACAAAAGCTTGTCACCTGCAGCAATGCTGGGCCATGCAGGGCTCCGCAACCCGCTGAGCCCCAGGGATGCAAGTGCAATGTCACAGGGTCTGTTCCAGGAAGGAAACCATTCCCCAAACTTCCCAGCAAAGCCCGTAACAGGAGTTACATGCCAGCTGAGATTCCCAGCACTGCCTGTGGTACAAGAGTGAGCCTGTCCTCTGCGTTCATCTGGCATTAATATTTCAGGGCTACACGGATTCCCGTGGTGCTGTCAGCTCCTCCCTGCTCAGGGGCCCTGAGACTAAGATCCTATTTGCTCATAAATTTGTGATGGGATGGAATCACAAACCAGGTCAGCCAAAAGGTTTGGAGGCACTGCCCAACATCTTCTCCCTTTGGAACGTCACTGGGCAAACACCTTACTGGTTTCTCACTGTGCTGGGAAGAGCCAGGAAACACAACGTGCTCTGTGCCTCCATGGAACAGGGAGTCCAAGCACAGCAGGCTGGGAAAGTCGTCACCAGACACCGTCATTCTCACTCCTGGCAGTGAGTACAGATGGATCATACATGTTTCTCACAGAACAGCACTGCTGAACATTAAGAATAAGTCAAAGTCAGCAAGTACAGCAGCTTGAGTTATTCTGAGAGCTGCATTTCCTAAGAGGTCAGAGCTAGACCCTCAATTCGTGCTAGGAATGCCTTCCACTCCCAGTATTAAAAGGAAACAGAGATGACAGGGTTTGCACATCCAAGTGGAACCAGACTGTGCATGGGAACGTGCTTTGCATCCATCGGTGTGATCTGCTGGGAGGGAGAACAATCCTCCCTGCACAGCCCTGCTGCAGCAGAGAGCCCAGGCATGGGGAGCTATTGACAGCAAGACAGAAGCCCACAGACTTGTATTTTTATAAACCCATAGGGGAAATGAGAGGCTTTGTGTGGCTGGGGGAAAGCTAAAAGGCAGGTGATGCTTCTCTCAGCTCTAAAGCTACAATCAAACACTCTCCATTGGGATTAAAAGCTGCTGGTCAGTGTCTGGGGGACTCCAGCATGCAGGCAGCTCAGCAGTGCTTTGCAGACTGGGCATCGTCTCTGAAGGGGGATCATCAAACAATTGCTGGAGTTATTATCTGCATCCCTTCCAAGGCCCTTTGCAAAAACCAGGTGTCAGAATTCAGTGGTGACACAGGAACTATGACACTGACAGCAGCCAGGGAATAGGGAGCAGTTACGGTATCCAAAAGGCAGCTGAATGAAGCCCATTGTCTGAGAGCCATCTCCAGCTGTCACATGGGCTTCCCATCAACTACCCAAAATGCTGGGGAGATGATGCACTTAACAGGCTTCAGGCACAACTGGTGCTTTTCACTGCACCCATGTGTGGTACCTGCAAAAGGGGGGTGTTGCTGAGGCTGCCTGTTCACAGAGTCACAGCATCACTGGGTTGGAAAAGCCCTGTGAGCCCCTGAATCATAGAAACATAGAATCATAGAATCATAGAATGGTCTGGGTTGGAAGGGACCCCATGGATCATAGAGCTCCAACCCCCCTGCCACAGGCAGGGACACCAACCTCCAGGCCTGGAGCTACACAAGGTTGCCCAGGGCCCCATCCAACCTGGCCTTGAACACCCCCAGGGATGGGGCACCCACCCCCTCTCTGGGCAGCCTGGTCCAGCCCCTCACCACTCTCTCTGGAAAAAACTTCCCCCTAATATCTAATCTAACCCTTCCTTCCTTTAGCTTTAATCCATCCCCCTTGTCCTGCCATTATCTGCCCTTTTAAAAAGTTGAATCCCCTCCTGCTTATAAGCTCCCTTCAGGGACTGGCAGGCTGCAGTGAGGTCCCCCCACAGCCTTCTCTTCTCCAGGCTGACCCAGCCCAGCTCCCTCAGCCTCTCTTTGTAGGGCAGCTGCTCCAGCCCTCTGAGCATCCTCGTGGCTCCTCTGACCCCTCTCCAACAGCCCCACATCTTCCTTGTATTGGGGGCCCCAGCTCTGGACACAGGACTCCAGCTGGGGCCTCACAGGGCAGAGCAGAGAGGGAAGAGAGTCCCTGGAGTCCAACCGTCCCTGTGCTGTGCTAAACCAGATCCCTGAGCACCTCATCTCCCCTCTGTTAAACACCCCCAGGGGTGGGGACTCAGCCCCCTCCCTGGGCAGCCTGTGCCACAGCCCCACAGCTCTGCCAGGGAAGAACTTTGCCCTCCCAGCTGAGCTGACCCTGCCCTGGGGCAGCTTGAGCCCATTGCCCCTTGGCCCATCTCCTGTTGGGACAGGGAGCAGCGCTGGCACCGCCGCAGAGCTGCACCAGCCCAGGAGGAGCAGCCCAGAAACACTGAGGAAGGATGGGAGGGGAATAACTCATTCAGAGATCAGAGGCTACATGTGAAATATCAAAATGGGCAGCTCCAGAGCATGTTTTCCTAAGGAAAGACACTGCTGAAGAAGCACCTTTGGATTAAGAAATGCATTGTAAAGGCATCTCTTCTATAGTATTTTGTTTCCAGACTGTTCCTCACAAAGCAGCAGGTGAAACACAGCACAGAGAAGTATAAAATAACACACACAGAGAAGGTGGGTCCCAAAAAGGGGCTGAAGTCAAAGACTGGTGCTACCATGTACCTGAAGATCAGGATGGAGCAGTTCTGCAAGGGGGAAGCTACCCATAGTAAAGCCATGTGAGGATAGGTCTCTGAGCCACCAGAACGCTGGGGCTGGTTGTTAAATACCACATGATGAAAGAGCAGCTGGCTGAAGATGAGTCTGAAGGCTAACAAGACCTGTGGGATGATGGATCAAGAGGTAGTGGCTCTTCTTTTTCCAGCCTCCAGAGGTTAATCCTATAGGAAAAGGCACTTCATGACACTGGAACTTCCCTGGGGTTTCTGCTCTACTCTGCAGGAGGATGTGCAAGGAGAGGCAAAACATTTTGGGCAAGGTGCACCATGCTGAGCAGCACCCAGCACCCACCCTGCTGCAGCACACCCAGAGCAGTATTTAACCTGCCCCCAGAGACAGAGCTGCCTCAGCAAAGTCACCAGATCCGTTTGGAAAGCAATGGAGAATGTCCAAGTTTCATTAGTCCTGGGTCTGCTACTGCTTAACTAAACAACATTCCTTCCTTCTAGAGGTATTTTCATTGGATTGAAGCTCTAATTAGTGCCCCCATGCAGCCCAGTCTCAGAGTGTTGTAAACCAACACCCCCACAGCTGGTACCCTGCTGCCACTGATGCCCTGCCAGCTGATGAAGCAGCTCAAACTGTGGTTTATTACAGCTCCAAACTCTTCTGCTGCCTGAAAGTACACCTGTGCTGAATTCAAACCTGTGTATTTCAGACTTAAAATGGGCCAGTTCATTACTGGGAACATTTTATGAATCACCTAGAGGGACAAGGAGGTTACTAGAGGTCACTAGAATGACAGAATGGTTTCAGTTGGAAAAGACCTTCAAGATCATCCAGCCCAACCATCTATCCAGCCCTACCAGGTCCAACACTACAGCACGTCACCAAGCACAACATCTACTCTTCTTTTAAACCCCCCCAGGGATGGTGACTCACCCACCTCCCTGGGCAGCCTGTGTCAGTGCCTCACCGACCTTGTAGGGAAGAATTTCTTCCTAAGATCCAATCTAAACCTCCCCCCTTCCAATTTAAACCCATTCCCCTCCCCCTGTCACTCCAGGCCCTGCTAAAAAGTCCCTCCCCAGCCTTCTTGTAGCCCCTTCAGGGACTGGAAGGTACTGTAAGATCTCCCCAGAGCCTTCTCTTCTCCAGGCTGAACCAGCCCCTCTCTCTCAGCCTGGCTTCAGCCAGGTGCTCCAGCCCTTTGACCATTTTTGTGGCCTCCTCTGGACCTATGCCAATGGTTCCATGTCCTTCTTATGTTGGGGACTCCAGAACTGGGCACAGCACTCCAGGTGGGGTCTCACAAGAGTGGAGCAGAGGGGCAGAACCTCCTCCTTCAGCCTGCTGGCCACACTCCTTTTGATGCAGCCTGGGATGGGGTCGGCCTTCTGGGCTGCAAGCATCCACTACAGAGTCACAGAACACCCTGAGCTGGAAGGGACCCATAAGGATCATGGAGTCCAACTCCTGGACTGCTGAGTCACATCGAGCATCTCACCCATCAGCACCCCCAAGCCCTGCTTTGCAGGGCTGCTCTCTAGCAGAGCATCTCCCAGCCTGTCCTGACTGTACCTGCCCCACACACACAGGGCCCCAGATCACTAGTGGCAAGGAAAAGAGAGAGCACAAGTGCTCCAGAACAGCTCTTTGCAATGGGTCATCTTCCCTGGGGAAAAAGCAGTGAATTTTTAAAGGATTCTCTCCAAAAATGCTCCAGAACAGCTCTTTGCAATGGGTCATCTTCCCTGGGGAAAAAGCAGTGAATTTTTAAAGGATTCTCTCCAAAACTCCAAAACTAAGCTGTTTCCTAGGCTCTTTCTTTGGCCCATAATGTAGGGCTATTTCTGGCCAGAGCACTGTGAGACAGCCAAGAGTGCTCATGCCAATCACCACCATACCTTCCCAAGAGCAAACCTACCATAAACATTTGCTGTTTATTTGCACAGAATTATTCCCTCCTTTGATTTTGCAATTCCAAGCCCAGCAAATCTCTTCCCACCTTTCACACCACGGCTGCAGCATCCAAGTCTCAGCTGGGGGCACTTGGGAGGGCACCAGGGCAAAGCCCTCCTGTGATGGGCACAAGCACCGAGTCCCAGCTGAAATATGTGAGTCAGGACAGAGATTTATGGATTTCCCTTTTTCCTCAGGGAAATGGGGCTTTCCCCCCCCATCTCCTGGGACACCAAGGGCACCAGGGTCTTTGCCACCTGCTGTCTGTGCAATGTATGGTGCAAGGGGGGCATTCAGGTAGAGCCAACTAACAGCAGCCCAGCAGCTTAGAGTGAAGTTTGTAGGGCACCACACGTCCTCCTGGGAAGATGCTGCCTGCTCCATGTGTTAGCAGTGAAGCTTTCCAACACTCCCAACTGTTTATAAAGGCAATAAACCTTTATAAAGGTTTTATAAAGGAATAAAGGACCTTGGAGTGGGTGATGGTGGAGCTGCCTGCTCCACCTTTATACCTCCAGATGTAAGGACCCGAATCCAAGATCTAAGTGGAGGAAGGCCAGGGTTTGAGGTAGGCTTGGAGAGCACCAGCAGCACAGGCACAAACCTGGGGCCTCTGGAGCAAAACTGTTTCACAGGAAGGGTGGTCTGCAGGACATGTGGTGTGATGCCCAGCAAGTCTCAGACCCCACTGCTCCAGGCTTGAGAATCGACATCTGGGTTGCAGCCTCTGCTCAGACCATGAGGGCCTTTCCAACCCCTTCCAGAGCAGGAGCTCCATCCCTCCCACAAGCTGTCTGTCAGCACTTCAGCCCCTTAAAACCCAAAGGGCAGATCCTGACACCCAAAGGGCCTTCCAGTCCCTGAAGGGAGCAGAGACACAGGAGGGGAATCAGCTTGTTACAGGGCAGAGACTGGCAGGACAAGGGGGATGGAGTGAAGCTGGAGGAGGGAAGGGTGAGAGGAGAGATTGGGGGGAAGTTCTTTGCAGAGAGAGTGGTGAGGGGCTGGAACAGGCTGCCCAGAGAGGGGGTGGGTGCCCCATCCCTGGGGGTGTCCAAGGCCAGGTTGGATGGGGCCCTGGGCAACCTTGTGTAGCTCCAGGCCTGGAGGTTGGTGTCCCTGCCTGTGGCAGGGGGTTGGAGCTCTGTGACCCTTGGGGTCCCTCCCAGCCCAGACCATTCTATGAAGGACAGAGGAGGAATGGGAACAACAGGTTAACTGGGAAGCAGCACAGGATTTCACAGGAAGGTAGATGTCACTGGCTTTTAAAACCAACAAAACAAGAGGGTGACACTGCAGATTTCAGACAACTTGTCACAGGTTTGTCACTCTGTGGCAACCTGTCCTCCCCCAGGCATCCCTAAGGATTTTTGCTCTCCCTCCTGGGACAGGGGCAGCGGTGCTGGAGCTGCCCAGAGCAGCTGGGGAGCAGGATGGGGGGCACTGGGGCTGTGTACCAGAGCTGGGTGAAACCAGCAGTGGGTTGAGAGACAGAGTGAGGAGCCTGGGGCCCCCACAGCATCGCACCACCTCAGCTGGAGGAGCATGAGTGCTGACCTGGGTTGGCATCCGTTGTTGCAGAAAGAGCAAAATTAGGGGGGGGGAAGGGAAGAAACAAAATGCTATTTCCTTAAACACCCCAGACAGGTGGTATTTCTGGAGCTGAGCAATCCAGAAGGTTTTTCCCTGAGCAGCCCAAAGCCCCCCCAGCACCTGTGGGGCAGCTGAGGCAGGGACACACTGGGAGTTGGGGGAACCTGATTTTGTCCTGATTAAAAGGAGAAGCCTCCCCTGCAGCAATGCATTGCAGCACGTGCTAGTTAAGGTTAGTATTTGTCAGGAGGTCTTCAAGGAGTAAATCTGGGTGATTGCCTGCCAGAAAATGGGTCTCTGGCTATCCTCCCTCTTGGGCACACACAAAGAACTGCTTCCCAGGGGTCTGGACTGGTTCTTTCCACAAGGAAAACACCTGCCCCTTCCAGCTCCAGAGACACAAACACAGGTTTTAAGTCTTGACTTTGCTCACTGCTGAAAATAAAGAGTAAATCTCTGGGGGCCACGTTGCACTGAGTGAGGCTGTTACTGCTGATTGACACTGCTATGAGGCCAGGAATAGATGCAGGACCTGTACCTACCAAATGAACTCCATGCTGGGGCTGTCCTGCATCTGCAAGCAAATTGTCACTTAGGCTGGCTGCTGCCTTGGTCTGGCTGGGGAGGAGCTGTAAGTGGGAATAAGACCTCCTGATTTCTCATGGCCAGGTTAGAATGCAGCAAGCAAACTGCTAGGGAAATAAGCTTTGCCTTGGCAAAGCAGCCGGATTGGATGCAGAAAGCACCAGCTGAATAATGACAGGGCCCTGAGATGTCACCTTTACCACCACTTCTTTGCTGCAGCCTCAGTCAGGCTGCAGTTGGAATTTCATGGTATTGATGGATTTGAACTGGGTTTTTTACATCTATTACTGGGAGGCAGGGGCTCCAGCTGCTCTGTCTCCCCCCATTCCACCTGCACAGCAGCAGCCCCGGGGGTCCAGCACCCCGCAGGGATCACCCCTCTGCTTCAGCCCTCCCACAGCAGGGAGAGGGCTGGGCTGTGGGCATGCCTGGGGCAGTTGGGAGAGTTCAACCACCTTCCCGTGGGGATCTGCTGCTGGTTCAGTCCCTGCTGCAGCTCTGGCTTGGAGCTGTGGGGATGTAGTAACAGACCTCCAGGCCAGCACATGCCACGGTGCCCTCTGTATTGTGCCCTCTGCATTGTGCCCACGTGCCTCCTCCACGCTGCAGACCACACAATGCAAGCACCCCTCCCAGCAGCCAGCTCCAAGGTCCTTTCAAAGCACAGCCCAGGTACACCTCCTCTCCCTGACACCTTCTCAGCCCTGGCCAGGGACAGCTACCCCTCCCCTCTCCCCCCACACACCCCCCAGCCCTGCAAACCCTCCCATGGGTGCTCAGGACGGTGCTCCCAGCCCTGCAGCAGACAGAGCACCCAAAGGCCCCATGGCCGTGCGACGCATTCTGATCAAGGCATCAAAGGGAATGAAACACAGACCTGCAAAAGCCAAGGCCTGAAGTTCTCTGCAGGGGACTTTTCAAAGCACAGCAGTTTTCCTTCAAAGTTCTTTTGATTTCGCCCAGATTTCTCCCCACATTCAAAACAAAAACATTGTCTCAGGTCAATTTCCTTTTGGAAGGTGCTAGAAAAAGGAAGGAGAGATGCTCAACCCTCAGCCCCTGGCCTGAGGAGGAGTGATGTCTCCCTGCTGTGGGGAAGGTGCCAAGAGAGCAAACACACACCCTTGGGTGCTGTAGAAAGGAAAGCACGTTTTCCCCAAGGAACCCCTCAAGGCTCACCTTGAGAAGCAGATCCAGGCCACTCTGTAAAAGACAACCTGATAAGCACCTCCAGCTGAGCCTGGAGTCAAGGCATCAGCACAGTGCAGGGCTCAACACCCAGCCCATCAGCCAGGAAGGGGAAGGATGGGTCACCCTGCAGCGCAGGCAGAGCTGCCTGCCAAACCCACCCATCCACCCCAGTGCAACCCAGGCAGCACCCACCCAGCTGCTGGAGACAGGACAAGGGGCGATGGGCTCAAGTTGGAGCACAGGGAGTTCCCCCCCAGTCTGGGGAAGAACTTCTTCCCAGTGAGGGTGAGGGAGCCCTGGGACAGGCTGCCCAGGGGGTGTGGAGTCTCCTTCTCTGGAGAGATTCCAGCCCCGTCTGGACACCGCCCTGTGTGCCCTGTCCTAGGGACCCTGCTTTGGCAGGGGGTTGGACCCCATGGGCTCTGGGGGGCCCTTCCCACCCCTGCAGCTCTGTGATTCTATGATGATCTGCATGCCACCTTATTCCCCAGGTACAAACAAGATGGGTGAGCTGGGGCTGTTCAGCCTGGAGAGAAGCAGCCTGAGAGGGGATCTGATCAGTGGTTATCAATAGCTGAAGGGTGGGACACAGGGGGCCATGGGCAGCCTCTGCTCAGTGTCTGTGGGGACAGGACAAGGGGCGATGGGCTCAAGTTGGAGCACAGGGAGTTCCCCCCCAATGTGGGGAAGAACTTCTCCCCAGTGAGGGTGAGGGAGCCCTGGGACAGGCTGCCCAGGGGGTGTGGAGTCTCCTTCTCTGGAGAGATTCCAGCCCCGTCTGGACACCGCCCTGTGTGCCCTGTCCTAGGGACCCTGCTTTGGCAGGGGGTTGGACCCCATGGGCTCTGGAGGGCCCTTCCCACCCCTGTGATTCTGTGTTTCTGGGGATTCTGCAAGGGGTCCTCTCGAAACACAGCCCCAGCCTGGTTTAATTCTCATACCCCATGGTTCAACCACCAGCTTTTCTCATCTGGCTTCCAGTGCAAGACCATGAAACAGGAACAGAAAGCCCTCAGCAGGTTTCATCCACAAACCCCAGCCTGATCTGCACCAAAAGCAGCACTGCAGCAGGGGGACAAGCACAGGGCTCGGGGAGCCCAGCAGAGACACGTATGGCTCCTCCTGCCCACCCAGCACCCAGCACTGCTTTACCAAAGGTGACACACTTCTCTAATTAAAATAGTTGAGAATTGTCTCTAAGAGGTTAAAAATACTAGAACACAAAACTTGGACTTTTCATGAATAAACTGTACTTTTCTCCCCCAGCTCCTCAGTCCGTCACCATAGCTACAGAGAGACTTGCTGGGTTGCCTCTGCCAGCTAATTGATTTTCAGGAAGAAATGATTAATAAGGAAAAACAGAGTCTCCCTCTTTGGCAGGGCAGCTCCTCACAGTAGCCTTCTCCATTTCCTCTGGGAAAGCCTGGTCTCCAGGGACAGATCTGAGATAGGGTATAAATGCACCCTGCCAGGCTGGCTGAAGGGCAGCACAGCCCAAAGAGGCAAAATGCTTGTGCATCCTCACCTCAGGATGCCCAGTGCATGTTACAAGGGACTCCAGAACTGGGCACAGCACTCCAGGTGGGGTCTCACAAGAGTGGAGCAGAGGGGCAGAACCTCCTCCTTCAACCTGCTGGCCACACTCCTTTTGATGCAGCCTGGGATGGGGTCGGCCTTCTGGGCTGCAAGCATCCACTACAGAGTCACAGAACACCCTGAGCTGGAAGGGACCCATAAGGATCATGGAGTCCAACTCCTGGACTGTTGAGTCACGTCGAGCATCTTTCTTGTGTTGGGGGCCCCAGCTCTGGACACAGGACTCCAGCTGGGGCCTCCCCAGGGCAGAGCAGAGAGGGACAATCCCCTCCCTGTCCCTGCTGCCACCCCTCTGCTGATGGAGCCCAGGATCCCATTGGCCTTGCGAGCTGCAGGAGCCACTGCTGGCTCATGTTCAGTGTCTCACCCACCACAATCCCCAAGTCCTTCTCACAGGGCTGCTCCCCAGGAGCTCTTCTCCCAGTCTGTATCTCTGGCTGGGATTCTTCCTGCCCCAGTGCAGCCCCTGACCCTTGGCAGTGTTGAACCTCATTAGGTTCCCCTGTCCCATCTTCCCAGCCTGTCCAGATCCCTCTGGATGGCTCCTTTCCTTCTAGGGTGTCGCCCACCCCACTCAGCTTGGTGTCACCCCCACACTTGCTGAGGGTGCCCTCAATCCCATCATCGATGTCATTGATAAAGCTGTTAAAGACACCAGTCCCCAGACAGACCCCTGGGGGACCCTGCTTGGCACCAGCCTCTGCTCCATCTTGCTCTGCCAACAGATCCCTTCCTTAATTGAAGAGGAGCACTGCAGAGAGCAGCCTGCCCTGAGGCGAGCAGGGCCACCAGCAACAGCAGCCCGCGTGTGCCAGCGTACACACGCAGGGGGGGAGCCCACGTCTGCCTGACTCCTCACTAAACACTGTTTGTTCAGGCAAATGAAAACACAGAGTTACCTTTGGTTTCCTTTCCAGACTGCTTCAGCCTTCCCAGGTAAGAGGGATTCAGATCAAGGGGAATAAAAGATGAAGGAGCTCTGCCTTGCTGCACCGTGCCTTGGCTGCGAAGACAGCAGCTAGCTGGGGAGCCAGAGAGGGACACAGTGTTATTTATGACACAGCCTCAGCGCTATTTCAGTGATTAAATAATTAGGGAGAGATTAAAAATTACTCTAAACGAGCTGAATTCTTAAAGGCTCCCTCCTCCCCTACCTATGCTGGCTGGGAGGAGTTTTAAATCCTGCCTTTCTAAAGCTGCTGGCAACACGAAACCTGGCAGCACAGTAAATACACACACTGCAACAGGGGTAGGAACAAAACACAGCTCTTGTGTTCCTGGGGCAATAGGAACTGTTGTGCTGGCTGCCTGAGGGGAGTGGGTGCCTCACCACAACTGGAAAGAGGATTGTGTGACAGCGGGGCAGAGCCTGGTGTTAGTTCAGCAGAGGCTGTGGCAGCGCTGCAGCCCAGTGCAGGAGAGTCCCACCAGGACGTGTGGTGGGACAGGCACAGCTCCCAGCTGGTCTGCTGGGTGAGCAGGGACAGGGTGCCCTACCCTGGGCAGGTCTGCTGGGTGAGCAGGGACAGGGTCCCCTCCCCTGGGCAGGCCTGCTGGGTGAGCAGGGACAGGGTGCCCTACCCTGGGCAGGTCTGCTGGGTGAGCAGGGACAGGGTGCCCTTCCCTGGGCAGGTTCTGGGTGAGCAGGGACAGGGTCCCCTTCCCTGGGCAGGTTCTGGGTGAGCAGGGACAGGGGCCCCTGCCCTGAGCAGGTGTGCTGGGTGAGCAGGGACAGGGTCCCCTTCCCTGGGCAGGTCTGCTGGGTGAGCAGGGACAGGGTCCCCTTCCCTGGGCAGGTCTGGATGTGCACCCTTGGGTGCATCACACGGGTGGTGAGCAGCACTCTGCTTTGCCCCTGAATGCAGGAGCACCCAGGCCTGCAGAAGTAACAGGGACATAAAGAGATGCTCTTGAGCCCAACTCCTACTGAGTTCCCACCTCTTCCACATATGGAGTTTGTGGGGAACATGGAGTTGGAGGCGCTGGGAAAGACCCAGTCTTCTGGAAGCAGCTCAAGGTCCTGCCTGGTGCTGCTGCTCCTCGCGGGCTGGGCAGCTCTGCCCCACCAGCACCTCCATGAACATTCAGCTGCCAGAAAACGCCCGGGGAGCTCGGAGATGCTCCAGAGCTCCTCCAGTGGCCTCGCTGCCCCTGCAGAGACCCCCAGCCTCTGAGGAAATGTGCTGCAGCTGAGGATAGCAAAGGGCTCAGCTGGTAAAAGGTTAGCACAGTGATCCCCTTGAAAAGGGAAAAGACATCCCATGGGCAAACCTTAGCCTGTCTGTGAAAGAAAAGGGAATGAAGCCACATCCTAAGGGGTTACTGTGTCCCTCCTGCTCTCTGCCTTCCTGGCCTAGCCTTGCATTTCATCTCAGAGCAACACCCACTGACAGATGCTCTTATGTGAGTGTCCACTGAGTCCAACAGGTAAATTGAGGTGGGCTCACCTTGACACAGCCTGTATGATTTGCAAATAGATTATTTCTACTTAGAGGAGTTTTAGTAGGAAAATATCTTTAAATGGCCAAAATGAAGCAGTAAAGGGAAATTGGGGGGTGAAAATGGGGAAGCAGCTGTGAAAAGAGAGACGTCAGGCAGGCTGCAGGTAAAGGAAGCTGTGGAAGGATGTGGAAGGAAGATGTGGAACTGTTGGAGAGGGGTCAGAGGAGCCATGAGGATGCTCAGAGGGCTGGAGCAGCTGCCCTACAAAGAGAGGCTGAGGGAGCTGGGCTGGGTCAGCCTGGAGAAGAGAAGGCTGTGGGGGGACCTCACTGCAGCCTGCCAGTCCCTGAAGGGAGCTTATAAGCAGGAGGGGATTCAACCCTTGGGGTCCCTTCCAACCCAGACCATTCTATGATTCTATGCAGTGACCAGCCTGGTGCTGCCAGGGAGGAGGAAGGAAAACTTGTGGAGCCCCATCAGTCTGCCCAGCAAGCTGAGAGCTGCCGTTGTGCAGCCCCTGGGCAGGGCAGGCACCATGCTCTCATCCAAGCAGCTCCTCACAGCAGGACCCAGCACCTGTCAGAGCTTCAAGGGCAGGTTCAATCTTGAATTAGCACCCATCCTTCCCAGCCCTCCCAGTCACTCCTGTTCCTCTCAAGATAGAGACTTTTTTTAATTCATTTTTTTTTAATTTAAATCTAAAAACCACATCCCTGTGCCTTTTCTTTCTGCATCCAAAATGCCATCTCAGGATGGGAGGCAATGAAAAGTGAAGTCAGAATAATCACCACTGCTCTCCCAGAACGTGTCTGGAGCCAACCAAACCCCTGCCAGCAGGAGCTCTGAGCCGCTCCCACGCTCTACCTCGCACAGCGTCAGGTTGTCTATTTGCAGCCCTGACTCCCAAATACACATCACAGGCAGGCTGGCAGCTCCACTTACAGAGAAATCTTTCCAATGAAAAGGAAAATAAAATGCAAGTGATGCTACTGAGGAGCTGAGCTCCTGAGAGACAGGCAGGTGGTGCAGACCAGGCTGCTGCGGGGATGGATGGCTGCACCCAGGGGAGCAGGGTACAAAGGGGGACCTCACTGCAGCCTGCCAGTCCCTGAAGGGAGCTGATAAGCAGGAGGGGAATCAGCTTGTTAAAGGGCAGAGACTGGCAGGACAAGGGGGATGGGGTGAAGCTGGAGGAGGGAAGGGTGAGATTAGATATTAGGGGGAAGTTCTTTGCAGAGAGAGTGGTGAGGGGCTGGAACAGGCTGCCCAGAGAGGGGGTGGGTGCCCCATCCCTGGGGGTGTCCAAGGCCAGGTTGGCTGGGGCCCTGGGCAACCTTGTGTAGCTCCAGGCCTGGAGGTTGGTGTCCCTGCCTGTGGCAGGGGGGTTGGAGCTCTATTGTCCATGGGGTCCCTTCCAACCCAGCCCATTCTGTGGTTCTATGATTCCATGAAAGGGATGCTCCAGAAGACACCCCGAACTCGCATTTTTTCCATGCAAAGCAGCAAGTCCAAGGAAGCCTTATGCTCACTGCACGAAAGATAAACACCACTAATCCCAGGGCACTGATTTATTCTGCCCACTTCAGGCCCCAAGCTTTCCTACACACGAGCAAGCTGAGTGCCTGGGACAGCATCCTTACTACAAGGTAAACCTGTATTTAGGATGCGATAGCATCTGCTGGGCGATAGATTTAAATTAAGAGGTTGGCATGGCAACAGATGCTCCCACACTGCTGTGTCTGCCTGGTGCTGCCATCTTGCTCAGGATCCCTGGGGGGGGTTAGGATTAACCGCCTACAGCATTTCATTCTGACTAAGGGAGCTGGGTTGGGCTGAAGCATCAAACAAACAGCTGAAGCCCAGGCTGGGCTGGGTACTTTGGTTGCCTGGCTGCTCTGTAGCCAACCAAACCCTCTCCAACTCCCTGCCTTTTAGAGCCTCTTCCCTGTTCTTCTGTTGCAGTTTGGTGTAAC
>VZTU01010806.1:0-52082 GCA_013400835.1 Zapornia atra
CCCTATTCCCTTCCCTATTCCCTCGACCTGGGGTCTGGCCGCAGCCGTGACCTGCCGCAGGCTGCTTGCCTCTCCTCGCCTGTGCGCAAACCCTGACCCGGCTACCGGTCGCGGCACTCCAGTGCCCACAGGGAACGCGACCCCTTACGGGTCTGGTTACTCTGTTGCGGTTTACGCTGACTTTTAGAAGCGTATCAGCACGGATACTCAACAGTTGCTGTTTGGGTGTGAAGCCAATCGTCCTCTCAGTTTTTCATGGCTGGCTTTTTCTTTTTCTTTTTTTTTCCCCCCAAAATTCATGACATCACCTCATTTTCAAAATTAAATCTGCTAAAAGCATCATGATCAAATAGCATCTAAAAAAAAAAAACAAACCCAAAACCCCAACAACCCAGAGTGGTTAGAAATTCTTTAAAGTTTGGCTGAGGCTGCGAAATGAAAGCATGTGTGAATCTCAGCATCCCGTATGACACCCGGGCACATTGCATCTCCTGAAAACGACAGCAACTGTCTGAGCCGGCAAAGAGAAAGGGAAAAAATAAAACCCTCAAAAAACAATCGCAAAGCCATATGCTCTGCCACGCTCGCCACATTTTGATTCAAAAGTGTGATGAAATCACCCTCCTTTTCCATTGGCTGCTTCATATGGAGTCTCAGGATGAGGATGTACAGGGATGAGCTCAGACACTGCCTTCAGCAGGCGTGTTTTGACAGCAGTGGCTTTCTTGGCAGAGTGATTTTATTAGAAGACCAAAGAGGTGGGTACACGGAACCAAAATGGCACACCTCAGCCCATGGGCACGCGGCTGTCAAGCCCTCTGGAGAGGCTTAGGCATACACCAGACATCTGGTCCGACCTTTTGGCCTGGCTGGAGACCAGCTCAGGGGATGTGCTCTCTGCTGACAAGTGGCAGCTCCATATTGCAGGAGAGAGATGTTCAAAGTAATCGGGGCAAGGTGCGGTTAAAGCCCTTTGGGTCGTCTGCGTTAGCTAAGCCAGCGCTGGCCCTTTAGCTTGGCCTTAGGACAAGATGCTCTCAAGGTGTTTGTTAAATGGGGTTAGCAGCATGGATACACCCAGGTTTGGTAATGCAAACAAAAAAATGTCTCATTGACAGTGACATTTTGATGAACTACAGGTTGCCAGAGAGACTAAACAGAACTGAAGACAGAATTAAGCAAACAGACTAATTCTAAGGAAAGAATGGGTAATCACAAACAATGAAAAAAAAAAAAAGGGACCAAAATCAGAGCATACAGATTAGCCCGAAATACTGGGTAGAAGAGAACTAAAGCAGAACCAGAAGGAAAAGAGAGTGGGACAGAAGTAGTGAGGTGAGAAATGAATGCTAAGAATTTACTCATCTGCATCGGAGGAATACAGCATGCCCTTGCCATTTGCTGTATGTGGGGGTTTATGCCGTTTTTCTTTCTCATCCTTTTGTTTGTCAGCAAAAATTCAATAATGAACACAGCTTTTTGGAGAGGATATAAAGAGAAAATAAAAACGTCAACACAGAAATGGAACGGCTTTTTAATGTCAGGAGAAGAAAGAAAGATGCGACTGCAGAGAACAATAGAGTTGTTAAGAAGGTCAATCTTTTCTACTTAATCTTGCCCAAAATAAATGTGTAACATGACTTTTAAAAGGGAACGCATCTAATACGAAGTAGAAGGCTGCCTCTTTCAAGCATATCTGGTCAATTTGGAGAGCTGATTGTGAGGGGGTAATTCACAGGCATGAGTTTCTCAATACATCACCTGTTTGCATGTCTACCAACAGCGACTGGCAAACCAGCCAAAATAAAAGCGCAAAGATCATCGATCCCTGCATTTCGGAGCACAGCAGTGCTGTTTGGCACGCTGGGGGTGGGAGGAGATGCCGACAAAAGAGCAGAAGGGGTGGAGAACATTATATAACACAGCCTCCAACCGAAGTAGCATTCATCCTTCTGTTGAGCAAGAGAGGGGGACACGAGCCAAAACCAAAGATTGAAACAGAAAGAAGAAAAATTGAAGGCAGGAAAGGATATTTTGCTTCATAACAGCAGTAGTGTAGGTGGTTGGGAGGAAGAAAAAAATTAAAAAAGGCTGGAAACAGGAAGAATTAATTTTTTATTAAGACAGTGAACTGGGCTTAAGACAGCTCATGGGATTTATGTTCAAGCACAGTTTTGCTACGCACTCCCTGAACAACCCTGAGCAAACGACCTCAAGTTGGCTGAACCTAGGCACCCTCTTACCTAAGCACAAGCAGCTAGTCGGGTGCCCAACAGCCTCCAGAGGACTCTGGCTGTCACACCTGCCATCTCTTTTGGGAAGAGCGGGACACTGAAGCAGGCACTAGACTCCTGGATGCAGGCACATCTCCCTTAGTCTCTCTCTGTCTTGGTCTCTACATAAAACTGAAACAATAACGTTTGCTTTTCTCAGCTCTTACTCCAGCCTCTTCCATTAGAAATTGCAATATTCCACTGACAGATTCAGGCCATATTTGTACAGGCTTCGTCTTGGCTGAGGTATCTAGGCATTGTAACGAGACAAATAATAAGGAACAGCAATATGGATAGAAATAACAGCAAGGTCATAACACTGTGGGACAGTGAAGTGAATTGCATTTTCAGCAGACAATGGAAAAGGCAGGAGAAGTGCAGCCCCTGAGGGAATGGAAGTTGTGCCTCCTCTATTTTCCTCTCAGTTCTGCTAATAAACTAATGGAAACTCCAACGCAGCTTTTTACCTGAGGACTATCAGCTGTAGGTAGAACATTCAGGAAGAAAAAACAGAGGAAGACATTTGAACGTAAGGGAAATGTTCAGCAAATGGGCATAATGCTTTGGGTTTTTTTTTAATTATTATATGTCAAGAAAAACACTCTAAGTAAAGTTTTATGTACAGAAGAGGTGGCACAGGAATAAGATGTGCAGGTAACAAACCGCTCGGGGGATGTTACAAGAATGGAAGCACCACGTTATTGCACATTTAGAAACCAAACCCCGCTCTTCTTTTTTTTTTTTCTCAAAAAGTTTCCATAATGCATTGGCCTGTACCATAAGCAGAATGGCTCGGTGATGGGTTTGTTCCATTTTGCTGCTTCCTGTATCTCTGAGGAAAGCAAGATGATGTCGTGTTAAAATATTAATAAAGGAGTAAAGAGAGTAATTGCCAGTGTCTTACATTCAAAACAAAATAATAATGAGAGAGTGGAAAGTAAAATCAACTTAAAGAATAATACGGGCACATTATTATTCTATTTACTGATTAACATATATATATGTCCCTTCAGAAAAACTCAGGTTGGTGGGGATCACCTGTGAGTAAAAATAATGCTTTTTACCTGCAAGCAAATGCTTCAGCTTAATTTGAAATGCGCTTTACATGTTTAATGCAACATGAAATGTGCTTCTGAGTAAATATCCCCATCTGCTAAATTTCCGTGTTCAACTCCCTTACACTAAAGGATCTGCACAGATGGTTAATGGCCATGCTAGTGGCTGCATATTTTCTGCTGGTTCACTGAACATGCCTGATGTTTGGGATGAGCAGACACTCATCCCGCAGTCGATGCTTTTACAGCTGTATCAACCAATTAAAATCTCATGCAGACAGAAACCTGTAGTCTACTGAAAATATTTTCACATTACTCTCTTGCTTTTTTGGAAATGCATACCTGGATTCCTATCCCACCCAGTATTGCTCAACACACACACAGCTCTACATACCGCAAGGGTCCAGCCTTAAGCAGCTCCTTCATCAAACCTTCACAGGGATTTCCTATGGGTAGATCCCCCACCTCCCAGAGGGTTGGATCCCAGGACTAAGGGCTAGCTTGCTTGCTTCCTTCCTTCCTTCCTTCCTCAATCCACCCATGGACACGTTCCATCCTGGCCTCATCTCCAGGGAGGTGCCAATTCCTGGGGCTGGGCTGCCTTGTGCCCTTAGCTGCTGTGGCTGCCAGCCCCCACCCGGGGGATGAAAGACTGACAAGAAATGGTGATTGACATCCTTTTCCTTTCACAGGAAACTTATAAAAATGCACATCCACTAGTTACTTCAATGGTCTTTCAGATGCTTACATGGGTGATGACATAAAAGTTTAAAAAAATTATCTTAAAACAATTTTTCTTCTTGGAATATTGTCAAACTGTTCAGAATTACTATGTTTCGTTTACTGACTACCTGTCTTATTTGCTGGTATGCTCTTTTTCTTCAGAGCTGCTAATTTATTTTTAAAACATTTGAAATTACCTATGATTGATTTTTCCCCACCATGAATTATAGCTTCCTGTGAACTGCAGTTTCCATTTCGATCTTTAACTGTTTGGAAGTATTTTTTTAACAATTTTCCTTGTACCAGTTGTTGAGGGCGGGGGGTGGGGGGAAGGCTTAGCATGACTTCCAGAATGAGGTAATCTTTGTTTGCAAATAAATTTAGTTCCTTGGTTTATTTTGGAAATAGATCAGCTGTCACAGATTCTAGAGGGCGGCATCACTGAGTTCAGTTTATTGAAACAGAAATGACAGAATGTCAATTAGCTTTTCCATTACATGTTACATGAGCAAAAGGCACTTTGCAAGGCTGAAGTGAATTTATTTTAGTATCAGCTGTTCAGAACCCTTTTTATCTGTTTATAAAGAAAAGGAAAGTAAAATAATTTTTTTTTCTTAATAAGCATTTTCTTAGGATTTCATAGAATCAGAGGGGTTGGAAAGCACCTCTGGAGATCATCTAGTCCAACCCCCTGCAAAAGTAGGATCACCTAGAGCAGGCTGCACAGGGTCATGTCCAGGTGGGTTTTGAGTATCTCCAGAGCAGGAGACTCCGCAACCTCTCTGGGCAGCCTGTGCCAGTGCTCTGTCATCCTCAAAGAGAAGTTGTTTTTCCTTGTGTTGAGATGGAACTTCCTGTGTTCCAGTTTGTGCCTGTTGCTCCTTGTCCTGTCACTGGGCACCACTGAGAAGTCTGGTCCCATTCTCTTGACACGCGATCTTTAGATATTTGTAAGTATTGATGAGATCTCCTCTTAGTCTTGTCTTCTCCAGTCTAAACAGACGCAGGTCTCTCAGCCTTTGAACTGAAGACCAAACCTTCCATGCTTGATGGAGAAGCAGTTGTAACCCTCTCTGTGTGGTCTAAGCAATAGAAGGTGTCACAGCTATGATTAATCAGTGTGACTTACAAAATTACCTAATCTAGTAAGTCTTTTCTGAGAACCTGTGGCAAAACAGTGAACTGACGGGTTTGGCCTGAGAGATTTGCAGCTCTACCACAAGTGACCTGTGGAAGTTATCAGTTATCTGTTATGTAGCTTCTAAAAATGACACCAACTCCTGGAGATAGGAAATCTGCTTCCGGAGAGGTTTCAAAGCATTAATGTGAGTTGATAGAATTTACAGTTTCAAGGTTGCAGCTCGCGTGTGCTGTTCTGTGAAATAACCCTTTGTTCTCTTCATCTTGCTACCCACCAGCCTTCTTGAAAAGTTTAAAAAATAAAAGAAAATAGAATCTCATGAGACTGCTCATGTGTATTGGGAGCCAGTGTTCTGCTTCTTCTGATAAATCTGTAAGAAGATGTATAATAGTCACCACAGGCCATGCTGGATTAGATTAGGAACATGTTACATCACTGAAGAAGCTCTTCCAGTTCTTACAAAATCCAAATTATTTTCCAGCTAAATAATCTTGTTTCAGAAAAGACAGTTATATAAACTAACATTTTTTGTGCTTCTTAAAGGGGAAACAGCAACTACTCCATGCTCACCGATCCCACAGTCCGTATCATGACCACCGTATCAAACTGAGACGTTCGCTAAATCTGTTAGTTCAGAATTTTTGTCTTTGTTTTCTTCCTCTGAGGGCATTTGCAGAAAATGGGAGGTAACACAGGAGCGTGTCATCTGTTGTGGGAAAGGAAAAGGAAATGGTTGGTTTTGGTGGAAGTTCGTGAGTGTTTAATCAAGGTCTGTGGCATGAAATCTTTAGTAAAGGAAAAATACGATTTCCTGTGAATTGGTGATGAGTCCTGGAGGTGAGTGTTGAGTAGAGGTTTATGCAGAGAAGTGTATCACAGCTTTTAGGAAGGGTTCTTTATTTATGGCACTGTGATGCCATGCAAGCAAGGCAGGACAGGGCAAGGAGAGAAAAGGGAACTGTGGATGACATGCCTACAGTGCAGCAACCTCCAGAGCTGGCTTGTGGCAAGAGGTACTGCCTTTCATTGAACTCCTTTTGTGCGTGTACTCCCAACACACCAAGTATGCAAAGGGTAGAGCACAAATCTGTTGGGAACCTGCTTCCTTCACGCTTTTTGCTTTCACTACAGGAAGGGACAAGTGTTCTTGCTCAGAGACACAGCTTCACACTCAGATTCTGCAAGGTTACTGCAAAGAGAAATGGACAAAATATTCTGAAGAGCTGCTGAATGTCAGGGAAGACAGCAGGCCGGCCGGCGGCCTACCTCTCTTCACAGAAGACAGGTCACGACAATATCCTTGTGTTCCCATGAGACAGGAAAAGTTACTCATGCTGAGAGGATTTTAATAATCACATTCTCAAAACACAGCGGCCTTGATGACAGGAGGATAGACTAACCTAAATCAAGAAGTAGGTATGGGAAGGTACTTGGGAGTAATGGAACATGTAAAGACCCAGCCATAATCAGATGGTCATAACAGCAGGTGTGTGGATGCTTTTAGGCATCAAAGGTAAACTAATGATATTTAGCTATAAGATAGGTTTATCAGGACTTGTTATAATCACTGACCAATCAGTGGGGTGTAAACAGTGTATGTAACCAATTATCAGTTTTTTAGTTTGCCACGTTTGCAGTAACAAATGTATACAGTCTATGTGATTTCACCTAATAAATGGCTTCACCTAAAATTCATACTGAATTGCGTGTTGCCCATCGCTGATCTCTGCAGCTGAACTGTGGCTTGTTAAGTGTCCCTCCCTGGTGAACTGTGCATTGTCCAACCTGAATCCAAACACTGAATTGCATAAATGCCCTGCAGAGGGAAAGGCATTTGTTAACTGCATGTGTGACCCTTTTGAAGCACAGCTGCTAGAAAAGGGCAGACTGCAGATCAGTCCTGCAGCCAGTTTGAACATTCCCCAACAGCTAAAACTGCAAGCCAAAACACGTCTGAATGCTGCTGGACATTGTGGGGGCACTGTCACAGGAGTGGTTATGGATCCAGTGGCACACACTTTTTAAGTGTGCTCATCTGCAATCTGTGTCCTTTGGACACAAGCTGTCACTGTGTTCCTCACAGAGCTTACATATATGCCATAGCACCCATAGGAAACCTGTGTCGTTCTGGGGCAACATCTGGAGGTCTGGAGATCAAGCTGGATATCCAGGGGTATTCAGAATGCTACCAAATACCGATGTGTATGCAGCTGACTAAAGCCTGAATCAATCACCACTAGAGAAATAAGAGTGGGGCAAAGTCAGACTGTACTGAGGTGCATCTCAACCCCTCACTATTTCTCTAGGCTTCTTGAGAACTAAAGCATTACTACTCCCACTTCTGTTTCAGTACAGTTAGTTCTCTCTGTCATCTGGGGTGGCAATGGTAGAGAAAGGGATATATGGGCAATGCTAAACTGGATGAATAGACCCTGGATACAACTTTAAAACATTCCTAGATTAAGCCTATTGCTAATCAGGAATCTACATTTAGTGAACTTGACCCTTGTTCTCCTGGTAAGAAATACGTCCTTCTGGAACAATAGCTTGAAACAGCAAGCAATTACCTTCTTCTGTACATTTGATTACTAATTTCTTACCAGAACAATGAAAAACAAGTCACTTCTCTTCCAGTCCTGATATTATAATTTCATTTCTGCTGCCAAAGCATGCCTGGCTTCTGCTTTGTATATTTGATGTGCAGCTGTGGTAGGAAGCCACAAATAGCAGCACAGCATCTTTAAGAGCTGTGCTGCCAAGGGTAAAAGGACCCTGCAGGGCAGCTATTCCAAGGGAGCCATCCTAACTGTTTGGAAAGTAGCAAATCATGTTGCGAAGAGAAAGGGGAAGAATTGGCTGGAAAAGTATTCTTGTTCCAACTTTGCCCATTGCAAGAAAGAAAGTGGCTTTTGGCCAACACACACAAAAGAAGTGGGTACCCTTCCTTGCTAGTTTGAAAGGCAGCCATAGGCTGCTCTAGCTGCGTTAGATATTTATGGAGGCATGACACAGTATGGCAGTGTTATACTATATATTGCTGTTGGGTTTTTTTTTACCTGCTGCAAGGGATGAGAGATACAAAGAAATCGATCTAGGATGCCTTAGGATTAACTAAAAGGGCTTTTATCGTCATTTACAGTAAGGATGGACAAGTGGCCTTTGTTTAACTGAAGAACCTTATGCACTCGAGAGAGGAAGGGAAGCATCCTTAAGCTGTGCATACTAGAAACTAATTGCTATCCCTTATTGAATTAGAATGTATGAATATGCATGGGCATTCATGCCGGTCTCCAGGTGAAATAAGGCAGCCTCTATAAAGGTTACACAATTGGTTGTGAGCTTTTCAAAGTCTGCATGTCCCAGAGCCTCCTGTCTCTTTTTAGCCAAGTGCTTTAAGCATAGCACTACTTGAAAGATAACCCTGGGTGTTTAATTAAAATCTGAAGAAAGGTGTTTGAATATGTTACCTTAAATTTCAGCCCTGTATCTATTTTACTCTCACAGATGCTCTTCCTGACAGCATCGGCTCTTTTGAAATTGGTTTGTCCTTTTTTCATTTGTAATAAGCGTTCCCCACCCTCTCTTGATAATGCATCATTCAGAGAGTAGAGTCAGTTACCTGGTGTGTTCCAGAATAAATCATAATACCCAGTGATTTTTACGTCTGGGTCATGTTCACCTGAATACCAGGGAAAAATAATTTTAGCAGTTACAACAGCTGATATAGGTATGGGAAGCAACCAGCTAAGCTTGATTAGCCCTTTAAAGGTGTAGATCCTGGGAACAAAGTTCAGTTGTACAATTAACTGACCTTTCTACCTATTTATGTACTTTATCTTCTCATGCTTATATACATTCACTAGTAACTTTGATAGAACAAAAAATACATTGCACATAAATTCTTATTGAATCCCATGCCTTTGTTTACTTTTTATCTAATTTGATAATTGCATTCCAAACAAACATAAAACAGTAGCATAAAAATCTTAAAGGAATTCCAGGGCAACTACACGAACAGGAGCCTATGGTAAATTCCTATATTCATAGGAATGGTGGGTTTGAACAAGCCAGAAAAGATCAAGAGTCTGAATGCTGAAACGTCCTGCCCCTGGCAATGGTCTTTAATTTTCTTTCAAAGAAATTTTCCATGTCTTATTTCCACACTGGGTCAAGCCCATCTGGGTAAAAATAAATGTGTTCAAATGCTAGTCACCTGGGTGATCTGCTTGTCCCCTAAAGCACTAGATTTGCTTTCCTAAATCATTCTAATATGAGTTTGCTCTTCTTATTGCTCCCAACCACACTCGTTCCATCTCATCTTTGATACTTAGGAGAAAAGTCAACCCAGAAAATGAGATTGCTTTAGCTAAGTGATTCCACATGATTTCCCTCAATTTATTTATTTATTTTGCATTAATACGCTGGCTTCACTCTAGGACATGAAAAATTCTAGTGACGTAGAGTTTAATTACTGTACTGTTTCTCAAGGGATCTTCATTGTAATCTGTATCACTACTATTACTGCCTTAACTAATAACTGAAAGAGGTCATGCTCTAGGTTAATAGACTGCAGCTGCTACGTAGAGAAATTGCAGTACTAAATAGCGCTATCGATATAAACGAGATATAGCGGGTAGTGCTATCCAGCGCCAGCGAGTATCTGCACACAAATGTTGACATAAATCTCAAGTGTCGGTTCATTTCACCCTACTTGAGTTTATTGCATTTGCACCTACATGGAAAGACAAATCAGCTCTGGAAACAGCACGATGGTCAAATAATTCCTTCAAGCTGAGGGGTTTCTGGAGGTGTCCAGGTGGAGAGAAAAGGTGTCCAAACCAATGAATTACAGGTGGCCTCAGCTGTTTTGAGGGTCTTCACTTTAGATACTTTTATACTCGCTGTCAAAATAGACTTTGTGAAGACTTCTTCTTCTGTTTGAAGAGAAAATAAATAACAAATCCCACTTTGACTCCAATAATACTTTCAGATTTTTGACAGGGGCACAGACAAGTGTCCAAAATTATGCTATCCTCAGCACTTGCACAGAACAGCGTAGCCGGTCTGTGTTTCCTTTCCTGTCAAACTTAATAGCCAAATATCTGTATATATCTCCTCAGCTATCAGGAGGGGGTTTATAGTGAGAACTTCATGGAATGAAAGGATTTTCCTCCTATATCCAACATGCCTGTGCTGCTCAGTTAAAATAGCTCTCACTTGCTTGTGCCTTCACAAAGGCAAACAAACGGAGGCTTTGTTGTATAAACTGGCATGGCCACACTAATATAGATGATAAAGCTGCTCATGCCTCTCGCATTCCCATTTCACACAGGAAAAATGGATGTAGAGAAGAAGTGCAAGAAGCTGACTAGAAATTTCAAAATAAAACTTCTGTGTCTGTTAGAGTGATCCTATAAGATGTTTTGTTTTGTTGGTTGGTTTGTGGTTGGGGGGTTTTTGTGCTTTTGTGGTTTTTTTTTAAATTTAGCTAAAAGAGTTATAGGATTTTGCATATTTGCATGTTTTAATGTCTTCAAGGAAGAACTGCCACCATTTCTTGATTTATATGGGTATTTTTCCATCCACAATTCCAGCCATTCTTCTTAGCGATGTATCCAGAAACTGCTACTGAGATAAAAACATAAGACTGTCGAAAAAGTGCTGGAGAATGGTACTGAATTTAAGAGAGAATGAGATAAGAACATAAAGAATGAGAGCTATGTTGGCTATGAGAGGGAGTGGGGTATTCTTCACACCTACTAGTGATGGTCCTATAAAAGTGTCAATGCTCAAATGTTCCCTAATTCTGGATCTCAGCTTTGATGATGATCCTTATGCAAGCACTGAGCCTTGTTACCACAATCCCCTCTGCAAGTGTGTAGCTGAGACTAATAAAGCCTGATCAGAGCCTGGAACTACTTCTAGCTCTGTGGGAGAGACAACTCCAGCAGCAGCTGGTGGGCAGACATAGATCTTACCCACTGCACTGTTCTCACTGCACAGCAAGAGAAACAAATATAAAATTAAAATAAGAAGGGCACCATGCCACTGATTTTGTCTTCTGGTTTTGGTTTGCTTTACAGGTTGCATTCTGTTACTTAAAAAGCAGAACTTGTGACTGTTCATACCCAGCTGATTTGCCTGCCTTGTTCTTTTCCTTTCCTTCCAGAAATTATTCAAGGCACACAAAACCATGATTGCTTTTCACCAACAATTATACCCAAAAAATCCCCCCGAAATTATTAAATTGACATTACCTCTTTGGCAAATGTTGGAAAAGAGCAAATACTACAATAGCTGTTTCTGTGGCATGCCGTGTAATCAAGCCAGCAGCATGGAGACTAATATAATATCTGAGATTTTATTCAAGTAGAGATTAGCATTCTCATTGCCTGAGAAGTTCAGAAAAGCAGCAGAGAATAAGATATTAAGAGTATCATTTTCCCCAGCAAAGCACATACAATTGCAGTGGATTATTCATTAAAATCATTGTACCTGGCACAGAAATTAAAACACACAGCACTGTGAATTTCCCTTCCCCCTGAGATCCCAGTGTGATGTTACTTACATGAGTACTTTCTAGTTGTACAAATTAGCCTGTTGATTTCCAGAACTTTCACCGTATGGAAAAAGTCCCTTATAACTTCACAGATGTTGCACAGACCACAGGTGGCCACACATACAAGAAAAGGTGTTTGTAGCATTTACATGCCAGGTACTTTGGAAACACCTCTGCCTGAACCGTTAGCCCTCAAAATGTGCACTCTGGTATCACTGTGCAGCTACTAAGAGTCTACTCAGATTCCCCGTGTGTCTCGCTGTGCTTCATACAGAAAGATTCTGAAATCGGTGACTGCAGAAAATGAGAACACAATAAAATGTTTTCTGTCATAGCTTTTACCCCACAGAATAGCCACAATATTTACTTACATCCTCTTGCACCAAAGTGAGATGGAAAACATCATGGTTTATCCAAGCATGTATGAGTCTCATCTCTTCATCGCCTTGGTGTCATTCTCTGTACCAGAGACTCTTATCTGAGCACTGATGAACCTGCCCCTACCAGGTCTCAGCAGCATATTCTCAGCCCCCTTCAAAAGCTCAGACAAAGGGCGTGAATGTCCTGCCGTGTTCCCAGCAGAGTCTGAAAACCCTGTTCTCTCTTTAGCAGCTGTTATAAGTGGTCTGTGAGAACATGAACTTCACTGCAGCTCCAGGGACCTCCACCATCATCTAGTCAGCCGATTGAGTTACTATTGCTGCTAATTACCTCTGTTAGCTAAGTAGTTGGTGTTGAGGCAGGTATAGCACCTTTGTGCCCAAGGACACATCTTGAACTGGCTGATAAAATTTCTGCACAGTTAAAAATTGTCTTTGGCAATTTATGGAGGATGGGTGACATTTCAGATAATGGGAAGAGTAAACACACTGTGAGCTTTAAAAACAAAGGGAGAAAATGTGATCAGTCAGCAAAGCTTCTCTTTCTGGAAACAGAATTACCAGAGCAAGTAACTAGACAGACTTCTTGGAGGATAACAAGGAGAGAGAAAAACAATGTCACTTTTTGTGAGAAAAGATTATATCAGAATAATCCATTTCCTTTCTATGATGAGTAGCAGACACTACAGACAAAGGAAAAGCATTTGCTATCATATTTCTTGACTTCAGAAAGGTTTTTGATGCTGTTGTTCATGATAACCTCCTAAGCAAATTGGAAAATGTGATATAGATGAATCTAAAAAAGAACAGACACAACCTGCGTTGGAAAAGGCATTCTCAGAAACAGAGAGGCTATTGAGGGGCACAGGCAGTGTGGAAAATCGCTCTGAATGGGTTCCATGAGGGTCCAGTGATGTTCAGGAGTTATTCTGCAGCACAATGCTCACAAGCACAACTATAGGCTGGGGTGGAGAATGAATGTAGAGCAGACCTGAGAAAGACTTGTGGGTGTTGGTTGATGAGCCAGCAGTGCACACTTGCAGCCCAGAAAGCCAACTGTATCCTGGGCTGCATCAAAACCAGTGTGACCAGCAGGTCGAGGGAGCTGATTTTGCACCGCCGCTCTGGTGAGATCCCACCTGGAGTACTGCATCCAGCTCTGAGGTCTCCAGTACAAGAAAGGCATTGACCTTTTGGTGTGAGTCCAGAGAAAGGCCATGAGCATGATCAGGGGGATGGAGCACTTCTGTGAAGACAGGCTGAGAGAGTACGGGTTGTTCAGCCTGGAGAAGAGAAGGCTCTGGGGAGACCTGATTGCAGCCTGCCAGTACCTGAAGAGGCCTACAAGAAAGATGTAGAGGGACTGTTTGTGAGGGCGTGGCTTGAAAGGACAGGGGGTAATAGCTGTAAACTGAAAGAAAGGAGATTTAGATTAAATGTAAGGAAGAAATTCTTCCCTGTGAGGGAGTGAGGCCCTGGCACAGGCTGCCCAGAGAAGCTGTGGCTGCCCCCTCCCTGGCAGTGTTCAAGGACAGGTTGGATGGGGTTTTGGGCAACCTGGTCTAGTGGAGGGTGTCCCTGCCCATGGCAGGGGGATTGGAACTAGATGGTCTTTGAGGTCCCTTCCAACCCAATCCGGTCTGAGTTTAGTTCCTTGGGAAATCTTCCTAGTAAGGATAAAGATGCTGATGGCAAATGTCATAGTACCAGCTAAAATTATCCTTAATTTTTCGACCTCATTCTTTTCATTGTTTACTCTTGTGCCTCACAAATTAAAATCTCTCCCTATCTACAGCATAGGCAGTTCACCTGTTGACTAAAGCAGCTCTTCTAATCAAGTCATGAGTAGCAAGGAGGATCAATTGTTCATTCTCTTTTCCATGGTAGAAATTAGTGAATATAAGATTAAAGTAGTGGGTAACAATCTCAGAGCAAACGAAAGGCAATGGTTCTTCACACCAAGTATTTGCACTGGCTGTGGAATTCCTTCCTACAGGATTTTACAGATGCTAAAGCTTTTCTACTAGTTTCTGAGAAGATAATTCTATTTCATGAAAGAGAAATCCCTTGCAGATAATCACAGAGGAGCCACAGTTGGCTCAAATGATGAGAGGCTGAAAGTAACACTAGTAAGTATCATATAAGCTTGTCCAGTTCTTACACCCATTGCAAAGCATCTACCGGGCTGGACGGACCTTTAGTCTTACCCTGTATGGCTGTTTCTGTTCCTGCAAATTGGTACAAAAATATCACAGAATCACTTAGTCACAGAATGTTAGGGGTTCAAAGGGACCTTGAAATATCATCCAGTCTAACCCTCCCTGCCAGTGTGGGGTCACCTAGATTAGGTCATATAAGAACACGTCCAGGTGGGTTTTGAATGTCTCCAGAGAAGGAGACTCCACAGCCTCTCTGTGCAGCCTGTGCCAGTGCTCTGCCACCCTCACAGTGAAAAAGTTCCTCCTTATGTTCACATGGAATCTCCTATGCTTCAGCTTGCACCCATTGCCCCTTGTCCTATCACTGGACATCACTGAGAAGAGCATATCAAATAGCATGAATCTACTGTTGGATTTGTCTAAAGCCCATGTCTAATAATGCATTAAGTATCACTAACTATGACAGCTTTGCTGTTAGAGTGGTGAGGCATTGAGTCTTGCCCCCACAAATCCCTGACACAACCACTGATAGACACAGTGGTTGTTTCTGAGTCCAAGGGTGCAAATGCACTCCAGAGCGTGACGCACAGCCTTGGCCTAGTGCTTGTTCAGATCAAGGTGTTCACTAGCGTGTGCGGTATCTGCCTTCCTGCCCGCACTCCTGGGGCTTGGCAAAGGAAACCAGACATGCAGGAGGGCAAAGGCGTCACCCATGCCTCATTCTGATACAGAATCAGGGTACTCCTGAGACGTTCACCTGTATGTACACCCCACACTGCCAGCACCAGGCTTTGTGAGGTGATGTAAGCACTGCTTGCCACAGATCTTGATGTGGTCTAGCTGGTTAGAAGCCTTCCATTAGCTAGAAAGTGCAGGCATCTTGCAGTTTAGATGTGTCCATGGTTTTTGCTTGTGACAAATAAGTTTACCACCCCTCTGAGAGTGTTAATATTTCTCTTTGCATTTATTTTATCCTGGCTTCATTGTACACCTAGATTAAATGTAATCAAATTATCACACAATTGCACAAATTCTTCTGAACATCCCCTGGAAATATGTCGCCTTGCAGTGCTGAGCTGGAACACAAAAGAGTGACTATGTAGCTGCATATTATAATTTCATGCAAGTAATTTCAGGAAAGATGAAAATGGACTTCGGGCCAAGCCTTAGCCCAGTGTTTTGCTGCTGTGCCAATCTATGAGGCAGCCATTCGCATCAATAATGCTCTGCCAGAGGCTGACAATCAATCAATGCACTTTCACGAACTTTGAATGATGACTATACGTGGCAGATGTATAAACTGGTCCTGCTTATATTTGCCACAGCTTTTTGGTAAAGTACTAACAAACCACCATCATAATATCACACTTTTACATTCCAGAAATTCCTTTCTGCTTGTACAAGTAGTGGTGTGTTATAATAATTGTAACAACATTCAATAATGCATAAATGATCTTTGTTTCTTTTGGAAAAGCCAGGTTTTGCCACTATTTCAATGAGAAGCTCCTTCTGTGAGAATGGTCCTCTTTGGTTTCACTGTTGTGCTTGTCTTTTGTAATGCTGGCAGAAAAAATAAGATTTAACAGGCATAGGAATATCAGAGCCTGGACCACTGTAACTGGTGAGAAAGCGAAGCTCGTTAGTAAAAAACAATCAAGATTTGCTATTGAGATAGAATTTCTCTAAAGCTAATATACACTGAAAACCTAAATGTGACTGACATGAAGAACAACAACAGCTTTCACTGCTCCCTCACCCTCAGGCACCGTAGCTTTGAGTAGGGTCCCTTATCAGGAGAAGTGTGTTCCCTGCACACGTGGCTGCGTGGGGTGCTGTAGGTCCGGTGCCGCTGGGTGGACACCGAGCTCTGAGGCACTGCACCACCGAGTTTCACAAAGTCGTGTCATTTGGCCTGGCAGCCTGAAATCATTAAAACAACATTACATTACTTAAATTGTTTTGGATCATCTCTTCTTGTTGATCATCATCTGACTAAACCAGGACTACCCATGTAAGAGTCTGCAGAATCTGCTTTACACGGCTCCTGCAGTACTGGCCCTTTGAAGGCTGCTCTTGTCAAACGCTGTTCCCAGGCAGCACGGAGTGATTCAGTGGGAAATGATGGAGGAGTGCCAGATGACATAAACATGAAGTACCAATGATTTCTCATTCCAGTCTTTGAACCATGTGTTAATTGCAAAAAGATGTGTGGGGTTGGTGAAAATGTGGAAAATGCAGTCTGCTGGGCGGTTCTGTGCGCTGATAAAATCTCTGCAGAACTAAGACATGTGTCTTCATTTAATCGTGCAACTGCCAGAGGCGGTTCATAGGACCTCTCCAATTCCCTTCACTTCTCTCCCAAAACCCACGGGCTGCAAAACATGGCATGTTTTCTGTTCTGCCAATTAGAAGAAGTCTTTCAGAACCTCCATGTTGAGACTAGCAACATCATCTCATGTTACACGAAAGGTACGAAGTTTATTAACGCTACAAGAATGTTGTACTGTCAAATTGCATCCTAATTGAATTATAGATCTTGGTATATCAGAAGTCAAGGATGAGTTCTTCCTATTTGGCAGGTTTATATCAAGACAATTGGATACAAAAGCTAGCATTCTGACCTGACAGCGTTTGATACAGGCAGCAAGGACCAAAGTAAGCTTGGTCTGTAGTCTATAGTCTTGGTCTGTAGTCTGTAGTCTTAGTCTGTAGTCTTGATCTATAACTCTTTCACCATGTAGGTTCTCTACTGATTGTAGCAACACTGGATATTACTATGGAAATGAAAATGAATTGCTTTTACCAGACACCTAAGCCTAATCTGAGTAGAGTAAGGTGCAAAGCAGTGAAAGTCTGCAGCAAAATTTATTTTCACATTCCCGACAAAATTAAAAACCTTCATTTTTCTTCTCTCATTTTGCTTGTCTTAATCATGTCACTGAAACAGCTCCTCTCATGAGTTTTCAGAACCATTTCAGGAAACCCCTGTATCACTGATCCTTTGAAATCTGGCCGTGTTAAACATGGTTTCAGATCAGCATGAAGCATCTGCCTGTGCAACACTGGGGGGGTTTAATCAAAAGGAAATCTTGTATCTGTCTTCCTCATCATGTCTTTAAGGTTTACGAGCTGCTGTCACCTTCTCCTTCAAGTACTGCTTCTACAGCATGACCCACAAGTCTTTCCTTTCTCAGGCACTTGTCGCTCCCGTTATTATGCTCCAATCATCAATACAGTGAAACCATGGCAAGTGTAAAGGCAGTGAGCCCCATGAGATGGATCAAGCATTAAGACAGTGCTGCTTGAGAAGGTGTAGAGAAGTGGTGTCTGATCTCACCGAGCAACACACATGAGAGAACATGGTTGAGCAGGAGGCCTTGTGGGCAGGCTCCTTTTTGTCTGATATCAGAGTCCTTGGAACTGTGATGCCTAGTTTACTTAGAGTTCTGAGATGCTTTGATCATTAGATATCCTTCCCCATATTAGAGCTCAGTAGATCTTGACCACTTTCCCTCAAATGGAGAAAGAAACTGAGTCTTTTTTTGCTATACACTTGTGGTGGGTTGACCCTGGCTGGAGGCCAGGTGCCCACCAAAGCTGCTCTGTCAACCCCCTCCTCAGCCGGACAGGGAAGAAAAAATACAACAAAAGGGTCGGGGGTCGAGATAAAGACAGGGAGAGATCACTCACCAGTTACTGTCATGGGCAAAACAGACTCAACTCAGGAAAACTAATTTATCTAATTTATTACCAAGAAAAACCATGTAGAACAATGAGAAATAAAACCAAATCTTACAACAATTTCCCCTACCCCTCCCTTATTCTTGGGCCTAACTTCATTTAGTTTCTCTCCCTCCTCCCCACAGCAGCACAGGGTGATGAGGAATGGGGTTTGCGGTCAGCTCATTGCACGTTGTCTCTTCTGCTCCTTCCTCCCCAGGGGGGAGATGCCTCACACTCTTCCCCTGCTCTAGCGTGGAGTCTCTCTCACAGGACACAGTCCTCCATGAGCTAGTCCAACATGAATCCTTCCCATGGGCTGCAGTTCATCATCAACTGTTGCAGCATGGGTCCCCCATGGGGCAACAGAACCTGCCAAAAGCCTGTTTCAGCATGGGCTTCCCGCAGGGTCACAACCTCCTTCAGTCATCTACCTAGTCCAGCATGGGGTCTTCCATGAGCTGCAGGGGAATCTCTGCTCCAGCACCTGGAGCACCTCCTCAATCTCCTTCCTCATTGGCCTGGTGTCTACAGAGTTGCTCCTATCACATATTCTCACACCTCTTTCTGACTGCAATTGCTCCTGTTTTCTTTTGGGGCTTTTTTGCCCTTCTCAGTGATGTTATCCCAGAGGTGCTATGACCATCACTGATGAACTTGGCCTTGGCCAGTGGTGGGTCTGTCTTGGAGCCAGCTCATATCAGCTCTGTTGGACACAGAGGAAGCTTCTAGGAACTCCTCACAGAATCCACCCCTGTAGCCTCCCTGCTACCAAAACCTCTGCCACACAAACCCAATACACCTCTTTTTTCATCCAGTTTCTTTAAAATGCATAATTTTTTTTGTTCAAAAAAATATGGACAGAAGCAGTTATACGTAACGATGTAAACCATATAATTATTGCTATACATTTGCTGTGTATGTTACCCTGCCTAATTCAGTCTCAGAAGAGTAACACAAATACTTCTGCTAAGCCCAGTATTAGGGACGGATGCCTAATATTTTTCTCAGAACAATGCTTTGGAGAGGGGCTTTGTGTTCCAGAAATGAAAATCAATATTATTAGTTTAAGCTCTGTAACTCTCTCTGCTACCTGGCTTTAAATTGCCACAATTTGCTGAGGAAATAAAAGCATCTGTGGCCTTCTCTGCTCTTCTTCCATCTTTTCCTCATCCAAAGGGCTGGATGAGTCCACACAGTTATCACAACCAGTTTACTCACATCCCCAGATGTGGCATCATCCTGCTGGGAAACAATTTCACACGAACTTAACCCGTCCCATAGTTCAGATAATAAAATCTCAAGTAGTTTAAGGCAACTGCTCCAATAGCAATAGGAGGAAGGAGGAAGACATGTGATGAATAACACCATCTGAATGTGCCTATGATGTAGTTGGTCACTCATGGCCGTCCTTAAAGGCAGCTTTTTCGTTGTTACAATGGGAGCGCTTACAAAGTGAGGTGAAACACCACCATAGGGAAGCTCATTGCTTTAAGGGGAATGAGACTAAAGTAATCTAGTTTGTAATTTATTCATTATAAATCATTTTCTCAGCTTAAATCATGTTTTTTATTAGTGCCTCTTGTTACATCTACTAGAATATTGGGATGATGAGTGCAGCACAGAGAGGAAGCAATATGTCTGGTTTTGTTTGCAAAATAAATGCTTTCCAAAACTCTCTATGTGAATCCTGGAAAAGAATGGTTTGGATTTTCCCTTGAGAAATGGGCTGAAGCATTTTTTTGCCAACAGGCGTCCTTTTCAGATAGAAACCTAATTCATTCTGGCCCTGCTGAATGCTTTCAGAGCCATGCACCCTGGCAGCAATAATACTGTCAGCTTTACTCTCATATTAAATTCACACTTGAGGAGCTGTAGATGATGAATTTCAGATTTCTCTAACCCTCGATGCTGTTTTCAGATTTTGAGTAAACTAAAGCACAAGCTGCTTGCTGAAGGAAGCCGATAAAGAGTCTGTCGATAAGAGTCTGTTGATAAGGGTCCTTGAGGGCACACAGTAAAATACTGAATATATATATATATATATATATATATAGAGAGAGAGAGAGAGAGAGAGAGGCATTGTATCAATTAATCTATAGGTAGCACAATGGTTTCCCGTTAGGCCATCTTAAATCAGATATTTTTAACCTCTCTTTCTTTCCTTTTTGGTATGTTTCTAAACTACATTTTATATGTAGTTCAGAAATCCTCAAGAGAACTTATGTTAGGGTCAATTTAAACTGAGGAGGGATCTGGTACTCCAAGTCCAGGATAATTAGGATGTTGAAGTAAACTTCAGTTTTAATACCAGACTTCAGAAAAGCCAGCATTTTTCTCCAGTCTGGTAGGCATTGATCTCAGGGGGTGGAAGGGAGGAAATTTCTGGACCTTGCATGGTCTTACAATGTCTTGACTAGAATGTGTGCCAGTTCAAGATGCAGGCATGATTGCTTTGCACAGTGACCTGGAGTTCTGCATTGACTTTTCTAGAGAGCATCAGCATGGAAGCCTAGTGGTCAAAGGCCTGAGAACCAAGTAGGAGCTGCCATGGGAAGTGCAGCATTCATCTCTGGCTAAGAGTCCAAAAAGTGAGTATAAGAGGCAATTCTAGCTCAAAGGGCTCAAGCATAGTTCAGAAGCAGAGGTTTTCTACCGAAAAATTTGTATCCTGATTGATGTTTTTTTTCTCTTGTACATATTAGCATGGCACTACTGGCCTGTATACAGCTCTCCGAGCTCTTTATGCTCTTTCTTGAGCATAAATAAGTTATGAAAACAGATGTAAGTTTTTGAGTTTTTTAATTCATCGTGGAAAACAGAAAGAAAAGACACATTGAGACTATATGGTCACTTTACAGGCCTGCTTAGCAACATGGGGTTTTTTCCTTTCTTGATACAAGCCACAAACTCTCCCAAACCTTTACAACGTCTGTTCATTTGATCTGTCCACCAGGGATTTCTTCAGAACTGAACGTTGCAATTTATTACTGGGGGACAAGCTTCCAAGCCCTGCCTTGCCACCCATGGGAATGTGACGGGATCTCATGTGGGTTCCACCTAAAGGTTTTACGTTCATCCTTAGGCCTTTTTCTTTTCCTAGAGCTACACTCTGTTCCTGATTTTCTGGACCCAGTATTTAGGCAAAGTACACGTGCACCTTAAAGTCATTACGATAAATGGTAAAAAAAATGCAGGTTTCAGGTTGCCAATTAAGTCTAAATTAAATAACCTTACAATAGTCACTATTTAATGTGGCTTGTTCAAGAGGAGGTTAAAATAAATATGATAACATAATTGCAGGATGATCATGGAGAGAATTATATGATTTGTTTCAGTTTTGAGGATATTAGACTCAGTGGGAGAAGAAAAAAATTTCTCAGCCATAAGAACCAGCTGTAACACTAAAACATGGATAATAAAATCAATTTCCAATTAAAAAAAGATAAATCCTAAGTGTGTGTGTAGATGTTTTCTTGGAGTTTAGGGAGAGGGAGAGTTGTAGATCTGTGAAGACAGGTCTTCATTTGCCCATCAGAAAGTCCTCTGAAACTCTATCCCCTTTGAACCTGAAATAAACAGGGTGGATGCTCCACATTTGCTTCTGGGCATTAATCTTTGCATTGTTCCTTTTGCAGCACTCAGTCCAAACTGTGATGCTGCCTCACAAATCCAGCCACCAGTGACACAAAAAAACCCCTTGTCTCTACTCACTTTAGCCCTGCCATCATAGCACCTGGCTCCTCCCCAGAGCACCAGAAATACCTGGAAGTCCTGTTGGAAGAGACAACGTTGAGCCGCATTACACATCAAAATGGAAAACACTGCAGTACATAGAGAAGACTCCTTAAAGCCCCAGATTCAGGTAACCCCAAGCACTGAAGAAAGCTGTAGCACGCTCAGCTGCCTAAACCCACGTGTTACATCTGGTAGTGGCCAGGTTCTCTAAACACCACAGATGTGAAGGTTCTGCAAAGAGAGCAAACCTTCCCTACTGCACCGCAGGCAACAGACAAGGGAAGCTCAGAACCAGCCACATGCGCCAGCGCTGCTCTCATCAACCCAATGGAAGTCTTTCCTATGCCAGAAAAGGGAAATGGAGTCACAGAAGGAACAAACAGGAAAGGTCCCTCTATGCTGAGGTGGCCCCAAACAGCGGCAAGTGTAGGGAAACTCCAGGACCAGTTTCACACTTGGGTGTGCAGGTTTGTCACCAGCAATTGTAGCGCTGGGACATAAAGAAAAGGCACTGAAATGATTCTCACCCATGGATGCCTGAACCACTCCCAACAGCAAGTCCCACAGATATCCTGGGTGAAACCGGTGAAATGCAGTGTTCCAGGACTAAACACCACCCCTGCACAGACCGAGTGAGCACAAAACCTCTGCACCACAGCTCCTGCCTCGCATTTTACAACTCAATCACCCATTCACTCTCCCCAGCCGGACGAGAGACAGAACCGGAGCAGCACCAGGACAACACTTACCCAGCAGCTGGCTCTTGTTTTGTGGATTTCGCCCTCCCCACATTTTATCAGTATAGGGCTGTTTCTATTATTTCCTGATCCGAGTCCCCTCTGCGTGAAGAGATGTCGCTAATGGCTAATTGTATTCGTGAAATTCTAGCAGGGAATGCATTTCAGCATGAAATACGCTGTATATCCTGCATTTATTCTTAATCAGGAAGCTCAGCTTCTGAGGAAGTGTGCTGATACATCTCCTTTATTTTTATGTCTGGCACCTTATGAAAAAAACAAAAAAAGATTGGCAAGACCTCAGTCTTTACTAGACTGAGATTTTAACTCCTTCAGAGCCTCCTGTTAAGGAAAGATGGATAGGTTTGAATACGAAAGGCACCCTCGTCTTTCATGCTCTACATACAGTGAAATCTGGTAGCCCACTGAGGGTGGAATTTCAGAGCAATGTTATTTCTGATTTCAAGTTGCAAGCAGGGATTTGAAAATGCAGATATCACCAACCCACTCAAAACTGAACGGCTGTATCATCAGATTTCTTATCTTGCCAGCTAGATTTCCTGATCACAAGAACTTCAGCTGCAACACAGAAGTCGATCCATATCTCTATATCCTTCGTGGTCTGCGCATCCCTAGAGAGATGTACATGAAGTGTGAAAATCTGTTTAGCTCCCTTTGCAAGTCAGGCCTTGTGAACCTTTCAGGAGTTACTCAAGGCCCCCAAAAGTCAAAAAGCCAGTGCATCAAGGCAACTTCACTGGAGCTATGCCATCATGTACCAGCTTGGGTGTAACTGCTGAGAGAAGCAGTTAACACTGGGGTTTGGGCCTTCAGTAGCATGCCGCACAGTTATTGAACGACTAGAAAAGTATTTTTCTTAATGAAATGGGCATCAGGGCAATCTGATAGTCCCTCACAAAGAACAGGGATCTAAGACAGGTTCTTCTAAAGTCATGGGGAAATTTGCTGTTTATTTCTGTGAACTTCACATCAGACCCTCAGTTAGGAAAGAGCTAAAAGTGGCAAAAATGGAGGGTTTTCCTTCCTGTGATACGATGATAGCTCTGCAGGCAAGCTGCATGCACCCACTTTTTTATTCCTCTTCTTGACTAAAATATGAAAAATAACTTCTGATTTACATAATTTACATCTTGGAGCATAATTTTTCCTGCCACAGTTCATGCAAGAATCTGGCAGGTTTCTATCTGCAGTATTCGTTTGAACCTTGTTTGGTCTTCTATGGATACATATTGGCAAGATTATGGCCAACAAGTTGTCCTATTCTGACCTGGGCACAATCTGACCAAGTTAGAACCCTTAGAGTGTGGCTTTTAAGCCACTAAATTAGTCCAGTCCATTAACATTTATTTGCAGAAATATCTACAAAGCAAGCTACCATTTAGAATGGCAAGGGCTGGCATGGAAGTTTTTATATGCCTACCATTTGAAATGGAAAAGATGGTGCCTGACAGGGAAATGTGGAAGTTGTTTGCCTGGCAGCCACTCACAGGAGGGTTCCCTGGGTTTCAGCGCTGGAAACCACACAAACACGCTCCTGCTGCCAGCCTGAGTGAGGAACTGGAGGTAACATGGCAGCCAGTCACTACCTCTTTCATGAAAAATCTTCTTAATTAAGATCAAATAGCCATCTGAACAGTAGAATCAAGCCTCTGATAACATGTCATGCCTTCAAATCTTTGGTTTTGGCCCTGACAGTATGTGTGGCAGTTTTAAGCTCTGAAACTTTGGGTTCAGCTGTTTTTCTAAGCTCTTTGTCCATAGTCATTCGTTAACACAGGGCGGTATGTTTGTTGTGTCTCATGGGACCATACAGCAGCTTTCAAAGACCATTTCAATACCAGTAGTAGGTTGGAATGGGCAATGATACCGTGCACCTTTGTTACCTAGTAAAGTACTTAAAACCGAGTGAAAAACACCACTGGTTTTATACAAAAATGTATCCTGCATCCAGGGAGTTGCGTATGGTGCAACCACCTGTGTCACTCGGCTGGGAAAGTGGAGGAAGGGAATGAAGACTCAGGCTGCCCCAGAAAGACCCCACACAACTTACCCCCAGGTCTTCCAACTTTCAGAAGAAACTGACAGGAGATGCAGGAAGCCACTTGCCTTTCCGCTTGCGTAAGGCAACGGCAGATCCGGTAGTGCTATTTCAGCAGGATAATTTGCCGTGCCTCAGGGGTACAGACACCTCCAGTATCCGTGACAATGCGCTGTCACGAGCTCACCTTAAGGCACAGAGTGGGGAGGGAAGCAAGTGCTTGCACACAGGACAAACCACTATCCTCATAGCTGCTGCTAAAACAAAACCCCAGCTCCAGATAACCTATGCTTTGTCTGATAATCTTATTAGTATTTATGGGAATTGCTGTGTAAAGTTACACATGGTGTTCCTTGCCAAAGGATCAATTTAATGTCCTGCCCTTAAGGTGCATCAACTGTCTGAATAGTTTCCTCTTTATAGATCTGGGCAATATGAGACTGCATTTTCAGATATTCCTGGCTGGGATCCAGTCCAAGATTCACAAATACATTGATTCAGAGAAGGGAATGAAGGAGATGAGGGGAACGGGGAAAGTACAGACCTGATAGTTTGTGTCAGAGAGATTGAATCAGTCTTCTATTGCCAGCATCGGAGGGACCATATCAGTCAAAGACATGTTCAAGAAATGGCTCAGAATCACTAAGCTCTAAATAGCCAGGAAGCTTTCATTGACATGATGTTTATCGACCTTTTCAAATTCTTGTTTAGAAATATACTTATGATTGTGTCTGCTACTCACCAGACTGGCACTTGTCAAAATGAGCCCAAGCATGGGTGTTGAAGCAGGCTCCCTACTTCTCCCCATCCCATCACTTCCAAGCATCAGCTTCATTCCCTAATATTTTGAATGGATTAATCTACTTCCTCAGGATCCAGAGTGCCCCTTTTTTTACAACTTCTCTACCTGAAGTGCAATTTCATTCAGGAATGGTGCCCAGCTTTTGTGTCCCTGCTGAAGGTAAAACATCCTCACTATTTCCCTGTAAGTTTTCATCTCAGCTAAGGCTGGGAAAGTCCCAATATGCTGCCTGATTTCCTTCACTTGCCCAGTGTCCATGGCACTAAAAGCAAGAACAATATAGTTACTGACAAAGTAATAAGAGGAGGAGATATGCTGGCACTTGCAAGATTTTGGCAGGGAGGGGAGACTGTTATGAGCCGTTAGACCATAAACCAGGCCATCTAGGTCTGCTGAGAAACACACACATTTCCATCAGAATTGCTGACTCTTTCAGACACAAATATTTTCTGTAGGTTACATGTGGAATTTGTACAGGAATTCTGCTATAAACTTACCTGCCTTCCCACTGTCCTTCTGCCTAGGTCCAGGGTTGTCCTCTTTGTTGATGGGCATGGGGAGAATGGAAATACTTGTTCTTCAGCAACCTGAGATCCAGAGTGACCTTCGTGTCCATGGCTTTGGGGTTTTCTTTCATAGAAGGAGAGACGTCATTTCGTGAAGAGATATTGCTGATGTGAACCTCTTGCACACAACAACCAGATTTCACCATGACCCAGCTCCCCATCAGATGCAGAAATCAATTCTCTCAGACCAGCTCTCCGTTCTGTCTCATGTCTATCTCTTAAAAATGGGCAAAAAAAGCAGAATCTGGTGCTTAACTGCTTAGAAAGATGCAAGTGCACAGCAAACCCACTCAATAACTTTATAGTAGTAGGGAGGTAAAAAAAAAAGAGGAAAACTAACCCCTGCCAGCTATTTCTAAATGGCATGTGGAAAAACCCAACCTTTAAGCTCCGTTTGTGAGATACAACGGAGCTATCTGTAATATATACTGCATGGTGCTGAGGTTTAAAGAATCCTCTAAAAATTTATGATAATGTTTTTCTTCTTTTCTAATCCTTCTTTTGCCCATGTTTCAGAGTGGATTGGGTAAAAAAAAGTGTTTTCTACCATCTTAATGTATGTTAGTGGTAGGGATATTATAATCTGTTGTCCAAACATCCGATGTGTTCAGTATTTATCCTTGTAAGGGTCTATTTCATGCCAGATATTTCCTTTCTCCACAGGTATTTGCTCCCTTAGGTCTGCATTGACGCTGGCTCACTAAAAAAACAGCTCTTGCAGATGAACACACGTGTATTTCTCCTCTGACTAATTGTTGTTGTCACCAGAGCTGCATATTCACCCTCTGCTGGAAATGGAACTGTTCCCACCCTCTGGAACCTCAGCTATCATTAGACTTAACCCTGTGGCACTCCATCCACACTGTGGCTCCTGCAAGGAAATAAATTGCTGTAGGATGGAAAGGGCGAGGCCACAACAAATAGAAATACCGACGACTTCAAGGTCTGTCTTCAGCCAGAGGAGCTGATTCAGTGAGAAGTGATCATGCTGAATAGATTGATATAGGTGGAACTTAAGAGACAATTAGTAAAACTTTAATATAAGAATTTTCATGGTTTTAAGAATAGACTAGTTTAAGAGAAAGCTGTAACTGTGTAAGCTGCTTGTGAGAGCAGAGCAAAACTTAACCATAACAATGCAACAGTAACAGCCTTGAAGATAAAGAAGTAAGAATTTCTGTGTTTTTAGGAAAAGATTAGTTTTGAATTTTAGCAGAACTTGGCTGTGGTCACATAAGCTGCTTCATGAAAGCGGCTACAAAACTTAACCATAATAGTCCATCAGCCTTGAAACCAGAGGAAGTAGGAGATAGAGGAGTCATAAATAATGAGACTAACGACCAATTAAAAATCAGAGTCTATCTTGTTTTCAGTGAAAAACTAACTACTCGGTGCAGGTGTTGGGAGCCCAGATAAGCATGGAGAAACCCGTGAAGAGCATGCGCTGAGAGAGAGGAAGACGTCCAGCCTTCATCCCTGGAGACCACCAGAAGACCCCCTGAGTGTCACTGAGCATGCTCTATCTGGGAGGAGTTAATGTAAATGACTTCCTGGAGATAATTTGCATAACCCTGCCTTTTCTTAGAAATTATAATGAATATGTATAATTAATCTGTATAAATATGAGAAATTTGGCTTTAATGGGCGCACACATTTGGAGGAGCGATCGATCCCCTGTGTGCCCAGCGCTGCAATAAAGGATACCTGCTTAATAGTCACCAAGGCTATTGAGTTTTGATTCCGGCTTTCCGAGGCATCAGAGTCCAAAGTGGAAAATAACAGTATTCTTTTAGAAAATATGTTACAGCATCCTCTCTCTGGTGACAAAAATGGCACGAGGCGCTGTTGTCACCTGTATCTGCACCAGGATTAGCAGAACAGGAAGAGCTACTTAAGGATTGTGTGTGGATTCCACAGCACCCCAGAAGCAACTGGAAAAGGTGGCATATGGGGAGGGAAGTGCATGGGAGGGGTGGTAAAGGAGAACGAGAACTAAAAATATCTAATTGTGATTAACAAGTGTTCCTATCCATCATTGGGGGTTACATTTCTGACCTATTGTTATTGACTTTCATGAATGCAAATGTGTACTTTCAAGTGTTGCTGGAAAAGTCTGTCCTGCCTGTCAGTCTGAAGGCACTTGCTCCCTTGATGATGATGGGATGGAGAATAGCTTCTCATGGAGACTCCAAATACATCTGTGCTTATTTCTCCATTAAGTAACAAGCTCAGCCCGAGACATTCAAAACCTATCTCTGAAACTGATGAAAATTTAGTACTTCACTAAATTGGCTAGCTTATCAATGACAGGTCCATCCTCTAAAACATCTGAAAATGTGCTCAGGGTGAAGAAATGCTTTCAGGTTATCAATGTTACCTTCAAGTAGCATCACTACTGCATGCATAAATGCTTTCTGGGCTGTTTTCCCACTCCCAGCTGCCTGTTACAATGGCATCCAGGCAGCTCAGAAGTCCTTGGGTTTTCTTCATTGACATGTATGTGCCAATGTAACAACAACAACGATAATTAATAATAGGTTGACTTGGGCAGGGTAACATAATCCTGCAAGGTTCACTTCTCATATTGGAAGTCTCAAGGAAAAGGCTGCCAACCATTTGCCTTATTACCCTTGAAGGCACTTTGGTACCATGGTGATGAATGCACAGAGAGGATCAAACATGGCTTTTCTAACAGATGAGAAATCAGAATCCTTTCAAGCAAGGGAAAAAAAACCAAACCCAAAACCCATGCCACTAAAACACTTGAAAAGTGAAAGAACATCTTTTCATTGCACACTCTGACTGTGAAGCCCATTTACTATTATTTCTTGGTTTATTTGCTTGGATAACTTCCATAAAATCTATAGTTGCATTTTTAAAAAAAAATAAAAACCCTGAAAAGATTGCTCTGCAATGGCAGTATATCAAGAACAATGGTCAAGGAAAGAGCATTTAATAAAGCCAGGGCCAAATGGCATTCTGTATGTGCTGTGCCAGTGAAACGCAGCCACCTCTGGGGCAGGACCACACGCGCTGTTAAGCTGTGCACAGTGGGAGCACTGAACAGTGCAGAGAGCCTCTGCCATGCACCCATCTGAACAGAAAAGCCTGTGCAGAAGCCATTTTTTTAACAGAGTCAACTCTGTTGCCCATGGATAGCTTGTTGTCCTGGTTTCAGCTAGGATGGAGTTAGTTTGTGTTCTAGCAGCGGATGGAATGCTGTGTTTTGGAGTTAGGATGAGAGCGGTGCTGATAGCACTCTGATGTTTCTAGTTGTTGCCAAGCAATCAAGGTCTTTTTCAGTTCTTCATATTTCTAACTAATGGGAGGGGACACAGCCAGGACAGGTGACCCAAACTGGCCAAAGGGGGTATTCCATACCAATTACGTCATGCTCAGTATAAAAGGGAGACTGGGGAGGAAGGAGGGGGCAACTCCAGGATGTGCGGTCTTTGGGGGATGGTCCGGTTCCGGGACGGCTCTGGGCCGCACGGCCTAAGTTGTGTGGTTCGGTGAGAAACTGCATTGTGTATCACCAGTTTCATATATTTTGTGCTCTAATGTCCTGCACGCCCGTGTGTGGATGACTCTTGAGTAGAAAGGAAGAAAATTAGAGAACAATTAAGACCAGGAGGTGGGAATAACCTGTAAAGGACAGGTGGGCTGTACCTTATCAGAAACAGGTCCAGTTTGCTGGTGCAGGAAACCAGGGCTAAGGGAGCTGATGGGCATGGAAAATTCTCTTTTTACAGCTGTTGTGCTCCTCAGAAGGGACATGGTGAATGCTCACTGGGTCTTGGAAAAGGCTAGAAGGAAAACAAATAGCACAGTCACAAGGAACTGGAAAAAAAAAATCAAACTGTGTACAGTGCCAATACGGAGTGACAGAGCAAGGGCAGTACTCACAAGGGCACTAACACCAGCCCTAGAAGTCTGAAAATGGCACAGAGAGCTAGAATGCTCAGCATCAAATGGCAATCCTGATCAAACTGGCATCAAGTGGAGGCAGTGGGAGGAAGACAATCAATGGTAGCTCTGCCACGCTACCCACTTCACAGGAATAATAGGGTGGGACAGGCATACAGGTGGGTGAGTGACACTGTACATGAAGAACTATATGAACCATATACTACAGCAGAAATATATCACAGGAAAAAACCTCATTGTAGAATATTTGTGGGTTGGAATACTGCACCTGTAATAATACCATGAATCAGGATGATGATAAACTTTAGGAAATGCTCTCTCAGATCAGAAAACCTGAGAATTCATGACTGGTGACTGTAGAAGTTTTAAGCTACCTCTACACAAAGTGAATAAATGCATCATCAGGATGAGACACGGAATAAATAGCTTCAAGAAGCACTTCAGGAACGTTTTCCCTAGATTCCCCAAGGGCTGTGGGACCTAGTCTATGACACACTAGCTAAAGAGTTGGTCTGTAATAGTACCCAAGATGCAACTAGGTTTAACGCTACAGTGGGAAGGAAGAAGCCAAATAGCATCATTTGTGGTGGCTTGACCCTGACTGGACGCCAGACACCCACCAAAGTCACTCTATCACTCCCCTTTTCAGCTGAACAGTGGAGAAAATATATATTGAGAGGCTCGGGAGTCAAGATAAGGACAGGGAGAGATCCTGCAGAGAGCTTCTAGCTGCTTCTTGCAGAAGCCACCCCTGCAGCCCCCCTCCTCTGCCAGAACCCAGCAGTGCAAAACTACAACAGTATTCAATTACAAATAAGTCAGCCATGTAGAAATGAGGGAATCAATCAAACATATAGAGACCAATTCCAAGACCTTCCAGTAGCCCAGAGACTGTCCAAAGACACTATATCAGAAACACAAGTAAATGGTATGGGACAGGTAAAAAAAGAGAACAATAAAAAACCTGGATAGAAGTAGACAATAGAAGCAAATAGGAAATGGAAAATAGAAAATAGAATAGGCTCAATAGAAAAGTAAGGTAGGTTACCACTGGAGGGCAGGAAAGGTCAATTCTTAAAAACAGAAATGTGACTGAAGTGAGAACAAGGATGGCTACAAAGCAAGTCAGGTCAAATGTAAACAGGAAATTAAGAAGGCTCAAAACAAACTTGAGGAGCACCTTGGAATGGATGCTTATGTTGACAGCAAAGAAAAAATATGTAAATACTCAAAGGCAGGAAGTACTAGGAATTGTGAGATGGTTGGATGACCAAGGTATAAAATGGACACTCAGGAATTAAAAAGCCCTGGTAGAGAAGCTTAGTTAATTATTTTCTTTTTTTGCTGCTGAAGATGGTGGGGAGATGCCTCCTCCCAATCCATTCTCTGTAGCAGGTAGGTCAGAAAATCTAGCTAGATATTAGGTAAACCAATAAGGAAGCATTAGATGAAATGAGTAGTTAATGCTAACAAGTCACCAGGATGAGGGAACATTAACTTGGAAGCCTGGTTTGATGCTCCCACACATAGGCCACTGATGCTGCATCACTGCACCAGCACACACGCAGGCTTCCAGGCTGGGCTGCCCTGAAGGCAAGCTCCTTCCATGGAGTTAAAGGACAGGAAAAAAAGCCACATTAGCTTAATGGTGACTTCTTAGGATGGACTACCCATGGGCTCACATAAGAAAAAAGCTAAAGGAGGGAAGGTTTAGATTAGATATTATGGGGAAGTTTTTTGCAAAGAGAGTGGTAAGGTGCTGGCACAGGCTGTCCAGAGAGGTGGTGGATGCCCTGTCCCTGGAGGTGTTCAAGGCCAGGTTGGATGGGGCCCTGGGCAACCTTGTGTAGATCCAGGCCTGGAGGTTGGTGGCCCTGCCTATAGGAGAGGGGTTGGAACTCTGTGATCCTTGGGGTCCTTCCAACCCAGACCATTCTATGATTCTATGATTCTATAAACCACCGCTGGGATCAGGTTTTTTCAATGTCTTCATCAATACCCTGGAAAAAGAACACCAAAGTCTCCAAAATCATGGGTGTAATCATAACCTTTCAGGCAGAAAAATGCCAGCCTGATGGTGAGTACCAACTGGGCACAAGGGAGGTGGGTGGGAGTGGGGACAGATGAACTTCGTGGTAGATAAATCTATGCTGAAGGTAGGCTGAGGATTTAGGGGGAAAATAACCTAATCTGCACCTGAACTTGGAACCTACAGCTATAACTCAAGAAGGATCTGAGATCTGAGATCTGAGTTCTGAGTTCTGGGACTGTTCAGCCTAGAGAAAAGAAGACTAAGGGGGGACCTTATTAATGTTTATAAATATCTCAAGCATGGGATTCAAGGGGAATCGGCCAGCCCCTTTTCAGTGGTCTGTGGGGACAGGACAAGGGGCAATGGCTGCAAGTTGGAGCACAGGAAGTTCCGCACCAACGTGCGGAAGAACTTTTTCACAGTGAGGGTGACAGAGCCCTGGCACAGGCTGCCCAGGGAGGTGGTGGAGTCTCCTTCTCTGGAGATATTCAAGACTCGTCTGGATGCCTGTCTGTGCAATATGAGCTGGGGAGCTGCTTTGGCAGGGGGGTTGGACCTGATGGGCTCTCGAGGTCCCTTCCAACCCCTGTGATTCTGTGATTCTGTGATTCTGTGATCCTGGAGCCATGACTGGCAGTTCTCTGAAAGTGGCTGTCACTGGCTGCTGCAGCAGGTGTGTCTCTGGTCTGTGCAGCGCTGACTTTTACTGGCCTCCACAGTAATGTGAGAAAGACGAAAGTCATCTTCTGACAGGATTGAACCTCTTCCAGTGCTGCAGTTATGTACTTTAAAGAATATGAAGCTCAACAGGACAGGTTAGTCCATTAAGACAAGAGTACAGAGTTCTTCCCATCAAAAAGGAAAATAATCAAACCCTGAACTTTGGACTCCTCATTCAAGTTGCAGCACCAATGCACTTCAGAGTAGACTGTACTAAGAAAATTAATATTCCCCTTCCTTGCCTTGGCACTCCTCCAACTGCATATCAAGCCTGTGGACTTGTAAAGAACCAACCTTCCATATAAATACACATTGCATGTCTTTCACTACATGAGGCTGATTCTTCTAGCATATTAATTTTAGTCCTGTTGATCAATGATGATGTCTCTTGCCATTCTGCATTATCTGTCCCTCTTGCAGGGATGTTTGCTTGCCACAAGCCACCACCAGTAAGCAAAACACTGTTAAAATGCTGAAAAATGTCTTGGGCTTTTGTTCTTGACCTCAGCCTGGGTCTCAGAAGAGGAAACTTTGCAGCATGGTTGAGGGTATTTCCCACAGATCCTCAGGCCAGCCAGGCCCTAGGCTGGTTGGAGCCATTTCTCCAGCACTTTTTTGTTTCCCCTTCCCAGAAGAGTCCCCATACCACCTTACACCTACAGACACAATGCAGAGGAAAAGCTAAGGTGTTTGACAAAGCTGTTACTGCGAAGTATGGAGCCTGGTTATCTGCCCAGGTAAGGGAAGATGCTGTGACGTACAGCACCTATGAAATGGCACTGACAAAAGAGACCACCCAGGCACTGAGCCTACAACACCATGTCTGCTGTGATAAACTATTTAGCCCAGTTCCCATTCACAAATACCCATCAGCTGCATCAGCATCACTCTTGGCGTTCTGCACGCTGCTCTTCCTCCGCTCAGTCATTAACTACTTTAAGCTTGTCTAACTGCTAATAATATGCAAAAAAAGGGATTGATTTACAGGGCTATCTTCTCAATAAGGACATTCTCAAGTTCATTGTCACTGCCAGAATGCGGCTCCAAGCCAGATAAAAACTTTGGCTGGTGAATGTGGTTAATAAAGCTCCGTATGCTGATAGCTGGGCTTCTGCATTTAGGAGCTAAATGAAAAGCTCCTAAGCCTAGGTGAATCAGTGCAAGCTCTCCTACTGAGCTAGCTCCATCTTGTACATCCACACTATCAACTCCTGTTTAATCATACAAGGTGGCAGCACTGAAGGAAAACAAACAGGAAGAGAGGACATTGGTGAGCAGGCAGCAAATCTGAACGCTGCTGCCCTTGGGCTGGGCGGCAGGACAGAGAGGCTGCTGTTCCCTTCAAGGCAACACAGGGTTTGTGACTCCTGGATTTGGACCATCAGGTCCAGTGTGTTGTTTCTTCAGCCCTGCACACAGCTCTGCTGGGAACGCAAAGGCTAACCCTTGTTTTCTCTGGGGCTTGACACTCTGCTAAAGCCAGAGACCTGGCTGCAGAGAGGCTGTAGGAGCAGAACAGCCTGGGGCAGGTGGAGATGCTATGTGTGATACTAGGAGGAAAGCCGGGGAGGCAGCAGTGGAGAGGCAGCTGCATGGCTGCTGAGGGTCCCACAGAGTGGGTGCCAGAGGGAGCGTGTGAGCCACCGAAAGCACATTCCTCCGGCTCTGAGCAGGGAGCCTCAGCGCTTCCCACCCATACGGTGCCTGAGCCGACATTAGAAGCAGCCAGCTTGCGCGCAGCCCCAGCGCAGGGACACCTGGCGAGGCTGCTCCTCAGATACGCGAACCCTTCACCCACTTGCCCCCGCAGGCCACCCGCCCTGCTCAGCGCCCGTGCGAGGGCGAGCTGGGGGAGTTCCAGGGCAGGCAGCCTAGTGAGCGCGGGGAGCGCAGAGGGGAGGCTCCGCCCTCAAAACGCCTGCTGGCATCGTTTGCCAGACCGGCGCCGTGACCGGCGCCTGAGCTTTCCAGAACACCTGCCCGGACACTACTTAAGGAAGGTCCGTTTTCTGTTACAGTGGCACAGCTCGGTCTGTCCTGTCTTGTTCCTGCTGTGGGCTATATTGGACTTCAGGGCAGCTTGTGCGCTTGCTCTCGCTTGTGGAGAGAAGCTGGTGTTTTCTGCGAGGCTGGTGAGCCACCTCTCTGAAGTTTTACAGCTCTGGGAAAAACCTTTACATGTTTTTGTTTGTAAGAAAGCAAGTTCTGTCTCCAGGTGAGGCACTGTGCTGAAATAGATAAGAAACAAGCGATGGTTTGCCCTTCTTGGAGCCATTCTGAGTGTGCTGGGTCCATGCAAAGATGAGAATCTTCTGTAAATAAATGACTAGGAGACATTGTTCAAAGGAAGATTGGAAATTGCTTCCTGAGGGGCTGATCTGATGCCTGAACCAGCAGGGTTTCTCTATATTTTGGAGTCTTCGAAGACAGGACTTACACGGACAACAGGCTGCAGGAAGGGCAAAGCCATCAGGTAATAGCATGTCCCTTGTTAGCCAAAGCTACAAAAATCCTGTTTGTAAATAACACAAATTACCTTATACCAGCCTCAAAGATCACCTGCAGCCAGAGCCCTTCCAATAAGCTAACCTTTTGGGGAGAACATCCCCAGTGTCACGCAGGCCTCCACGCAGTACAAGAGATCTTCATCCCCACTGTAAGTTTTCGTTTTCCTTCTGCCTGGATACAGTTACCTCTCTCTTGCTGTAGCCTGGCTTTCTAGCTGTACTCCAGCAAGGGCACGTCAGACAGGGAGATGAACAGATGTGGGGGAATGCAGAGGTTTTTTTGCAGTAGCATCACCTTGTCCAAGGAGGAAGGCAGACTCTTCAGGCCTGCTGGATTTTCATTCATAAATTGTTGCTGTCATATTAATGAGGGAATTCCAGTCTAGTCTTCAACGGCTTGATAAAATAGCTAGTTGTAGCACAGAGAAAAGCAAAAGCTCTGTGTACATGATTACTAAAAATAAGAGAAGCAAAGATGTTAGAAAGGAACCAAATCAAATAAATTAGCATCTGCCCGAGAATCAGGCAGCACAAATTGCATAGCTGGAAAATACTGAGGTGGCTACAGTTTATATTTTCCTGAAGCATTTGGTCAGTTTTCAGGAATGGCTCACCTGCTTCTTCAATGGACTTTTGGAATATGAAGCAACTACTCCATAAATATTATCCTCTAAAGATCCACAGGGTCTCTTTCCCTGCAGGCTGCAAGCCCATACACATTCAGGATGCAGGGGTCTTGGACTGCACAAAAGCTCTTCCTCTATCATACTACATTCTTCTTTTCCTTTTAACTTGCACTGCAGATTTTTTTTTCTTTCTTTGCTGTGATAACCTTGAGAGGTCGTGTTAAGGCAACTAATGAATTAAAACAGGGAATATAAAGATGTGTGTATTCCCAATAGTACTCTCAAGAGATTTACTTTGAGACAGTAGCCAAAAGGAATGAACGCTTTGGTCAGGCAGACCTCAGGAGCATCCAGGATGTAGCAATAAAACCATGAGAAGCAAGGATTTATTAAAGGTGCAAGGTCTGTAGTGAGAATGGAATGCTAACAAGGGAGGAAAGCCCATAAGCTGCTCTCATCATGTTGCTTTTAGACAAAAACACAGAGCAGGATCTGATCAAATGTATCAAGGCAACCATTGCCTCTTAAGCTTATGATATTGTGTGTGTGTGTGTGTAAAGACTTGAAAGACCTATGGAAAAACAGTTCCAAAGAACTACCAACCACGCAGGCAGGTGAGGCACAGTTAAACTGGAAGCTCCTGACACAATTTAATGCATTTGCATGACCTGCAGTCCCAGGGGAGATGACTTCTTGTACTTGCCACTGGACACCAACCAACCTAGCCAGTCACAACAGGATTATTTCCTCGCAACCAATGAGTGGTAAAACATTATACAGAACAACAGGGGATTTATTTATTCTCTTTGCTTGAATGATTTGCTGTTAATAGCTGTGGCTGTCACAGACAGGCATATAAATGGGCTTGGGAGTTCAAGAGCCTGCATGCTGGAATGCCTCGCCTAAGTGGGCGTGGGAGAACGGGCGCAGTGTTCTGCTCCTGCTGACACAAACTGCAGGAAGAAATACATGTAAAATGTTATTTTGCTATTAGATTTCCTTTGGTTATCAAGGGGCTTCTTTTACTGTACTTGGGGTTCAATCTCCTAAGCAGAGGTTTGGGGCTACTCAACCGAGCTCTGGGTGCTATGAGCCAGCTTGGGATGCCCTAGAAACAAGGTGATACAAGCAGCAGCAAAACAAGTGCACAGTGCAAGGGTATATAACCATTGGTAAGGACAGGTGGATTAGCCAGCTCTTCAGTGCTTGGTGACCTCCTAAGTCTGGGTGACCTTGCTGCTGAGACATGATAAATGTTTTAGGTGGGCTGACTGCAGTTTCTGGTGTTGATTTACTGCATACATGACCCCGAGTAACTTCGGTGTGCACGTACAGCTTTGGCTGTAATCCCGCCCAGAGCACTTGAGCTGTTCTTAATGGCTGTACTGGGATCGCTTACTGGAGCTATGCCACAGTACAGAAAGAAACAGATGATTCATGGGGCCAAAAGACCGAGTCATTTAAAAGAAAACTTCAAAGTCATCTGGCTGATTTCTATATTTAACTGCTTAGTAACAAAGAATTTGAACAGCCAGGCTATTAATTAAGAAGTGGGCACCCTCCCGCAAGCACTTAAACATTCAGAACAGTCCTGGTCAGTTATCTGAAAAGCATCTTCTCTCAGGAGAGCAGCATCGGCTTCAGATTACAACTGAAGATAGGTGCCCAGACCCTGGGGAAGATGAAATGTTACATTAGATCCTGTCAATTAGTTCTTGGTCACTCCTTGGTGTCCTCAGCTGAGCCACCTAATCCTCTCCTTGTGCTCTGTAAATGGCTACGAGACTAAGCCGTGATTGTACTGCTCCTCCCCTCTCCTATAAAATGCTGTCTGGCCAACAGGACCTGTGGTGACTTAGAACCACGGTGACTGAGGAGTTGCAAGGGTCAAGGACAAGCTTGAACACAACACGCTCTCCCTCATGCAGCTACAGCAGGCGTGGCTGAGCTAAGCAGGCAAGTAAGCAAGCAAAAATAGACTGCACGATGAACTGTGTGTAGGGCTTCTACCAACACCAGTTGGCCATCTTCTAAAGCGCTCGAGGATGGGGGACAGAGCTCTGCAACCGACAGGTCACGTCTCCCTTCTCTGTGGGACCTCGAACTCTCTCCAGGCAGGATGCGGATGCAGCCGGCAACTGTCCTACATTAACGGAGAAGGCAGACGCCACCGTTGAACTGGCACTCGGACGCGGGATCACCTTACCGTGTATGGCTTGACTAAAAACAACAGTCCAGGTTTATTCTTGGTTTAAAGCAATGTGAGTTGGCACGGCACAATACTTAAAGGGAAAAAAAACCCACACTGAAACAATTCTTCACCTTCTGTAGTGTGAAAGCAGGCGCCCCCGCAGCACCGCGCAGGTAAAGCGTAGGGAGGTGAATGGCAGGGTTTGCTGAAACACCGCGACTGCGAGGAACGGAGGAAGTTGGGTATGACTCACCTATGGAAGATGCCAGAAAACAGCTGGCTGTAGGAACACTTCAGTGTGTATTTTAGCAAGATTTTCTCTCTCTCTCATAAGCTAAGACGTGCTGCCTTACCTTTAAGGCGTTAATGGTAGTTAGCGGAACAGAAATGTGCGAGACCAAAGGCAGATCTTGTCCGGAAAAGCCAGGTTGCTTTCATGTCTGTAAAGAGCAGAAATTTAAGAGTGGAAAGCTACCCAAGCCAGAAAAAAAAAAGCAGCCAACACATCTACAGATGACTGTATGAACCTTGCCAAATCATTAACAGGTGTTGGCAGGGATAGGAAATGTGAAATGGTTTTTGCGTGGTGGGATTTGGTTGAGGTGGAGCGATATAAGGCAAATTGGCCTTGAGGTTTACAAGCACACCTTCCTTTCTAGTGTAAAAAAGAACCACAAATGACTGAGGAAACAGAGATAAGGAGACCACACTCGGCCCTCAGCTGGTATTTGGGGCTCCTCTCACATGTGTTGCAGAGCCTGGTCATAAGCATGCTGCATGGGCAGAAATCCCCTGGGAGCACTGCAGCCAGCGTAGCGCAGGCTGCACGCTCAGGAAGGCTCCTTGTTCCTTCCCATCATGATGGTAAATGGCCCTGCTGCTGAGCACTAGCCTGGCCTGCCATACTCTCCTTGCACAACCCCTCAGGTGCTTGGCTTACCCCTTTGTTGCAAAAATGCAAGTTCTATTGGTCTAATGACCATTTGCTAAGCTACTTAGTTCTGTCATCTAGCTGGATCATTGAGGAGTGCTTCAATTAAAAAAAAATCCCCCCAAAAAATTACTTGGTGAGCTGGTGGAATACAGAAATGTGCTAAAGAAACAGGTATGCTGCTACAAATTTCACTCTTAAAGCATTAGGTTATTCTTTGCACCCTCTAAAGCTGCTAAGGAATGTAAACGTTTGCCTTTTCCCCTCCCTCTAACCATTAGCAGTTGCTGTTGCTAATTGTGTTATTCAGGTTATTGACAGTAATCCCTATCCAAGCCTGTCCCCCCAAAAGATCCTTGAAGATACGAGGCAGTATGATGTGAGTAAGTGCTTCTTCTGGGCCTCGATGCACATTCACTTTTGTCTATTACCACATGATGCAGGAGGAGCAAATCTCTTGGATCCACAGTTAGGCTTATGGAATTGAGCACAGTAAATACTCACGGTTGTAGTTCTGTGTGGCTGGGTTCTGGTGGAGGTGAGGGGGGCTGCAGAGGTGGCTCCTTCAAGAAGCAGCCAGAAGCTCTCTGCAGGCCCCACAGAGCAAACACCAGCCGGCTCAAGCCTGGAGTCATTGCTGACCAAGGCCGAGCCCATCAGCCATGGTCACAGCACCTCTGGGAATCACACTGAGGAGAAAAAACTGCAAATGCCAGTAGCTGCTTTTGGCTGCCAGAGAGGGGAGTCAGAAGATGGAAGGAACTGTGCAGACACCAAGGTCAGTGATGGGAGGAGGAGGTGCTCAGGACCCACGCTGGGGTGGCTGGTGAAGAGCTGAAGCCCTGGCAGAAAGGACTCACATTGGAGAAGTTGGTGGAGGGGTGTCTCTTGCGGGTGGGACCCCACGGTGCAGCAGGGGAAGGGTGTGAGGAATGCATGCCCACACCACCCCCCCCAAGAAGGAGAACAGCTCTGAAGGAACTGACAGAGAACCCCATTCCCTTCCCTGCCCCTCCCTGTGCCATAATGAGGGAAGAAGGGAGCAAAATCATGACTAAAGTGAAGTCTGCTAAGAAGGAAGGGGTGGGGGGAGGTGCTTTAAGATCTGGCTGCACTTCTCATTACCCTACTCTGGTGTCACTGGGTGTGCAGTGCAGGGTAACAAATTAGAGAGTTTTCTTTCCTTCACTCTGTGCTGAGTCTGTTTTGCCCGTGACGCTGATTGCAGAATGATCTCTCCCTGTCCTTATCTCGATCCCTGAGCCTCTCAATAGATATTTTCTCCCCTGTCCAGCAGCTTTGGTAGGCATCTGGCCTCCAGCCAGGGTCAAACCCCCACACCTGACAAAGATAAAGAAGTTGGGAAAAAAAACCCTGAAACCCAATCAAGGGTGAAGCAAGTAGAACTCCAACAAAAGTGTAATGAATGGCAGAAGAATGCATCTCAATATTATACAACCCTTTTTCTTGCATCAGAGAACTGCACAAAGACATAAATGTTTATTTGGCAATATCACTATTTAAAGGCCCATTTCATGATCCCTTTTTGCATTTTGGAAGAGTCCCATAACTGTACACCAGGAGGCACTGACTACTTTTAGGCTCCCTGTTTTTAGACTGGTACCCTACACCTGGCCAGAAATCCTTAATGCAAAAGTGGTTCCAGGTCTCCTGCTCCTGCTTCTAGTGCTCCTACAGTGCCTGGCTGCTGCATCTTACTCACAGTAGGTTGGGATCAGACAAGAGATTTCCTCTGGGTCAGATTCCAGGAGAGATGTTTTGGTTTGCTCTGATGCACAAAGTGCCAGTAGTTGGTCATCTCATCTATCCAGGCGCTGCCAACTACTGAGGTTGCAGGATCTGATGAGAGTCTGGAGACTGCTGTTCTCCAGCTGCAGTGTGGTATTCAGTTGGGCTAAAGCAATTAACCACTGAGATTCAAAAGTTTCTAAGGTATATTTTTAAATTTTCAGTCAGATGTGCCCTAAAGTTTCTCTCTAGCCTCTCATCTACTACAGGTCACCATAGCATAAACCCATTTGCATCTGAGTGCAGTTTTCCACCTGCAGCTTTATGGGGATAGGTCAGAGGAAGGTGATGAAGCCCCTGAGTAGATGACACCCATTAGCACAGGATGCCTCAAGCTTAATTAGATCAAAAATTGCTCTTGAAAGTTGTAGCAAAGAATCTCTCTCAGATGCCACTCGATCATCTTACATTCCCTGGGTGGTACTCCAACTCCTTCACCTTGCAGACCCCCTACCTCATGGAAGCCAATTCGAGATCAATAACAGTTAAAGGGAGTGCTCACTTCAACAGATCATTACCCCTGGGCTTGCACCTTCACTGCAATAAGCTGTTAAGATGCATTACGTATCTGACACTCCTGTGTCTGCCACCCCATCACCCACAAGCTTCTCTTCCTTCCTAGCCTCTCCCTTCCAGAGAGCAGATACAGTGGTGTTTTTCCCTCTACCACCACGTGGGTTGGTTTTAGATAACTTAAGTGTACAAAAGAGGGCTACTCCCAGATGAGGGGGGGCAGATGTACTCTATCTGTTTTGTCAGTTCTTCCATTCTGCCAGTTCACCCTGGGGTGCCTGACGCAGCATCAGGACCACTTCCAACCTTCAGCTGTTACTGGATGGACAGGCTGGCAGAACCCCAACCTTGTCTGAGCACGGGGTAACTTTACCTTTTCCTCTGCTTCTTCCCAGCCTCTCCTGTGACAGATGCACCAGCTTGAGAAGGGAGCTCTCCTTCTTTGGGAACAGCACTGCCCACTGAATTACAAGCACAGCAGGGAGTCCTTGCCTGAGGGTTCCTGCTATATCCAGAGCCTGTCTCAAGTCTACACGGCTCCCTCCAGACTCTTCTTTCTAACATGCCAAGCCAGGAAATATGAGGTCAGAGCACAGGAGCAAGGCTAGGTCATAGCTGGAAACATAGCATGGGAGCCATCATCACTTGGAATTCTTTCAGGAAACAAAAAACTGCCTTCAGCTATCCTTTGTACAGTCTTTAGGCCAGGGAGGAAAAGACTAAACTCTAACACTGGGATGTGTGTTTAATAACAATTCTCTCAGGTGCTTTGACAGAGTTGGAATTACCTACAGCCCTGCAGATGTTCTGGCCAGGCCAGAGTCAACCTCCCCAAGCAGCCAGCACAGGTGAGCTGACTCAGCCTGGGCTGTTTCCACACCACCTGACGTTACTCCCCCATAAAAGGGGTTGGGAGGGCAGGGGTGCTCCTGGGTGCCTCCAGGGCAGTTTGGCTGGGGTGGTGAGTTGGCTTTGCACTTGAGTTGGTCATGCAGCACTATTATGTCAGGTCAGTAAGGTACTCTCTGTTCTCACAGGGTGTGAGTGCAATTTGCCACGGGGCTGTTATTGTTCTCCTTTCATGGTGCTTTTGTCAACAAGCTGTCCTTACCCCAACCCACAGAGGCTCTGTCTGTTTCCCCTGAGGGAGTGAGCAAGCAGCATGTGGGGCTCAGCCAATGGTTGGGACTGAACCACCACAGCAGACCACAGCACATAGCACTGTGGCTGCATACCTGTCCTACCTACCCTTCACTAGCAATGCTCACCCCAGACCCACATACTCCATCTCACAGATGTCTAGTGCTAATCTTCACTCGAGTCAGTGGAGAGCTCTGCCCTCTCTCCCTACCAGGACTCAGCATCAATGTGCTCTTACTATGAGAGTTTATTTTCATAGTAAACCCAAATCTGGGAAAGCTTTCCTATGCCCTCTGCTGGTTTCCCAAGGCAGCCGTTCTCAGCCTAGAGCTAAAGCTCTTCCTTTCAAGCACCAGCAGCTTTCCATTCCTCTCCTCCATTTCCTTCTGGCTGAAGAGCAGTAGCACAGAATCACAGGTGCATGCTATGTCAGTTGCCTCCTTCAGCTTCCCTGCGGCCTGACAGAGGACTTCCAGCCCCCATTTTGCTTACCACCATTTTTGTTCTGAACTAGACTGCTGAGGAAACCGAGGCATCCCCCTTCTTCCCGTAACAGGAGGTTTCTTTGTACAAAGTCTGCACAGAGAGCAGCAGTTCCTTTGGTGGCCCTTTCACCTTCAGGAGAACAGTGAACTCCACACACCTTCAGCCTGAACCTATGGACCCAAAGCCATTTGCCACTGGATCAATTATCTCCTTGCCTTTCTGCTGTCACTGCCAAGACTCTTTCAAAACCTACCCCAAAGCTTTAGCAACTGCACTAGGTTATGCTCAAGACTTGTAGGGTAGTTGTCCTGCCCTAAATGTAAGGCTCAGATACTTCATGGGCATCTTCTGACAGCTACAGGCTGAACACTGCTCTGGTACCTGCTGCTAACACAGCAGCAGTTCAGCAGGCTTCAAGCTAAGATTCTGTTTAAGAAGTCTACCCCTTCTCTTTCTACATTTCCATGGCATTTCATTTTGCTCTACATACACAGACAATCTAACTTCTCCCTGAGCAAAAGACCCTTTGACAGTAACCTCTAACTTCAAAGAAAAAGGTGCAGCAGTTCCAAGGGCCAGATGCTGAGGCTTCACACTCGCATGCAGGGTACACCCTCAGTGCTGGAAACCCCCCACTGCAAGTTGGGGCAGGCAGGGAGTGGGGAGTGCAGCACAGGGTACGATGCCTTGCGATGCACAAGGCTTGAGTCACACTACTGAGGCCAGTTCTCTTACCTCTAACTTCAAGAGCAAAGCTCAACAACCCAGAGCAAACCCTCTAGAATAAATTCCAGTGTGAGCAAGATGCAGCTATGGATACCCAGTGGCAGGAACTCAGCCCTGCCAGGAAAAAAAAAGAGGTACTCCTACATCAACCCACATTTAGTTTAGTATTTTGGATGTGAACACAGCCTCTCTTTGAAACGCTCTGCTTCAGTTTTCTCCTCACCCAAATCTGTACCTTTTTAAAGGGAGTAGTCACCTACTAGTAGGGTTAGAATACTGTGTCAAACCTGTAGCCTGCATTACTGATCTAGTTCTGTCTTCTCAGTAAAAACAGGAACGGCAAAAAAATCTTCCGAAGCAGAACAACTTACTAAAAAAAGCCCCACACCACCAAAAAAAATAAGCCAGCAAATAAAAAAGCAAGACACCATAGACAAATCCACACAGGAATACACAGCACATCTCCACTGTGAAACAATCACTTTTCCTGAACTTACTTCTTAGGGAGACCTTTAGTGGATTATTTTAAGAGGTCAAAACACAACATTAATTGATAAAGTCTCCTTCTACCATTCCCAGTGATATGATGCACGTGCCATTCACACAAGAGGAAGAAAATTTACCTTAAAATGATGCCAATGAAGGACACTACTAGGGAAATCCAGAATAATCCTGAAACACAGAAGTGCAATTTGACAGTGACCAGCAGCAGCTGCCTTCACAATGGACAAGCAAAGGAAGAGCCTTTTTCCTATGGCAAACACTCAGTCTCCACCACACTCAAGAGCTCGGGGCTTCAGGAGCTAGCCCACACTTCTGTGTAACTGCCCATCTTTTCACAGGAAGGTCAGAAGAACTGGTAAGGTCATGGAAGCTTTTAACATCTCCACCATCAGGACCAGGACCAGCACTTGGCTCTTCAGCAACCAGGTTTTCTCTACACTTGCCCATTAACAGTTCAGCAGCTTAAGGGGAGAACATGCCTCCATTCCAGCCAATACATGTCTTGCATCACTCTCCTTCAACAAGATCATGGGAAACACCAGTACTTGATGGTAACAATAAAAGCTGACATCAACAGTAACCTCAGTTTTAATCAGGAAATCTTCAGAAATTGATTGACATTCATCTAAATGTTATGGTCATTTTAAGCAGGCTTCAGGTAATGAAAATTCATTATACTCAACATATCTGCACTGTAAATTATTAATGCAGTCCAGAGCTGGAGCATTAAGAAAGTACAGTCAACTTCTGAGGACAATTATTAATCCTGGAGTTATGTTTTCCATTAGTGCATTTCTTTGATCAATTACCACTTTACCTTCCCAGAATCTCACATTTTCACCTCAATAAAGCCAGCTAGAAGTCCAAAACACTCAGCTAACTTATGCCTGGCACCACAACCAAACACCTTTGATATGCTCCATCACAGGCTCTTACATCTGGAACCTTCTCTCAGCCTCAACCACTCTGCAGAATTGGAAGCTGAATGTGTTCAAATGACAACATCAGCTGCCCCACAAAAAGGGACTGCACAAAGATGGGCAGCAAGACAATGCATCTTTATTCACAGCCATGACTTTGCCACAAATTTAATTTAAGAAATATTTTATTTTTCAAGTTTGACCAACCAGCACTGCACTGGAAGAGACATGCTTCCTGATCTCCTCCCACAGACCAGAAGGCACACCAGCATACACATCCTCATTTGATAGGTACCAAGTCCATTTTGACAACAGAATCGTCGACCCAGAAGCCACCAAATCCCCCTCCCAAAGCCAGTTGCATGCAGCTCTTCTGGGAGCTCAAAACCTGACTTGGGGCCGGAAGTGCATCTGCTTGGTAGCATTGTTACTCATTCCTGTCTTCAGCATCCACTTCGACTTCATCCTCTGCAGGTACTGCATATCACGCTGCTGTGCAAAGGCTGCCCCTTCAGGGAGAGAGGAGGAAGAGAAAGAGGGGTAAGTGTCTGTAAGACATGCCTCTAAGCAGTGAGCAAACAGCTCATCTGTCCATTCAAATCAGCAGTTAGCTGCATGCTTGCCTTCCCACACAGCCATGTGTCCTTTTGCTTTTCTCTTGGGAAAGGCCAGTTGCCTCTATCACCACCCATGGCTGCGATGTTTTGTATTCCAGGGTACAAATCCTTTATTTCACAAGTGGATATAGATCATATCACTGCTCCCCAGCTGAAAAAGTATTCCAGCTGTCAGGGTTAGTGATTTATGTGACATTATTACACAGCAAGAGCAGTGGTTCGAAGGGCAGAGAAAGGGTGATTACCTTAGACCCCAACAAATCTTAGGAAGTCACCACCTACTGCAGACACATGCTGAGAATTGAAGGGCTTGCACAGTAGCTGCAGTGGATTTTAGGCAGCACTTCCTGCAAGTTACTCTGCTTGGGTGTCAGGAACGGAAGGGAACTGAGCAGAAGACTAACTGCTGGGCAAAACCCCACAAGTGTGACGACACCCTAGAAACTCCTCCTCTGCAGAAGCCTCACGTTATCACTTACCTGTCTGGCCTGTCCAGCCCAAAGCTCTGTACTGCTGCAACACCCGACCCACTGCTTTCTTGTTTTTCACAACAGCCACCGCTCTTGCCGGGCCAAACCGCTGCCTGTAGTACCTCATGAGGGAGCGGTGACCCACTCTTGCACCTGTTCAGAGGAGGGGACATCTCATTATGCATAACGAAGCACCTTCTGAAGTGTAAAGTCAGGCATACTGTGAGAACTGGGTAGCCCCTACGCTGAGACATGCTTTCAGAAGGCCTGGAAACCTAAAAACTTTTAAGACTGTTATGAAGTCAATGTGTAAGAGCTGCTGTACGACACTACCTTGAAGGAAATAAAACAACCAGCCAAAGAGTGCTGCTGTTCACGAGGGCCTGAGCGCAGATAACACACAGGCAGTTATCAGAAACTAAAATCTTAATTTGGGGAATGAGCAGAGGCAATGCTCTTTCAGGTAATCAGGGAAGTAACTTGCTGAGGTTTGGGAAATTTGTAACTGCAGAGTTGGCAGCACTTTTCAGAATGGAAGGAATGAAGTTCCCTCATATGAAAACCACCACAACAAAAAACACAATCAAGAGTGCTAAATGCTTTAACAAGGCAAAAAGTTGTTTAAATAAACAATTAGTTTACTGAATTTATTACCAGCTGCCTCTCTAAAGAAAACCTACACTAGATAAGCTATGTTGTAGCCTCTCCAAGTTGCAGTAAAACCAGATAGGGAAACTCTTAAACTCTTGAAGTACACCATGCAAGTCATAGGTTAATAAAGAGGTAAAGTGGGAGAAGGAACCCCCTGCTCCAATCCATATATACGCAAACGCTGCAGAAGTTGAACTACTTGCTAGTGAAGATAACAAAAGGTGAGGACAAAACCCACAAGAACACTTAGATGCAAAATTACTCTCTCCCTTGCCAAAGGGAAACGCTTCACACTGCAGCTGCAGCTATGAGAAATGCAGAGAAAGGATGTGGTAACACAAATCCTGTGCCTACCTGAGGGAAGGATCAGCTCCATGGTGTCATCATCGTAATCCAGCTCCCTCTCTGCTGGGCGCTCTCCAGGCACCTCCCCATCTTCCCCATCCTTGTGGTCAGGGTAACTGCTCCTGCAGAGGAACAGCAGCACAGGGTTTAGACAGGGCGAGCAGGCACAGCTATCCAGACCCATCACACAAAGAACTGCCACGCCAGCTACAGCAAGCCACCAACATCGTCACGTTTCACCTACCTCCGTCTGAGAGTTCTTCCCAGTAACACCCTGCCCTGACCAGAGGCTGAAGACGAGGTCCACCCTTCCTCCACCCAGATATATAACCCAGCACCATTCTGCTGCTGCTCACGTAACAGCAGCTTAGGGTGAGAAGCCCCCACTGAGCAGCCCACCAGCTCCGCACAGCGACTGAACGAGAGCTCCGAGAAGCTCCGCTAAACCCACCGGTCACAGCAACAGGAGGTGCTTCTGACCCAGGCGAACACAGCCTGGGATGAGTTACAGGAAATTCAACAAGAGGCCTCTAAACCACAGCAATCCTGCTTAATTCCAGCTACTTTAAAAAGACACACCCCCCCCCCAAAAAAACCCCAACCCACAAACAAAAAATCCACAGAAGGTATGAAGCCCCCAGTCTCCCCAAAAGGTAATGTGGGAGTTCCGCCCTTCTGTCATCTGACTCAGCAGCACCAAACATACTTTGCGCTGTTTTGTAGGGCTGGTATTAGTGGTTACAGGAGAGAAGAACCAATCCTGTAGTGTAACTACATGCTTAGAAAAGACAAATATGCCTTATGCAAAATAAGCATCAGAAACAGGAGCAAATTTTAAGAACAAATAATAGTTTCTGATGCGATGTTCAGCTGTCCTTTTGTCTGTCCCCACTGATATCTACCATCAAACTTAAGTCACCCATGCATTACAATGGCTCCGTAATTCATGACTGTAGGTAGTTGCTAAGAAAAGGATCACAGGGATGCAGGTAGCAATAGGATGAGGGGCAACAGTTTTGAAACTAGAAAAGGGTAGGTTTAGGTTGGATATTAGGAAAAAATTCAATATGAGTGGGGTACATCACTGGAATAGGTTGCCCAGAGAGAGGCAGCAGAGGCCCCATCCCTGGAGATATTTAAGGTCAGGCTCAATGGGGCCCTGAGCAACCTAATCTAGTGAAGATGTCCCTGTTTACTGCAGGGGGGTTGGACTAGATCACCTCTGAAGGTGCCTTCACCCCTTTCACATTCTATGATTCTATAAACTGTTTAAAGGTACACCTGTAAACTGACTGTCCTGGGACACCAAGAACACCTAAGCAAGGTATCTCCACACCCAGCCAGTTTGGCAGTGAAAACCAAAGTCCAGGTGTCCTCACCTGAACTGTCTTTAGAATAATACTAAAACACACACCCACAAGATCCATGCCCAGGTGAAGACCCTTCCTCCATGCAGGTGCAGTGACTGAAGAAGACAACACACCACTTATTGTAACTGGGAGTGAATTACCTTGTAACATCTGCATATAAATATAACGAAGGAGCTGGCTTTGGACATGCCTGATTTGTGGAATCTCCCTCAGCCCCTGGGCCTGAATGAAAGCAGTTATTCCCCCTGCACGTGTGGGAATTGGCTTATCACACACCAGGTAACAAACCCGCTTTTGGGACAGCACCATCTGTGCTCCACTCAAGAGAAGCATCCTCACCTAAAGTCATAGAAGTCTGCAAACTCCAGGGCAGCGTCTCCATCTGTGAAGAGCTTGCAGTGGCTCTTGTCGTTCATGTGAGCCTGCACTGCTTCCGTGGAGTAGAAGGATTTCCCTTTCTCATTGCACCAGATGCAGATTTTCCCCACGCCAACCTTCTCTCCTGCAGAAAACATTGACACTTTGTTTGGTCTGAGCAGCCCCCTCAGTCAATAATTAACATGTCTAGGATGGAGCCTTCCCAGCTTCGAGGGAGAGACACCAAGGAAGAGCCTGGAAATTAAGGGCTCAAGGGAAGTCCTGCTGTTCCTATGCTGTGACCATATGGCTCCATCAGGGACAAGTCTGCATTTAAAACTTTCACATGACCAGGTATGGATCATGATGTACCCTCAATTCCAATACTCCAAAATTATTTTATTCTCATCATTGTCTGTATGCTTCAAGGAAGATCTGTTGGTGGGTTTCTTCCTAGCTTTCAGTGCTCTCACAAGCACTGTAAACTGATGAGGCAAATACTTACGACTCGGTAAGGTAAGTTCAACTGCTCACTTGAGCTATAAGGCTTTATCCAAAATTTCACATTAGCTGAACAACTTTTGAGAACAGGTAGCAAGAGTGCCTCATTCTCCTGATCTAAAAATCAGAGCACCTTTACAAGCATACCCAGGTACTTAATGAGTCCTCTGAGATCCACAAGGTACTCTATGTCGGGAATGAAGAAGCTGTGGACTTTTGTCATGTGGGCTACGTTTTTGGTCAGAGATCTCGAGTGGTGGGGACAGAACAAGCAGTCCGTGACTGGTATGGCCCCAACAGCAGGAGTGCTCTCAGCTTCTGCCTGCTCCTCCTCCTCCTCTTCTCCCACGCTTTCCATCTCTGCTTCAGATCCAATGTCTTCATCAGAGTCGATATCTTCCCAGCCGTCTAACGGGAGTTAAAAATAACGTACATAATAATCACCTCTCAAGCAAGACAAGTTCCAAGCAAGTCAGAAAGAAAGTTATCATAGAAAATACTGCATTTTCTATTCCCACAGCCAAATGCCACACACAGAGTCCCTTCCAGGTGCAAGAATATGCCACTGCCAGTAAAACACATTTCTTTAAGATGCACAGCAAAGCTCAAGCCTGCCCATTAAAGAAGTTGGCAGATCTGCTGGTTTTTCCCCTCCTCCATTTCCCCAACTATTATCACTTCTTTTCTGTTGCAAAGCCTTAAATTTAATTCACAGGAACACACACAAGGCTCGTTGCAAGCCACACAGCTCTGTCAGAATCATGGACACATTCGTTTCCAGCAGCGAGGGAAAACACGCTCCTGTTCCAGGCTACATCTTTAACCCCAGAGAAGAGCAGCAGCACAGGTAGGCTCTGTCACATCCTGTGTTACTGTGTACCAGCATATTCCAACGGTTTTACACATTTGCAAGACTCCTGCAGAGCTCATTAACCAGCCAGCGACCTGATTATACTGCTACAGGGGTGCAGAAGTCTCTTAAGCAGTTCAGGTCTGGGGCAGCGAGCATTTCCCAGTACTCAGCTCCTACTGGTCCCCTTCCAACAGGCTTTGAGAACAAGGAACATGATGATCCCCAATCTCACAGGCTGCTAACTAGAGACATTTGCTATAGGATACAGTTTAATAAGGGTGGCACTGCATTGACAGGACTTACAGGAAGCATTCCTGGACAAAGGCTTAACAGGAGAATTAACATTCAGAAGCCTACTGATTTTTAGCATTACAATTACTGACTAATGCATTAACGCAACACAGGTGAGAGCTGGCTCCTCCTTTAGATGCCAAGATGCACATTCAGAGGTGTATATACATTACTTCTTCCATAGGACAGATTCCCTGAACTCCCAACTGAAATTTCAGCAGCACAGAACTGCTGTACAGATGGAATAACACAACACAACAGTTCCAATAACAAAGCTGGCGTAGCATGGTGCCACTCCATCCATACCTGTCCCCTCACTGTAGTTCAGTCACCCTTCTCAACTGCTCCAACAGATGCATTTGGAGCAGCACTCTAAACCACGGCACTGAAAGCGACCAGGCTAAAAACAACCACCCTTTTCTGGGAATTCTGAAGCTCTGATCTTCCCAGCTGTCCAGTGCCAGGCTGGCTGGATCCATGCTGAGGGTGAAGCAGCAGGAACAGGCAGTTGGGTTGGCAGCACTTCAAGTGATTTTTATCTAGATGCCAGCCTGCTGAGAGAAGCTGTGCCACACGGCCAGGCTCAGCTGCCACCTTTCTCCTCTGGTCCTGATGGGCAGAGGAAATACAAGACCAACCCCGCTCCACTCTCCCTTCAACAGGTCAGTACAGCGATGGGGTCACTGTGTGGATCAGCAACAGATGATCATGAATGGATTTCTGCTCATCCATTTTTCATAAGCAGCTGTGGGGTAACCTTTTGTGTCAGCCTTCCTTGAAGGAAACCTCCCCTGGAACTGTGCGCATGAAACTGTGCTCACGTTAGTAACTGCTCTGCCTTCACAGCTGCCAGTTCAGACACTACCACAGACCCCCCAAATGCAAGCATGGGCCAAGCTTAACTCCCTTGTTAAGCTGAAAGTTTAGTCACAAGAAAGACCTTCTGTGACTGAAAAATGCTGTACTATCACAGGGACAGAAGGAGGCTTTTACAGAAAGCCAACAACTGCATAGTTATCCCAAGCTATCCCTCATCAGCACGCTTACTGCCTTACCTTCTTCTGTATCCTCTTCTTCCTCTGCATGCTGTTTGGCCAGCTTCTTTGCCTGCTGCTCAAACCACTGGAGCCGTGGAGGTTTTTCCAGTCGCTCTCTACTCTGTGACAGGCTGGCAGGTTCTGCAGAAGCCAGAGAGCCATCGGCACTGCTGGGGAGCACAGGCACCTTCTTGGGAGAGGAGGAGGGCTGAGCTCGGATGGCCTGCTGGATAGCCACGTTCATCTCATCTTTGTTTACTCCCTCTGGGGCCAGCCCCTTCTCCAGGTTCTTTTCATTTAATATTTTCACCTTCTTGCTGACAGCTTGAACAGCTTTCTTCTCCAGTTCCAGGTGCTTCTTGGACTTCAAGTGATTCTCATAGGCATTGAAGGTGGAGAACCTCTTGCTGCAAACCGTGCAGTACGTGGCCGTGACTTTGTTCTGCTCCTCTGCTACCGCCCTCTGTGCTAGGACTCTCTCTTGGAAATTCTCAGCAGTGACAGGAGGCATTTCAGCAACCTTTCTCTTCAGGTTGTACCTATGCCAGTCAGTTTTGTAGTGGGCCCGCTGGATGTCAGCATCCTTGAAAGCCACGCGGCAGGTTATACAAGTGTAGGTTGCCATCACTAGAAAGCGGGGGGGGGG
>VZTU01010806.1:52112-128123 GCA_013400835.1 Zapornia atra
GGGGGGGGGAAGAAAAAAATGCTGGTAAAATTAAGCAGCAGTGACAAAAACAATACCCAAACCCTCTTGTATACAAGAGTGATACAGTTATAGGAGACCAGTCATGCTACCGCGGCACCTGAGCACTCCAGCTCTGAACCCAGAAAATAACGCCCATGCTATCTGCCTGAAATACTGTAAGCATGCCTTCAGTGTAACAGAATAGAATATTCTGAGTTGGAAGGGACTCATAAGGATCATTGAGTCCAACTCCTGGCTCCACACAGGTCCAGCCAAGTCAGAGCATGGGACTGAGCGCATCATCCAGACGCTTCCTGAACTCAGCCAAGCTCGGTGCTGTGACCCCTTCCCTGAGGAGCCTGTTCTCCAACCATCCTCTCAGTAAAGAACTGCTTCCTAATATCCAGCCTAAACCTCCCCATCACAGCTTCATATTGTTCCCTCGGGTTCTATCGCTGGTCACCAAAGAGAGGAGATGGATGCCTGCCCCTTCACTCCCTCTCATCAGGAAGCCACAGACCATGATGAGGTCTCCCCTCAGCCTCCCTTTCTCCAGGCAGAACAAACCCAGGGACTTCAGCCTCTCCTCATAAGACTTCCCCTCCAGACCCTTCTTCATCCCCATTGCCCTCCTCTGGACACTCTCTGCTAGTTTTGTGTCTCTCTTGCACTGTGGCTCCCAAAACCACACGCAGCACTCAAGCGACACGCAGCAGACCCAGCAGCTCGAGGATCCCACCTCTCCCAGCACCCAGCGCGCTCTCAGCCGCGGGTCTCACCCGCCCAGCCAGAGCACCGCGGCCTGCCCGGCGCCAGGCTGGGGAAAGCAGGACCCGAGGCAGCCCAGGGCCAGCCCAGCCTCGGACTCAGGCCTCGCTCTCCCCGCAGGGGCTCGGGTGGTCCCACGTTTAGCTGGATTCAGAGCGAGCCGGAGCCCGCAAGAGACCGGCGGGACACAGAAAGGCCTGACGGGCAGGCAGGGGCTTGTTACGCAGACACCGAGACCCGCAGCACAACTCGAGCCCGGGGCAGGGGAACGCGAGGGCGGCAAGGCGCCGAAACACGCAAGGCCAGGCTACGAGGCGCGGCGCAGGCGGAAGCCGCGGGCCCCAGACGTGACGGGCACGACCCGCCCCAGGGGAGTACAACCCACCCGCACTCCCGGGGAAGGGCGGGCCGGGATAGGGCCGCCCGCCGGCAGGCAGACCCCACGACACACGCACCTGCCGGGACCAGAGGCCGCCTTCCCACTGCTGCCTCTACGGTGGGACGCGCAAGCAGAAAGAGGCCACGCCGGGCAGGAAGGACGAGCTGTCTCTTTCCGGCCAGCAGCGCCGGCCCCGCCCCTCCCAGGAGGCGCCTCCGCTCCCGCCCCCTGCCGGCGCGGAGGCCCCCCAGCGCTCCCGGCCCATGAGGCGGTGTGAGGGCAGTGGGGTCCGCCCTCCCCGTGCCGGGCCGGAGCGGGGCGTTCCTGTCCTGCCCGAGATCATCGCCTGCGGGGTGCGAGCCGGGCAGCGCCGGGGCCGGGAGTGGCAGGGGAGCGGCAGGGACTCCCGAAAGGGGTCGGTTCTTTGGGGCTGTCCTGGGTTCGCCAGGATAGAGTTCATTTATTCTAGCAGCCGGTGCAGTGCCGTGTTTGGGGGTCAGGATGGGAGCAGTGCTGATAACACACCCATGATTTAGCTGTGGCCCAGCAGTCAGGGACTCTTCAGTTGTTCATATTGCCCTGCTAACGAGAAGGTGGAGGGCACCCAGGGAGCTGGGATGGGACACAGCCAGGGCAGGTGACCCAAACCGGCCAAGGGGGTATTCCATGCCAATTACATCATGCTCAGTGTAAAGGGGGCTGGTGGGGGGAGGAGCAGGCAGCTCCAGGATGCACAGTTTGGGGACAGTCCAGCTCCGGGTTGGCTCTGAGCTGCACAGCCCGAGTTGTGCGGTTTGATGAGAAACTGCATCGTGTATCACCCGTTCTGTGTGTTTTGCTATAAAGTCCCGTTATTCTATCTCTGTGATCCCACTAAACTATCCTTATCCCAACGTGAGAGGTTTTGGTTTCCCTGGTTTTCTTTCACCTCCCATTACCCTTCCCTCAATTCCCCCCCACCCCTCCTTAAAGAGCGAGTGGCTGGGACAAAACCACAACAGGGGGCTTGGGTGGGCGCTCTTTCCTCTATTTTGGGAACAAACATGCAGTTACATACGATGAAAGGTAAAAACTAACACATATTTATTAAATGGTTTTACAAACAATCAATATAGTAATTCCATGTTTACAAAATAGTAACCAGGCTAAGTAAAGTGCTGCAAAATATTTTCAGTGTCGACATTTTGCAATTTTCCAGTTTCTGGTTACCCAGCTCGGTGGTGGCTGCGGGCTGAGATGCTGCTCCTGTGCTGAGAGCAGGCATGGCGACTGCAAGGGCATTCCTTCAGAAGGCTTAAACTGCCTGGAAAAAGCACGCAACGAACAAGAACAAGTATAACGAGTATTTCTTCGGAACCTATTACTTTGGGTTAAGATTATTTCCCCTCCTGCATAGAAATTTAATTTTTATTTTTTCACAAACAAAGTGAAGGATGGTAAGTAGGTGCACAGTGCGCAGTACACACACACACACACACACACACAGCCCCGCGTGCTGGGAGTTTACGCTGCGTTTACACTGGGTTTGACACACCTAAGGCCACCCACCAAATGGCAATTGCTCCATCTGTCACTCGGACGTACTAACACAAGGGGAAATGTTCCAAGGACGAAGGACTGGACAGCACCCGCAGCCCGTCCTGACACACCTTGTTTCCTTCCAGCGGGATGTGTGCAGAAACCGCTGCACGGGGGAAGGAGGGTGACGGCTGGAACCACGCGACTGCAAAAACACACGGTGTCCTCAACATACCGCACACCCCAAGCGGCAGGCAGTACTGATCCCAGAGCAAGACCGTCCCCATGTTCCCCCACAGGCACTTGCTCACACATCCACAGTCTTAGCTAACTGTACAGCCTTTGCACTGGAAATTGCAAGGAAGCAGGTTTTCCACGGAACGAAAGCATGTTTCAAAGCCACGTGCTACCTCTTACTTGCCTTTTTCCTGCCTGTGCATTCAGTTTTGGAAGTCAGGAAGGTGATGAGCAGTGCTTCATAGGACAGATTCTGTGGACCATTGTGCTGGGCATTTTTAAGTAACTGCTGTTTCGCGGCTGCTGTTAGAATACAGTGAAACAAAGGTTTCTTGAGGGATTTCCAACTGAAGGCAGTGTGGAAGGGATCTCACAAAGAGAAACGTTTTCATTGTGTTCTGCTGTCAAACTGCTGGCAGTGGAATGTATCGTGTTCGAGCAAAGTGTTTCTTACATGTGGTTGTTTGGGAGGGAAGAGGTAATTTCCTGCAGAAAACTAAGCATCTTGTCATGACCTGAGGAAGAATATTGAATGTTACGGAATCACCTCCTTCCCTTTAAACAGTATTCAGGGCCTCGAATGCAACCAACCCCCATGAGAACAGGGAAAATCAAATTCTAAAGACACTCATGCAACCAATTCTGCCCCCCAGCTTTAGTGATTTTGCACATTCGAGTTTTGTTTCATTTTCCTTTCTGGAAAAAATGAAATAAATCCAGAGTTGCACTGGAGAAAAACCGATCTCTTTTTCTACCTTGAAACCAGAAAATGGATAATTTACAAAAAGTCCAGGAAACCCCTCCAACTGCTTTTCCTTCTCCATCTAGACTATTACTCTAGAAGAGTGCCCCTGTGTTACTTACTTTTATAGTCACAGTTATGCTTTGTTAAATAACAATAAAGTGCACGCTATTGCAATGCCACCGCTGACAGCTAGCTAGCCCATCCCACCCATCTGCTCCAGAACAGCCTGTGAAGGATGGCTCAGCTTGGCTCCCTCCTGCCTCTCCCCATCCTGTGTTTCCCCTCCTGGCACCAGTGCTCCCAATACAAGGAAGCAACACGTTTGGGTATCCTACAAAGTTCCATCAGGAACTTGGAAGTCGTACTCTTCTGGGTAGATTGTCCTAAACATGCAGCAAGGAAACGGCTTTTAACTTATCTGAGAAATTTAAATGGCCTTTAAACTGTCTCATTTCCCAGCAAAAACTTCTTTTTTTTTTCTTTCTTTCCCCAAATGGGATGGACAGACTGGGGGAAGCTGAAAAGGAGACTCTGCAACCAGTGATGTGGAGGTGACATGGCCATATAGTTTTAATCATTTCCAGAAACTCGCTTTTAACGTTAAAGATGTTGCAAAGCTGCATCTTGTGGGATCTGTTATCCAGCATCCACTTCCTTTGTAATGGATTTGATAATGAAGGCACAGGCTCACATTTTTACTGGTAAAGGACAGCAAATACGGTCAATAGGCATTACTGACACAAAAGCACAAGCAACAATAAAGCTAGTGTCAAAAACTCTCAGCATCTTTCCTTTTCACTACACTCCTTTTGGCCATCTGCTGATTTTTTCACCTCAAAAGGAAAAGAAGAAATAAAATGGAGTTAACCATAAAACACAGGTTTACCTACACATACGTGTTAGTGGAAGATTTTTATAATCTGTTGCTGTACTTTCTGAGGGTCCTAGATGACAGTATTCACCTCTTCAAATGCCAGCAAATGGAAAATCACTCGAGTAGTAGTAGCAGCTGACATGGTCCCTCAACTTTGCTAATGGTTTACATCACATTTAAAAAAACCCCTAGCTTTACTTCTTCCTATTTCTTTGATTACTGTTGCTTGGTATTACAATTCAGCTTTGTCACAGGTGAACAAAAAAGCTCTAGAAAACACTAAGTTACCTGCTTAAGATCCCATGCCACTCGCTCAGCGTGCGTGGAGTTCCAACTGGCCAATAATTTAAACAACTTCTTTGTTTATGAACCAAGATACCAAGAAGAAGATTGCGTATCTTCTATAGCAAATGACCTCACTGAATACATATAACTATCTTAAAATAGCCAGCTTGCAACACAACTTTTGTTGCAAGGGATGGGAGCTGTGCTGGGGGGGAAAAAATCCTAAACCCCACAGAATCTTAAACTGAGGAAGTGGCGTCTGAAAGAAGAGTTTTGTTTTCTTTTTAAACCTCTAACCTCTACTCCAAACAGCAACAACCCTCACCTGCTCCCAAAAAAAAGGTTGTTCAATTCACATATTAACTCTTAAATACAAAAATGTGTTGGCTGACTTTTAGGTGGGCAATACTGCCAAGGACTGGAGCCCTACCAAGGAACGCAGCAGGCGGTCTGTCGAAGAGCATGCCACTTTACACTCTACAAGCCTAAAACAGCAAAAAACTTGGAAATGCATCACCATACCCAACATAATTCAAAGGTTTTAAGTAAGAAATCAACTTGTTTGAAAGTGTTGCACACGTGTTTCAACTAGAGTGGTGCCGGTTAGTGTGTGTTGTCTATAGCAGGTGGACTACACATGCTGCTACCTGCGGGGACTCATACTTGCCAGTGTGATTGAGGAGGTGGGATGTAGTTAACCTCATTGCAGTCCTACGCTCACTGTGTGAATGGTTAATTATATTACATGGTTGGCAACCAAGAGTAAATAAACTGCTGATGTTGAAAATTTGGCTCAGGACCCCTAAACACATGGTTGGCAAAAAGATAAAAAAAACCCCTCTCCCCCAACTCTTGAGAACAACTGACCTCCAACACTCATCTGCAACCCAACAGTGGATAGATAATTCATTTCCATGCTATTACATTGAGGTGTAACTACCAGAAACATTAAACTATCAGTATCGGCTGATATTTATCCAGTTAATTCACTCTGCATAAGGGAAGTGATTACAATACATCTAAAGGGATAGTTAAAGCTTACAGCTCAGAACTCTTTTTTTTTTTTTTCTTTTTTTTGCATTTGATTATTTTTGTGTGTGTTCTATGTTTCATTCCTTCTGTTTTACCAGCTGCAGTTCCCAGGTTATTGACTTCCAAGGAGATGTGAAAGGAAGCCTGAAGACTTTTTCTTTTCCTTGGATTCTGCTTCTTGGCCTTGTGAAAGTCCCAATTCTTTCTCGATCTGCTCAAGCTCTGACTGGTCAAGCAGTTCAAAATCATCACCTTCCTCTGTGTCTGTCTCCTCGCTCAAACTGGGCGCCGCGTGTGCGGCAGCTTGCTGCGCGGACTGCAGCTGGTCTTTGATGGCCGCGGACACCGCCGCTGCGATGACATCCCCAGCAATTCCACTCATTAAATTAAAGGTTTGGTCACTGGTCAAAGGCAAGGAGAGCCCTGCAGTGGATGGCCTCTCTTTGCTCCGTCTGGAAGCATGATCCACCTTGGTATGTGTTTGTTCTTTGCTTTGTTTTTGCTGGATGGGCATACTGATGCTCGAGTCATCGTCGTCATTTGTTCCGGCACCATCTTCCAGAGAAGGAAATTCTGACAGATCTCTGGCAAAAGCTTCTTCGTGATCACTGGGTCGGTCAAAATCTATCACAGGGTAAACAGAAGGAAACAGCATTAGCAAACATGAAAGGCTTCCCCTCCCCCCAAAAAAAGCCAGATGTAAAGTTGCAATTAGTAAGTTTTCATTGAAATACATTTACTACTCCACACTCTAGTGATCTTCTGTACTCTTAATGCAGAGAAACTTTGTGTTACGTCTAAAATAAAATGGTTTTGAGGTCATAAACCTACCACCACAAGTCACCTGGTATCAATATACCCCTGAGGGTAGCATCTTTTTAAAATGGTACCTAGCTGTATACGAAACAAGTCACGCAGATCTTCAGCACAGCCACATAAAAGTCCTAACATTTATAATGTCACAACAGGTTTGATGTCACAACAGACTTCAAACGTTTTTCTTCACAGTATATAGAAACTACAAATACTTAAGTGTGTAAGGATGTATTACAAGCTTTTAAAACACTTATAGAATGAAAAAGAATGTTCACCTATTTAAATAAAGACATATAGCCAACATAAAGACTTAATTTGTAACATCTTCCTTTCTTGGCCAATGCCTGTATCTAGCAGGAAACAGGCAATGGGACCTCGGCAGATGACTAGGATAGCTCTGCGATTTCAAGAGGGCAAAAAGCAGGATGTAAACAAATCAAAGGCTACGATTTTAACAACGGTGTTAATGGCATGATCCTTGCTACTGTCTGTAAAATATCCTGACCGCAGTGCATGGCCTGTGGAAGAGACCTAAATAAGCATAAGGGAATATTCTGATCTAGTATTTGAATGAGAAGGTTAAAAGTAATCAGTCTGAACTTACTTTCTATGAAAACAAGCAATGGGAGCATTCATAAGGGCTTAGGAAATTAATCCTAAAGATGTCTTTTATGTCATTTTCTCCATTTTCTTTAGGAAAAACAGACTGGGAAGGTGAGGAGGAAGGGTTGTGCTGCATGCAGAGTGGTGTCTCAAGCGCACAGAGCTTTGAGGGGAGATGAACCAGTCCTCGGATGCATCCCATCTGGTCTTGCACTTGTGTGTGTCCCATTAGCTGGAATGCTCCGTGGGGGGAGAAGAGTGGATGTTGTTTATTTTTCACTCAGCAAGGCCTTTAATGCAGTTGTCCACGTTATCCTTACAGCCAAATTGGTGAGAAAACTTGGCAGTGAACTGTAAGGTGGGTGGAAAACTGGCTGGACTGCAAGGCTCAAGGGGCTGTGATTGTGATCAGTGATACAAGGTCCAGCTGGAGGCCAGTTACCAGTGGTGTCCCTCTGAAGCCAACACTGTCCAGTGTTTTTATTAATGACTTGGATAACGGGATGGAGTGCACTCCTGGCAAGGTCATGGGCAGAAAGGAACTGCTGTGGGGCAGGTGGGTTTGATAGTCTGGAAGGCAGGGACCTCAACAGGCTGGAGGAAATTAACAGGCTGAAAAGGAACATTATGAGATTGAACAAAAGCAAATGTGAAGTCCTGCATCTGGAATGGAATAACCTGTGCAGCAGCTGGGGGAACAAGAGAGAAAGCAGTTTTCAAGAAGACCCATGGAGAGCAAATCAACAGTATACCCTTGCAGCAAGGAAGACCAATCTCATTCTGAGCTGTACTAGCAAAAACAAAGTAGGAAAGTCAATGGAAGGGATTTTCCCCATCTATTCAGCACCCAAGCAAACACATTTGGAGTACTTTGTCCAGTTTTGACCTCTCCAGTACAAGACAGGCAATGACAGGCTGGAATGAGTCCCCTGGAGGGTCAGCATGATTATTAGGGCACTGGAGAACACAGCATATCGAGAGATGCTGCAAGAATGGGCTTTAACCAATCTTGAGAGAAGGTGGGAAAGGGAGGATCCCATAGTTGTCTTTAACTACATAATGGTATGGAGAAGATGGAGCCTGACTTAGTAAAGGTGCACAGTGGAAGATGAGAGTAAATCAGCGAAAGCCAGAACACGGGAAAGTCTGACTCACTCTAAGAAAAACGTTTTTCATCATGAAGGTGCTGAAATCTTGAAGTATTGAATCTCTGCCCCTGGAGGTGCTGAGCAACTTGAACCTGCTCTGAATAGGAGGTAGATGAGATGGATGACACTGGGTCATTCCAAGTTATGACTATGTGATTGTACAATGCTGTCTATGACTTGAAATACTTTTTGAAAAAGTACTTTAAATTATTATTTTGGCCTGTATTACATCATTAGATAATATCACCCTACTTGTCATTTATAGTGAAATTTTCCTAGAAGAGGAGAAATACAAGATGAACGGAGCAACAAATTCACAGATAAGCTTACACCAAACTACTGTTGTCCTTAATCTTTATTCAGGCAAGAGTGCTGCTAACTGAAAGGCTGGTCTGTGAAAAGTAAGAAGTTAAAGGTCTGGTCAAGATCAAGACAAGTGCTTGAGAAATTTTTTCCTAGTCTTCAAATCTTCTTTAGGCTTACTGCTTTCTTCATCAGCATTCTAGTAACAAAAACAAATACTTTCTTTAATTGGCTGTTTAGCAATTTTTTAGTATTTGCTTTTTATTCCTCAGCTTATATAGTTCCACAAAAGCATTGGTACTAACTTAAAAGGTTTAGGTGTGTTGAAAGTTTTGTGAAAGAGATAGCTGAATCTGGCACTTAAGGAGTGTGTCCATTTTACACACCACTACTTATTTATTTAGACACTTAGTGAGGTACTGTATTTTTTTTAGGTTGAGGACAGCTCTTACGCAAGATAGATCCAAAACTGCATAAAACACTGGAATTCACTTTTAATTAATTTAATTCCATTGTAGGGAAAAAAAACCCCTCACAACAACAACAAAAAACCCCCAAAAACCTTAAATCCTTAAAGTCTCTGTCATTTTCAGGTGGCTTACATGACCACAGTTCACTGATGAAATAGATGACGCTATTACATACCATCAGATGTGTCTGTCTGTGGAGAATATCCTTCGGATAAATTAAAGGTCCCATTATCGGTCCAAGATACTTCTGATACATCTGTGTCAGACACTGACAGCTCTTTGGCAACAACGGCAGGACTGACCTAAAGATAAACAAGTCCCATGCTTGGTATCCTTATACTCAAAAAATTAACACTAGAGGAAGCCAATGCTTAGATACTGAAAAAGCCTCTTGCATGTCATAGCAATATAAATTGTCTCCTATTTAAGCTTTAATGGTAGAAACAGGAAAATAACAGAGTTGAAGCATCCCTCTTTGTAATAACTGAAAGCTGGGTTATACACTAAAGGAACACAGAAAATTCCAATTACTCATTCTGAAAGTAATAGCCTACTGTAATGAAATCAGAACGAGCCTGGAAACACAAAATATGCATAAATGTGAAGAAACGCATAAACTCGGGTCAAAAACCCCCCAATATTATCTGTAAGATAGTAAAACATTAGCTAAATAAAATCATTGTCCTTTATGAATTTACCTAGCAATATTCAATTATGTCAGCTACAAAGTGATCACTGTCAAAGTCAGACCCTACATGCTGCTGATTCAAACCGAAACCTGATTTTTTTTAATGTCAGTGTTCTGATTATAATGGAAAATCCTTTTCCATACAATTATCTGGAACATTAAGAGAGAAAGGAGGTATCAGAATGTTCTCATACATATCTAGAAAAGTATTTATAGATCATATACTGATTTACACTATAATAAAAAAGAATCAGACAAGTGATTACACAAGTATCTGACAAATTACACGAGTTTTCTACAAATGTTTCTCTTTTAATGTGATAAAGATTAACGGCAACTTCACTGTTGTAAATAAAAACAGCTGCCTTTGCTATTAAATTCTAGTTTAATAAATCCACAGCCAATATAAAATCAGCACACCCTCTAGTAAGGCCAAAGAAACCATTACCTTGAAAGCCAGAAGTCACAAATGCAGTAAGTTAATTAGTACAAGCCTAAAGATAGAGACTGCCTGACTTTTTAAGCACAGTGCTTAGTTCAGGAACACAGCCTCCTGGGCAGGTTAAAGTCTTCCACAGAAAACAGAGACAGTAGTCTAGATACTCTCCATTATCTATATAGATTTTAAGAGCAAGTTAGGGCTGACGGAAACAAAGTCACCTTAGGACACAGGGCTGATATGTCTAGTTCGCTGTCATCTTCTGTGGGTTTTGTATTTGCCGTTTCTGAAAGAAAAAGAAAAAAAATCATCCTAGTCATGAGAGCAGACCTTGAGGTTCAGTGTGCACAGCGCACAGCGCAGTAAGCTTTCACCTGTTGACAGTTACATCATTTGATACTAAGGGGAGGGGAAAAGAGGCTGATTGAGAGGCCGGATATTTATCCAAGCATATCGTGCAGCAGCTGAAGTGGGAGAGAGACTATTGCTCTGAAATAGGTTCCAACATATTCATTTATTTAGTGTCCGAAGTCTCTGTTGCTCACCATAACATAATGTTCCCTGGCAATATGTATCCATCTCTCAAGCTACACTGCTGGTACAATGCATGGCTGTAACATGCTGTTAGAACAGGCAGTGAAGCTATCCCAGCACATCACTTTTACATGAGAACATGCAGTTTTCTGGGTAACTGTGTGTAATCTTTATTGACAAAACCTTTCTTCTTCTTTCACAGCATTTCTGTGCAAATATGCATACAAAGCATCCTCTGAAATCTGGTGGGATGCTGCTCCTGACAGATGAATGGCATCACAAATTTTGCTCCCTCTCCTCTCTCCATCTGAGAATAGCATCATGAATACTTTAAACCAATATAAGCTGAAAAACACAGCTGTATTATTCTTGGTTGCCTGTTCTTTGGAACTTGGTATTCTCCCTCTTGCGCCAGCACGAGGGCCTGCGAACCCATCTGGTGAACCCAAGCGGGGAAGCAAGGTAGGGAACTTGTCTGGGTTGAACTACACTGGAGGAGGGTGGCAGGAAGGAATGACTCTACCCTCAGCCATTTTCCCAGTGCTGGCTTACGAAATCTGGGAAAAAAGAGTCTGATCTTTCTGCCAGTTTCACTTAAAAGTAGAAGAGGGTGGGATAAAAAATGAAAGAAAATTTTCAGTGCATTATTCCTTACTTCCAACAACTACTGCATGATCTGTAGGAGAAGGGAATAGGTGGATGGTTCCTCTCACTGTGTGTAGGAACAGCACAGTGTATGATGTTAATAGCATCCTCACTGACAAAGAGCCCTACACTCACTGTTACAATGAATGCACGTTTCAAATCAGGTATGAAATCTACTGATGTGATACCAAGAGTCAGGCTATCTGCATGTCACGTGGCTATACTGCAAAGGTTTAATTACCAAACCTGTGGCACACCCAGAAAGCAAACTAAAGATGACACTGTTCACCTACCTATTTTTCTTGAAATAGCTTTATTACTTAAAATCTAAACATTCCCAATGTTATAAATGTTTTCAGGTGAGAGAGGTGAAATTTCATTTTAAACTGATTTGTCCTCTTTCTTGTTAAAACTTTGCTTAATTTGTAGCCACTGCTCTACTGTAATTCTTAAATGCCTATTTAGTATTTGGAGAAGAGAACAAATTCCTGATGCTGTTGGGAGTGAAAACAAGGTGGATTTAGATGCTGGAACAGAGCTCAGCCTCTTACTGAAGAATCTGAAAGATACTTATTCTGTGGTCTTGAGTTAGTCTCTCTACTGGTTACATTTGCCTTATCCAGACCGAGATAAGCACTGCATACTTTACAGTGACCAGGGTTTTTTTCTGAAAACCTACAAGCAGTACATGTAACCAAGTATGATGAGAACTGTCAGTCTTGCCTTGTTTCCTTCCATGAAGGAATTTGGTTTTTTGCCATACCCAAACATCTGACATACATTATCACTCCTTGTAAAGCGAAGTACGGTAGCCAGGTTGAAAGCAAGAAGTACCTTTACACTTGGTTTCACAGCACAAACCAAACTGTCTGCAAGGTAAATAACATTTTTCTCTGCATACAGCAATACTTTACTTGGAGCTATAATTGCTTACTCACCAGATCTCTCTTTTTTCTTCTGGTTGATATATTCAACTATTCCAAAATCTAGTTTCATCAGAACAGTCTTAATTTTGTTGCACACTTTCTGTCCAAATTCATTGCACTTAAGGAAGGGACATAAAAAGGCACACAATACTGTGATAAAAATGAAGACAGAGAGAGAAATTGCATTGAAATACTGTTTTATAAGAAGTTAATAAAGAATAAACAATTCTGTGTAAGGTAACTACTGATTTTACATACTGCAGTTAGTTATACATGAAGAAGCACTGTGAAATGACCATTATCAGACAAACTGTTAACGTCAAATCCAGGTTCTAGGAGTCATTTCTGTTCATCACAAAAAATACCACTGTGTTCATATCAACCAAAACCTTCTTTACCTCTAGTAAGGCACAATTTATGATCAGAGAATCACAGAATTGTTGTGAAAAACCCTTTAAGATCAAGCCCCACTGTTAACCCAGCACTGCCAAGTCCATCACTAAGGCACGTCCCACAGCACCGCACCTCTGCTGCACTGTATTTCCAGCAGATGCCTGGTAAGTTGAAGTCTCCCACGAGAACAGGTCTAGTGATTGCAAGACTTCTCCCAGCTGCTGATAGGCTATGATGTCTGCCTCTTCATCACGCTTGGGCTGTCTGTAACAGACTCCCACCATGATATCTGCCTTCCCCCTTATTCTTACCCATAAACACTCAGTCCTGCTGTCACGATTGTCAAACCCTAGACTGTCAAAACACTCCCTAAATAGAGGGCCACCTCACCGCCTCTCCTTCCTTGCCTATCCCTCCTCAAGAGTTTCCAGCCATCTATCCCAGCACTCCAGTCGTGTGAATCATCCCACCATGTTTCTGTGATGGCAGCTATGTGGAGTTTTCCCATTGCACAATGTCTTCCAGCTCCTCCTGTTTATTGCCCATGCTGCATGCATCAGTGCAGATGCACTTCTGGTGGGCTGCTGATCCTACCACTTTTTTGAGGGGAGAGGCCCTAATTCCTATGTGACTCTTTTCTGGTGCTTCTGTGTTTTCTAATACATCGATAACCTTTGTGCCTTTGCTGCCACACAGATCTCTGTCCTCTACCTCCACTGAGACAGCAGATTGAAGGACCTCACTAGCACACCTCAGACACTGGTGTGCTGCCCCCAGGCTTATCTTTGGTAAGCCTGGTTTTATCCCTTTCTCCCTTCAAATTCAGCTTAAAGCTCCTTCAATGAGCCCTGATAACTCCTACATAATATCGTTATTTTAATGTTGTCTGATTTGGTATCTGTACCTGGGAAACATGACTATGCAACATTATGCCATAATCAACAAGCTGAAAAAAACTTGGACTTCTGTATGACAAAAAGCATGGTCAGAACCTATAAATACATGTCAATCTATGAATATACATGTATATGCATGTATGTGTACATCATATTTATATAAATTAAAAAATACTCCCTATACAGGGACCAAATAAAAACCAAACCACTTACATAAATCATGATTAAAGAAGAGACTATACTCACACAAGACATAGGAGAGGACAACTCCAGGAATGTAACTTCCCAAGACAGTGAAAAACGTACACACACTGCAGACTAGTAGGCAAAACTGGCAAAAACATTAAAATTGGCCATTAATACTTCCAATGTTTACATTTTTAGACCATGTTGCAGAAGAAAAATACATGCTAAATAAAACCTAGAATGTTGTGGAAAATGGAAGTTAATGTGGTTTTTGTTTTGTTTTGTTTTTTTTAAATTAGGAAATACTTTAACATATCCAGTGCTAATAAGCATCAAACAGCCTGTTTTGGCTAATTAGGATGTACTCCTTCTATTATAAAAGTATGCTGGTTTTATTCATTTACTGACAAGGTTTAACAAGCTAAAATTACTAGAAATTACTTCACATTCATTACACAAAAAAAGGCTAAAGAGAAAAAAACCCCACTGACCACGACATTACGGTGCCTACTTTGCTGCATGCTTACAAAGGCAAAACATCCTTAAGCTGAGTACATTTCCCTCCCCTTTTGCACTGCTTTGTGAAACCCTTTTCTCTCACATGCTGGCAAGCATTCTCCTGTCCCTTGCTGGCTGCTCCAGCAGCCCTGTAAGGATGAGACTGAGCTGAACTTTCAGTACAGAGCTCGAGTCGCGGCCTCTGCTGCGATGGAGACACAGAGCACCTTTCACAGCTGCGTGGTGCTGAGCACAGACCTGAGCTGCTGGGAGTTTACAGAAAGAACCTTTTTGCTTTTGGAGCTGCACTGGAATAAATAAATTCATTCAAATAAATTTTGCACATAGCATCAATGCCTGATTTGCTTGTAATTGCAGCAGTGAAATAATGACATGGCTTAGAGAATGAGGAAAGGAAAAAGAAAGGAAAACATGCTGCCTGATTTAGCTTTTCTACATCAGCATGTGATGTATCTTAACATACAGTTACTGTGTCATGGTACTACATGATGAAATTCTGGGACTCTCTGTGTACAGATACACCTTTCCTTACCTCAATATACATCTACTTCCTTTAAATAAAAAATAATTTTCCTGAACATGTAACTTCTTTTTGTGCAATTTATTCACCTTTGAAATGTATTTCATCCTACTGCTCACCTGTATTTTCAGTCTGAACTCCCAGTGGAGTGTGGCACTACTTCCAGTTTGCTAATTCTGAAGGGCCTGTTTTCATGGAAGCTTATGTGGCAAAGTTAATTGTGATCAAAAGAGAGGGAAAAAAACCCCTTCCTAATCTCTTTTAAAATGTTTATATTTCTATCAAGACATATACAAAAATGAAATCTACTAGTTCCATGATGTACTTCTACTTTATTTATATTTTTATCTGGAAAAGAAAGCTGCTTCAATTTTGGCTAGAACTCCATAATAAAATGCTTCCTATTATTAAAGAAGAAACATTATTCTTGGTTGTCTTTTCACGAACTGGGTTCTCCAGTAAAAAAACAACAACCAACGATAGCTGTATGGAAGAAAAGTTACCACAATAAAATATGATTCTATGATTCTATGATTGAAGGATTCTCTTGTATCATATAATACTTGTGCAGCTCTTTCTGAAAACTATAATTATTTGGAAAAAAAATGTATATTTAGGAACTGCATAGTTTTTCTCCTTTTCCAAGTTTTTATCAAGTTATGTTTTACATTTCTTTCCCATGGAAGGACTGGTGGGATTCTAGTAGCTGTAAGGGGAAGGACTGTACTGCTCCAAACTTTACTGTGAGCAGATCTGCTCTTGGATGACCCCCCTGTGTATCATTATGTGCATTTTATTTTTCATTTTTTGCTTGTTTGTTTTTTAAACATCTATCTCACCTTTTTATCAAACACTATCGAACCGTTGGTCATACCCGGGACTGCTTACCTTGCCAGGGTTTTGTTCCTTGAAGTGGGACATTTCTTGAAGAAATGCAAATAAATTCATCAGTGTGTCTGAAATGCATTGATTTATCCTGGGTCTGTAGTCTTGCTTGGAACTGATGACTTCCCAGCTGAATAAAACAAACCCAAGAACTTTGGTTATAGCTCATATTGGAAGTTGAAACTGCTTAAAACATTAGCTGACCCAGTGGCTGCTGCTATGCCACAGAAACTAGTGCTTGTTTCCATGTATTTTATATTGGGTCGTTTCATCTTTTTAATAAAAAAAAAAAATAAAAATCATCTGCTCAGTAGTAGCAATTCTCAGTCCATGCAAGTATTACAGAAGAAATGACTGCTTATTCGTTTTACACAGAGTTCAATGCACAGCTGTTAACTAAATTAAACTACCCCGAACTTGTTTCTAATATTATTTTATGCTAAATATATATATACACACCACAGTACTTTCCATTGCCACATAATGGCCATGCCTATTAATACATTTAATTTTATACATATAATACTTGTGTGTTTTCTATTTTTCATCTTTTTTCTGCAAACTACAATGATCCATAAGAAACTGTTATCCAACTGAGAAAAGAAATAAATTGATCTTGAAGTCTTGATGTTTACACTCATTTCCCTACAAAGTTTTTATTTTTCTCTTATATCAAAAGAAGTGTTTCTAAAAGCTTAGCTTGTAACTGTTCAGTCCTTTTAATAGAATTTTCAAAACTGTACTGAAGAATTTGCTGAAAAACATGAGAAAGAGGATGGATCTCATTTAGGACTGATCGGTTTAGACAATATCCAGTTTGTATCACATCGTACAGCTCTTTGGAGTAGAAAAAACACCTACAAGAGAAAGGTTTATGAGCCAACAAATGAAAGAAGAAACTTAGGCAGGCCAGGCAACGCAAATCAAGCTGGTACAGAGCATGGATGTACCACCACGTGAATGTTCAGTTTTACAAAGCTATCTTCCACATCGTTCACTGCTCCGTTCACACGCTTTTGATCACAGTGAATACAGGTGAGGCATAAACAATCCCCCAGTCATTTTACTGGGATACATAATCCCTTAAATGCACTGATAGTACCGTTTTGCCTAGGCAGATCACATTACAGGATAAATCAAAAACTACAGTATGAAAAAAGAGATGCCAGCACAAGGGTTAGCGTGCAGCAGTCAGGACAAACACACACAGACTGCCAGATTAACTGCCCACTCCTATTTCCCTAGTATTTCTCTTCTACTTAGTTACTGAAACATGACAAGGCTCTGTTAACAGTTCTGCTTGTTCGGAATGCAAATGCTCCCTGACACTTCCCTGGGACAACTTATTTTTCAGCAAGGATCAGTAAGTGACTGATGAGATTTTTGCTGTTTGAACTTTATCCCATATGAACTTAAGTGTTCAAAAGTAACATCTAATATTAGGGAAAAAAAGATACATTTTTTTTTTTTAGTGAACACAATACTAAAAAAAGAAAAAAATCATCTACCATCACTTGTACAAATACCTGTGGTAATTAAAAACTTCCAAGTTAATACTATCCTTGTCAGCAGATTGCTTAGTCATTTTTACTGGCACGCACTGTAGAGGTTTAAAGCCATCACAAGCGCTTGGAGTTTTCTCAGCTGAAAGTTGGCTATCAGGTTGCTTTTGTCTACCTTGTCAACTGTGGACACACACATAACCTACCTTTGCTGTATCATAGTTTATTACCTACGATTTACTGTTCTTTCTTACTGATAAGGCACCATTATGTTTTAAGATATGAACTTGGCAATGTCTCTCATTTCCTGTTACAAAGAAAGCCACAAAGGTGTAAAAGGTTTGAACATACATTGGTATTTTTGTGAGCCACTGGCAGTAACAAAGCCCTTGTACAACAGTCCTGGTGTCCCCAGGCTCAGGCAGTAAATTGGTGTTTTGTTCCTGTAAGTGACGTAATACTGCATACTTAAAACTCAAGTACTGCTTTTTAATTTGCTTAACACCTAACATTTTGCAAAACAGATGTGGATCCTTATGTAGCAAATTTATCCCTACCAAAATAGTCTTATTTTTCCTCATAAATATTTTGCAGATTCCTTAGAAGTATTTAATCAACTTTCAGGAATGCACAAACCAACAGCTGGGTTTTTTAAAATTTTTAACATATTTAAAAATATGTTCTCCCTCATGGTATTTTTACTCTTTCAATTTCTAATGCAAAAGTGTAGAGTAATGTTTTTATATGGGCACGAGTTCACACCCTGCTTGCACTAAGCACTGCAATGCAAATCCTTCTAGCAAGAGCAACTTGTTTACTTACACAGCCCAAGGAGATAATGGTTGGAGGAAAATGGATTTCAATTCTGGAAATTATTTACTCAAAAGTTACACGTATAATTGCATTGAACTGCAAGAGGTATATTGATTTTTCCTAAAAAGATAAGCTGCTGACTTCCTTCTTTCTGGTGAGCTGGGGCTGTGTGCTGATCCTGAACTGAAAGGGAAGTGATCTCTTACATGGCAGCAAGCAAGACATGCTAACACAGCACTGGAGGGATGGTTATTAAAAGGGCCAAATAGCCTAAATTAGGCAGAAGTTTTGAGCAGTGAATCATGATAGCATGTAAAATAGTGTGGTCCACACTGTTTATTACATTACAGCATCAAACAAAAGGAAAGTTGGGGGATTGCATTATTAGTGCAGATTTCTGGTCACAGATTAGGTAACAAAACTAGGCACTGTATATAAAACTCAGTAACTGTATATATAAATGTTTGTTTCACTTTATTTTCCATCTAAGAAAAATCTCTATTTATAAATTTTCAGATCCAAAAGAAACGTCACTTCTATTTTACAAACAATGACAAAAGGAGCAAGTGAACTTCCAAACCCGATGACTGAGGAAAAAGGACACCAAACTTCACTTCTCCTTCAACTCTTTTTAAGTGACATTTCAGCCAAACCCCAGAAAAGGTGCCTGACATACAATTCAGAAAGGTCTAGAGCTGGGTTTTTTTATAATTATAATTCTTGCTCTCATTTCTCCTAAACACACAGGATAAGAGGATTCGGAACGTCTGCTGAGTTGTACACTTCGGTCCAGCTGCTGAACCCACATGTAAGTGTGTCAATTTTCACATGCCTATATCTAAGCCAGGAATAAGCCTCCTTCTCCCAAACACATGATAATCACTTTTATTCTACATGGGAACGTCAGGTACCTTCCTTTCTGTCAGACGGCAGGCATGCTGGTTGCCTGGAAGCAGCTTTCTGGTGTACAGAAGTCACCCACCTCCCCTCACTTTCAGAGACATAGCCTGAGCGGTTTCGGTTTTGTCAAAAGGTCAGGAACTATTTGGATCAAAAATGCCTCGCTGCACCCACACGGGGAAACTCGAGCGCTCTCTCTGCCCGCATTTAACTCCTGTACAGCACCCTCGTCGCCACGAGGTGGTGACACGGGGACACCGGTATCAGGGCAAGGTTTGGCATCCATTCCAAACGCAACATAAATAGCACGCTCGGGGGGTTCGCATCCACACTGTCCTTCGCGGTGCCGAGAGCAGAACAGGACGTAAAGAAAAACTACCCCTCGAACCACGGCGTAAAACGATCCTTAGGGGTCCCTTGCAGCCCGGGATACTCTCTGGTTACGACTCTCAAGTTCAAAGCCCAAACTGTTGCCCGATTCCTGACTTTATTGTGGCATGGCACTTATGGTACCGCAGCATCCCGATTTCCTCTTACATTACTGAATCTTCAGGGTGAGGGTATTTCCCCTCCCCTCCGAGAGAAAAAACCCACAACCATAACCAATTTTAAAGAGTGCACCTGAAATTCATAAAATCAGAATCTCGTGCATTGGACGCGGTGACTTGTGTCAGTCAGAGACTGCACACCTATTTTCCAGCCATACATGGCACTGCATGCAGTGCCTCTGACAAAGGATGTAAATAAAAGCATTAAATAACTGATGCAGAACACGAGGGGAGGGATCAGCAACGTTACATGGACCTTTTGTCTGCCTCCCATCCACAGCAGTGATTTCAGTTTCCATCTCTCTGATACTTAGCAGCTTGAGATAAATAGTATGCAAGAGTTTGGTCTTAGGAGAACTTCAGTTTTTATGGACAGGCAGCTCTCCTTAGAGAAAGCTGCTTCCAGCTTTTGTAAAGCATTCTGCAGCATTAGTAATATGTATTTCAAGAGTTGCCTCTTTAATCTGACAAGGCTGTGGGGGGACCTCATTGCAGCCTTCCAGTACCTGAAGGGAGCATACAAACAGGAGTGGAATCAACTTTTTAAAGGGTAGATAATGGCAGGACAAGGAGGAATGGATTGAAGCTAAAGGAGAGAAGGTTTAGATTAGATATTAGGGGGAAGTTCTTTACAGAAAGAGTGGTGAGGTGCTGGAACAGGCTGCCCAGAGAGGTGGTGGATGCCCCGTCCCTGGAGGTGTTCAAGGCCAGGTTGGATGGGGCCCTGGGCAACCTTGTGTAGATCCAGGCCTGGAGGTTGGTGGCCCTGCCTGTGGCAGGGGGGTTGGCGCTCCGTGATCCTTGGAGTCCCTTCCAACCCAGACTATTCTATGATTCTATTCTAGAGTTGGAAACTACTACTATAACAGTATGCTGAATTATAAAATAATTTTACAGACTTTACTCCTTTATTTAAAGTTGTTGACAATCACAGTGGAACCTCGTGGAAGCGCAGAGATTAAAAAAGGGATAGGTCTGATGCCTACTATCAAAACTGAGCTCTGAAATACACAGGACGACTGTAGATAGGCGGCTTACTAACTTTAAGGTAATTGCAAAAACAGGGAGGGGGGAGATAAAAGTACATTCTACAATAATAATGCAAACTATTTTCATTTATGCTAACCACCAAGACAATATGGATTCAAGAGGAGGAGATGCAACAAGGCACACTAGGATAACTAATAACAATTCAAACCAAACATTCAATTATGCAGAAAAAGGGCACGTGTGGAGGGAAAGTTCTCTCGAGCTGCTTCTGCTGGTTGTTAGTAATGCTTTCTTTTCCCAAGTTTAAAAGATGCTGAAAGCATGAGCTGCAGTGCTGACAAGAAGTATTGCTAGATGCTTTGTTCCCATGGTCCACATGTGGTGCCTTGACAAAAGAACAAGCCAAGAAGGAAGAGTGGATGATACAGGTGTGCTTCAAAACATTATGAACTCCCTATTAAGCTTGCTCTGCAACAGAATGCTTGGCAGTTTCTTGTAGGCCACAAGAAATAATGAGACACCTTTGCCAGTCCTACTATAGCCACACTTCTCTATTTTACAAGGAACAACAGGGACTCTTTTGAAGGCTTACTCTGATCTGAGGGAACTAGAGGTCTAAAAGTCAGCTTGATCTTCTGTGTGATAATCAGATGCACATGCTGCTGCTTCTTTTCACACCTCCCAACAACTGCCAGCCCTGGTAACATCTGTCCCTCCTGTCCCTGTTCCCTGGAGCCCACTAGAGCATCAGTGTTACCCAGGGGCCAGCGGTTCAGAACAAGGAGGGGGCAGAAACAGATCCTGGCAAAGGGGAAGGGAGAGGGAAAGAAGGTACAATGTATAGTTGTACGTACACAAAGATAGAGAGGTCATATCAAGCCGTCGTAGAAACAGAGACAAACATTAAACCCTCGTTAAACCAAAAGCTGACAGACACATAATGATGCATACTCTACACAAATTAATTTCTCAATGGTCACATTTAAAGACAAAAAGGAAAAAAAGGAAGATATGATGAACAGGGATTGCATGACTATGACATCAGTAAACCCAGAACATAAAAAACTACTTCAATGTAACAGACAGCTGGTATACAGGACAGTATTCCAGGAGCACCTCCTCCAAAGCTCAGGAGCAATCCATCCCAACAAAGAGGAAATCAGGCAAAACCACCCAGAGACTGGCATGGATGAACAAGGAGCTCCTGGGCAAACCCAAACACAAAAAGGAAGCCTACAGATGGTTGAAGCAAGGGCAGGTACCCTAGGAGGAATACAGAGAAATTGTACAAGCAGCCAGGGATCAGGTTAGGAAAGCTGAAGCCCTGATAGAACGACATCTGGCCAAGGACATCAAAGGCAACAAGGTATACCAGTGATAAAAAGATAATGAGAGAAAATGTGGGCCCCCTCCAGAAGGAAACAGGAGACCTGGTTACCCAGAATATGGAGAAGGCTGAAGTACTCCACGACTGGTTTTTTGCTCAGTCTTCACCAGCAAGGGCTCTAGACACACATCTCAGAAAGCAAAGGCATGGACTGGGAGAATGAACTGCCCACTGAAGGAGAAAATTCAAGAACATCTAAGACAGCTGAAGGTGCGCAAGGCCATGGGAGCTGATGAGATGCCTCCATGGGCCCTTAGGAAAGTGGCAGATGAAATAGCTAAGCCACTCTCCATCATATTTCAGAAGTCACAGCAGTCCAGTGAAGTCCCACTGACTGGAAATGGGGAAACATAACCCCCATTTTTAAAAAGGGAGAAAAGGAAGACCTGGGGAACTCCCAAGACCCAGGGAGCTCCCAAGCCAGTGTCGCCTTTGTGCCCAGAAAGATCATGGAGCAGATCCTCCTGGAAGCTATGCTCAGGCACATGAAAAGTAAGGAAATAATTTGTGACAACCAACCTGCCCTTCACTAAAGGGCAAACTTTGCCTACAATTTTGGTGGCCTCCTATGATGGGGTGACAGTGTTGGTGAATAAGAGAAGTGCAATTTGACACTATCCTGCATGACATCCTTGACCCTAACTTGGAGAGACATGGATTTGACAGGTGGACCACTCAGTAGATAAGGAACTGGGACTGGATGGTCACACTCAGAGCAGTTTTAGTCAGTGGCTGAATGTCCATGTGGAGATCAGTGATGGGTGATGTTCCACAGGGGTTGGTATTGGGACCAGCACTGATCAACATCTTTATCAGAGACATGGACAGTGGTATAGAGTGCACCCTCAGCAAATCTGCCAACACCACAAAGCTGTGTGGTGCAGGTGATACACTGGAGGGCAGGGATGCCATCCAGACAGATCTTGACAGGCTTGAGAGGTGGGNGAGAGTTGGGCCTGTGCAAACCACATGAAGCTCAACAAGGCCAAATGCAAGGTCCTGCACATGGGTCAGTGCAAACCTGAGCATAAGTACAGGCTGAGTGGAGAATGGATTGAGAGCAGCCCTCAGGAGAAGGACTTGGGGGTATTGATTGATGAACAGCTTGACATGAGCCAGCAGTGCATCATCAAAAACATCAAAAAAAGTATGACCAGCAGGTCAAGGGCGGTGATTCTGCCCCTCTACTCTACTCTGGTGACCCCCCACCTGGAGTACTGCACCCCGCTCTGGGGTCCCTGCACATGGCAGGAGGGGTGTTAAACCAGGTGATCTTTAAGGTCCCTTCCAACTAAAACCATTCTGTGATAGTATTTGTGGAGTTTCTTACAGGACCTTAACAAATTACTTCTATGTGAACCCTATACTTCCTGCCAGAACAGCTTTTGGAACTCCTGTCAAGGTGCTCCTTTGGCAATATGAGCAGCCAACCACCTCTGAACACCTTTGGTGAATGATACAGAAAGAATGAAATGCTATGCTCCCATCACTTATTCTGAGTTTGATAAACCAACGCTTTTATTCAAAAACTACTGTGAGACTGAGGCTATTCAGAGAGAAAATTAATTACATATATCCTTCTGACTGCCTGCTGCATCACTTCTAAAACTGAGCAAATGCACAAACTGTTACCTAGTAGCTGCAAAAAAACCCGAACCCCACAACACCCTCCCTCCCCAGATGCTTCAACCCATCACGGTCACAAACTCTGGCCAGTGACATTACATTCTCTAAAAATGACTGATGGTGTCATGCTCTCATTTTGTATCCAGACATCTGTTCGAGCAAAGCCCCGTCACATTTCTCTCAGAAAGGTCAGCAGCTCTCATGTTACTGGTTTAAAGATCTCTTCGTGATGTGCTGGATTTCTTTTAATTATGTGTACACAGTTTTGTATGTATCTTCACGTAGATAAGCTACTCAGAACTGCAGCAGTGACAAAGTACACCATGATGTGGTGGATCTGAAGGACTGCACCTACATAAACAAAGAGTTAGTAATTACAGAGCTTCTAAACCTTCTCCATTTCCCAACTATAACCACACACGCTTGAAACCTGTGCAAGGCTCTGTAATTTTAAGGGTAACACAGAAGGCATTAGTCACAGTGGAGGAGCTGAAAGAGGATTCCTGAAGATACGTAAATCAAAATATAGGTAATGTGGCTATTTTGTCGTACTTTTAAAAGTAGTATCTAGAGCTTACAGAATGGTGCAGCTCTAAAGGATGTGCGTATCTAAGGACAAACCTCACAAGCAGCCAGGAGTTAAGTATGAACTTGGCCAAATGAAATCAAGCATGCAAACTGTTGGTAAAACCCAATTAAGCAGAATCCCCTTTTCAGAGCTCTCACAGGTCTCTCATGTGGGGAAAGGAAATCACCACAGTGCAGAAGGGAGTGATTATAAGGAAGCGAGTGCTCTTCTTTGAAACAAACACTTAATACCCGAAGACCTATGGAAATTTGTTTTTTTAAAAATTATCTTCTAACTTGTTCAGGTACAGAGAGAATGGATACAAGATAGTATTTAGATTTTAAAAAGTGAAAGATATTTAAAATGGGGTGTGTGTGTGTGTGTGTGTTATATTTAAACTTAAGGTGAGCATATACTCAAAATGAAAATAACGATCCCTCTCTCTCAAAAATATAAAATAACAGAAAAAGCCCGTTTTACACTTAAGTGCATTAAAGTACCAACAGCAAAACCTCTAAAATCCAGGCCTGAATGGTGTGCCAGAAAGCGATGCAGTGTCGATGAGCCTTACTGTAACACCATGTAACCAGTGTGCCTGCGCTGCGTGCAGGACATGGCAGGACGTCACAGGAAGCACCCCTGCACTCACGGCAAAGCATTTTAATGACCCACGTGGGTAATTTAAAAGGTGATTATGCAGAACTGTGCTTTATCCTGTGCCACTTGTGGATCCCATGCAATTGCCAAGTACACTAAAATAATTACATTTGTGTCATGTGGCTATGACCAAGTCAACAAGACTTGCAATTTAAATGAGTCACTGGGGCAAAATCCTGCTTGCTGCAAAAGAAAGGGATGCTGCATCGCTGAAAAAACGAGGAGCATCGGAAGCATCCACAAACACAAACCATTCTGAAACTCCAGAGAGGATCTTCATCTACAACCTTTTGGCTGCAAGCTCTATGAAGGTTTTCTAATAGAAACCTCCCTGGCTTGTAGACACCCATGCACACTTTATTTCCCATTTCTCATCCACAGGCACTGCACAGGTTTAGGCTTTCACCAACATGTCATACTCCGGCAAATAGATTTTAACTGATCACATTTGACATCCCTTCAATGTTAAAGCTTGGGCACTTTACACCTCTCAGATTTACAAAGTCAGACAGATTTTGGTTTAAATTGAAGCTGGAGAATGTAATTATTAACTTTAAAGAGTGTCTTAACACTTTTCCCAATCCAAATGTCTCCTTTAATTATCATCTCTGCTGTAGTTCAAATACATGATTTCCAAGAACTAAATGAATTCCATTAATACCATACATCATTGTTTCTCAGGCTTTTAAGGTGTTTTCTTTCTGACCTCATCTATCTTCATCTGACACTTCCATGTTGTGCTTTTTACTAAGTGAGTCCAATTTGCTGTTACTGGCTTTTTTTCAGGGGAAGGCATGCTATAAAGAGCTGAAAAAAGATCTTACTTCAGAGTTTTGAGTAACATGCATGTCCCTTTTATTTCTTGACCAAGAATATTTTTGACAATATTAGCATACAAGGCCTGTGTTTAGATCATCAGCATTTGATGAGGCTGGGTGTGTTTTTCTCAATGGATTGCACAGCAGACTGGCCAGGGCACGTGACTTTCAACAAAACATAAGCTGCCCATCATCCCTGAGTCCATACACTTCTTTCTCAGTGTGCTAAAGTCATAATGGTATTTTCTTCTCTTTAAATGACATGGGAACCTTTTACTACTTGTGTGCTGCTAAACAATACAAATTCCATAAATGAAGGTTGGGTTTTTTTTCCTTATATAACTAGTCAATTATTTTTTTTCCCGAAAAAGAAAGCAATGCTGTTGTTATAAAAATGCACTCAAGTGTTCTGGAAAGGACAGAACTCCTCATCTTGTCCTAAAGGCTACTGAATGGGGGGTGGAAAAAGACAGACCCAATACTAGCAGGATTTTATTTTGGAGGGGATGTGTTCATTTCTTCTATTCAAGTATAATGTCAGTTATTTTATAAAGTCTTAATGACTTGTACTGGCTTTCTTTAGCTGATTGGCTACAAACTGGCTAACTCCCAACTTTTTTGGAGGTGATTCCAGTACACCAGTTCCTCAACACAGCAGATCTCCCTAAATGTTGTCACTTTCTGCTGAGAGTCCTGCTAAAATAAACAAAATATACTCCAACTAAATTTGGGGCATTTCACCGTGCAGCACCTCCAGGCAGACTCTTCTCTCCTGAGAACACCAGCTACTCAGTTTGAGGTCATTCAAAGCAGGAAATGTGATTAAGTGTTATTAGTCCAAAGTCACGACTCGGTCAATAAGCACAGATTTCTTAACGGTCTCTCTGCATGAAAACTGTTTCAGTGCCACAAAAATAGTATTACAGATTTGCTTGCTGTTTAACAAAGACTACAGTGCTATTACTATGTGCAGTTGGCTTTTTACCAAGACAGTACAAGGGACAACATCTTCCAAGTCAGCTTCCCATCCCTACTAGAAACCTGTGATGCCAAAGAGACATTTTTATTGCACTGTTTTTGTTCAGAAGAGTAAGGAAGTCTTGTTTCTGTCAACAGGAGCATAAAGTTCTGTTTGCAGAACTTTAAATAGCTCTGCCCAGGTGTTGAAAGCAATGCTTTCACATTTATTTTTCTCTACTGCAAAGATGACTCTTTTAACCCTTTCTCACAAAATCAATTAATTTCCTGCCTTCTGCCTCCACATTCTTCAGCTGGGCAACTCCCAGTTCAAGGCCTCTCAAAGTCAAACAGCAAGGAAAGATGAGCTGAGCATTCCTTGAGTTGCAAAGCAGCTGCACAAAAAAGGAAAATTGTTTTTTCTAACCTGCAAACCCAGGAAAAATGACTTTTTGTGTCATATTACAATGTGGCTTTAACTCTTTGTGTGCTGAATTTCACTCTCTTTCCAATGTGCTTTAATGTATTTAGTATGAGTTCATTTACTTTGATGCATTACTGACAGTTCCTGGCACGAGCTAACTACTCGTTGCCTACGTTTGTGCATTGAATTAAATCATAAAAGGAAATCAGACATTTTCCACTTTGTTAATAATACCAGCAGAAGAAACAAATATCCTTATAGAATTACAAATCTATATGCTTTGAGTAATTAAATAACATGCAAGTTTGACTTCGAACTGGATCTCCATTTTTCTAAGTCCAAGCTTACACTGAGAAAGGTCACGCACCACAGACTGTACTTCAGAACCAACTGGTTCAAAATAATGCAGCTTCTCTCCCATTTTTAATTCACAAAGGTTCCTGGCTACCAGTTCAGGACACCACCCTTCTCAATAATAGGGAGGTGACAGTGAATAGAACACCACAGACATTCTCTGACAGAGGAAGTTACACACTGGTATTTCTTCGAAGCACCTATGGCCAGGTGCTCCCACCACTTCAGGGACGATTATTCACAGTACATTTTATACATTCTTGACCACTCCTAGCTACTTCCGGAACTGTCAGGTTTTTTTAACTGCTTTTTGGTTGTTTGTTGCTTTTCTAAAATAAATGATGGCATCCTACACCAAAACTGTAGGGAACCTGATGATACAGATAGGGGAAAACAGAGCCCTCATGCTAAACTGTTTTCAGTCCTTGACTGCTAACCACATCTTTCCTCACTGTGCTTGACCTGCTACTTACTGCCCAGGATCATATGACAAAACACAAGATATGAGTGGATACCTGATCCTCACAACTCTCAGCTTTTTCACTAGCCTTACTAAAAGGTATTTGTGCATGTGTTCCTTTGCTTATTTTCTTTTAACTTCACAGTATGACTAACAGACTATTGACCAATGTCACATCTTTTAACTATGATGTTATAAAGTTCATGAAATAGACTTGTGATGCAACTTTACATATTTTCTGAAGTAGGGCATGAACTCAAGAAGGGAGCTGATGTGAGAAGTATTTGCACCTGACAAGAAGCTACAAGGAATGAAGTGTGTTGAAACTGATCAGCAAAGATCATTCTACATCTTTGGTTGAAGTACCACTGCCCTCCCTGTTGAAATACATAAAGCAGTAGCTTTGGTTCAGCATGCCCTCAAAATTACCCCATTATCTGTACATTTACATTACTATCACTTCTTTTGCAATTCTAAGATTAATTGCTCCAGTACAGACTACACATTGCTCCTGTATAGTTCCACAGATCTTCCTTCTACTCCCTCCTGTTTAACTCAGGCCTAAATATCCTGACCTCCACCAAATCTCATTAGCACTTCTGTAGGAATGTTCTGTAGTTACATACTAGTTGTTACCACCAAGACATAAAGGCAAATTAATTCCAGAAAAAAACCCAGAAGCTTTTGATTAAACGATTTTTTGAACCTTTTTCCTCAATAGTAGAGTCACAAAAAGGATGAGAGAATAGGATCAGGGCCAATTAAATCATAGTTTCAGAAATGATAAATGGGAAGAGCAGGCCCTATTATGCCTTTTCAGGTTACTGATTTAGAAATGTTCATCCTTTTTTGTTCACCAAAAAAACAAAGCCCAGAGGAAACAAAATTTTTGATTTATAAAAATGAAGTCGTAGAGGCTTAGGCCTCGTGTTACTTCTGTGTAACTGGCAAAGCTTGCTACAAACCTTTATAGAGAAATAACTATCAACAGAGGATGTTACATATTACAAAGCTTGTATATTTTCTGTAACAGTTGCATCCTTTTACATATTGATAAACATGGCTTTTTTTTCCCCAAATCTGAATTTTGAAAAAAATATTTTTGTTTCAAAATTATTTTTCTTCTCAGTTGGTAACATTTTCTCCCATGTTGATTTAAAAAAAAAAAAACAACAAACCAACAACATATTTCCAAAGGAGGACATGATGTCTATTCTTTATAAAATTGATTAAAAAGAAAAACAGAAAGGGAGATTATGATCCAAACCCTCTATTTTTTACTGTGTCGTGCATACTGCTGCTTTTCTGTATTGAAAAATATACGATTTAACAAACTGGAGATCCAGCTAAACACGTTTTCATAAATAGCAATTAATACTTTGGTGGCTATCGGTAATGACTCAACATTTCTTTAAAGGGAAAAAAAAAAAAGCTACCTACTACTGCAATTACTTTTAATGTATGTCATATATAGGGCACAACTCGGATGGCTGTGAAGGGAAACGCGTAGGTGACCCCACCCTTGCAGAGACCCAATTATGCCACCAGGGATCCATTCACCCACACTCACCCAATTAGGTGACGTGCCTGAATATACTGATCCATTCGGATGCTGCCCTACAACAGACAACCTGCAGTGTCTTCTGCATTTCATCTATCTTACAGCGACACACTGACATACATACTGGAAAAACATCCACATAAACGCTCCAATTTCAATCTAACTAGAAGAAACCAAATCCCAAGCCACAATGAAATGCTCACTTTCCATTCTTGTCATTTCTTAAATTTGCATCTGTACTCTGGCGTTTTCTTAACTAACATATAAAAAGTCTATTTCCACATACATGACAGTTCTGGTTTTGCAGTATCAAGTATTTCATTAGTACCACTTCAGAGCCAACCGTTTGATTAGCATCAAGACAGTAAAAATTACAACTGTGGAAAGGTCACGCATACTTTAAGAAACCTAAATTATAATCTCTGCCACAGCCAAACATAAATAACATCTGTTAAGATACCTATTTCAAAGTCTGTCTATTTAGCTAAATCTAATTAGTACATCTGTGTCCTAGGAACGTACTGGATCATATTTGAGAAAATAGTATGTGTTAAGTCGTTATAAAGTTTTAGATCCAACTACGTTCTTCTTGTCCTGACCACTGGTTTTATAAGCTAATACAGACAAAAAGTTAAACTTCAGAAAGACAGACATACCTCAAGGGGACACAGTGCCCTACCTCATAGTAATGAGTTATGGTTCTGTCAGTAACGTGGCTCCAGCTACACTATTTGTCTCTCGGACATCTGGAGACTTCTAAGTTGTCCCATGGTTGAGAAAAGAGACTAGGTAGAAACCACCAATATTTTCTTCCCTTCAGCTTTAGTTTAAGAAATACGTAAGAGCTGTTCAATGCAACTGCTATGCAGACATTAAGATCTCACCATTCTCTCCTAAGAAGCCTTAGGTTAAGTGTTAGAAGCAAACCCCTCAAGAATTAGGTGACCTGTTGTAACACAGAGCAAACTCATCTCAGGCTGAGAATTCAGGAGCACGCACACACAGATTAATTACACCCAGCCTCAGTCAGCACTGCGCTGCACGAGAAGGCCGTCAGAGTCAACGTACAGTACCTTTCATCTTGTCCCAGATCCTCACTGTCTGGCATTTCAGATGTAAAAAGGAATTCTCTCTCCCCCTCTCTCTACCAATCTAGATAATCCAGGCAACGATCTTCTAGTCCGCTTTGTGTTTTAGAAGCGACACCTGTCCTGCTCGCTGGCGAGAAGCGCGCTCTTTGCTCAGAGAGCAAATGTTTACAAGACATCCTAAGTGCCTGCTGGTCTTGAATGAAGTTCAGAGCATTCGGCTTTGATTGGCCAAGGCTATAAATAAACAGGTCGTGACTCACCTCACACACTATGACAGGGTGTTTAGCAGCAGGCACAGCCAAAAGCAAAACAGTTGGGTTCTTTTTTTTTTTTTTCCCTTTTGGTCATGTGAGGGAGACTCACCACCCGGTGAGTACATTTTATTTTTCTGCTCCCACTGGAAGTCTTCCTCAGACGTCTCCCATTTCTCCCACGTTCAGTGAGCAGCCAGCAAAGTGACAGAAACGTTGAAGTAACACATTTAAAAATACAAGAGCTTACTGCAACTGTAAAAATAGCCTTTGTATTCTCCCCCCCAAAGGGCCAGTCACAAGCTGTCAGAAAAGCAGAAATTCTTCTCCATTAACTACATTTGCAGATGAAATAAAAATTTGGCAAGTCTTTTAAAATAAAGCATAGGCAAACAAGTTTTCAATCAAGATTAATGCATTGTTCTAAAGTTCTGATTCCAAGCTTGTCTGCCACAAGCAGTCCCAGCTGCCGAAGGGATACCAGCAAATTGTACCAGAAGAGTGTGAAATGAAAGTATGCCAACAAGAGGAGTGTTTTCTGCCAAAATGCTTGTAATGCCTCTGTGAACAACCTGAAGTGAATTGACAAATTCACTTTCCTCATACCACTTTTGGCTGCGGGCATGACAGAGATTCTGTCACTCCAGCTACGTCTCTGTTAATTTTCAACACCCCAGCAACCTTATCTGTGCTGATGAAGCTTTGCCATGCAGGCCCAGACTCCAAGGATCACAGATGTAGGTTGTTCAGCAGATTGCTCAGCACTGCTCCTTCACCGATTGAACAGCTTGACCTACTGTTCTTATTATTTGCAAACAAATATTACATCCAGAGATCTTCACATAGGAACCCAGCAAGATTTATACCTGCTGGTCCTGCATGAGATATTAGGAATTGTCCCAGGGATGTCACATCTTAAAAAATAAATTTAAAAAAACCCAACAAAGCCTGAACAAAAGGTATGCCCAACCACCTCACGTCTGAGTTGTTAAGCTGTATTTGGGTAATGTATTGTGGGTAACATATCATTTACTGGAAGGCTGCTTAACATTAAAAACTACAGAGGATTTTATCCTTTCTTCTTATTCTGATATGACTAGAGGACTAGTAAGATCTAGATAAAAAATTGCAAAAATTCCCCAAACCATCTAATCATAGATCTATTACTTTAAATCCCATGATTTTTATTTATTATGTAAGTATCTGAGTTAATAAATGACTTTTAGGAAATGGTGAGGAAACAAACAGTAACGCTGCCTATCTGTGAATGACAAGTTCCTTAATTCTTCCCCCAATATTCCAGCTACCTCCTTTTTCCTTATCTCATCCAATCTTTTGTATTCATGATTTCCCTCAGCTTTTCACAAGACATGTTCTATCTGAAGCAGTTTAATCATATTGGAAAGAAGGGAGGGAGAAGAGAAGAACGAGTTAAATCCTATGCCTAAATTACTCAGGGCAGTATGTAAATATATATTTAAGAATGCCCTACCCTACTCAGGGATATTTCATGGTCACCTTTACCTGCATATTCCACTATCTCTTTTTTCTTTTCTTTTTCTACTTCTGATAGTTGTAAGCAAAAATAAATAGAGCTGGATTTCCTTCAAGCTTACCCTGAAACAAAAGAGCTGACAAATGCTGTAGCAGCTTAATTTTCAGTTTAAAGTTTGGAAGTCCTCTTCTTAGGAAAAAACATCACCAGAAATAAGATCCACAAGCACACAAAAACATCATTCAAAATTTAACTGAAGTATCAAAAATGAAAGGAAGAAAAGATAAACACCTTGTGCAACCTGAATTGCTTTTGTTTGATGACATGTGTCTGCCCCTGTATTCCAGTCTTGGAAACTCCAGGCTCCTCAAGTATGACTTAGCCATTTGTTTCTTTGTCACACTCTGTACACAGCGCTCACCGCTACAGCAGAAACTGGGTCACTGTTTGCAATTCCTCAGAGCTCCTCCCCAGCCCTCAGTAATGTAAGGAGGATAACATAAATGTATTTACTTATTGATAAGGAAGTCCTGGAAAGATTAGGTTCAGAAGTGCCTACTAAATGAGTACTTAACGGAAATGTCAAGGACCTGTCAACTTGGAAGTACAGCATTTACAGAACACTTAGGTCCTCAAAGACTCGTTTCAGCTGGTGTCAGTGCTCATCACTTTTGCAAATCAGCCTTCGGAGCAGCAGGAGCCGTAATTAGCAGCGCCGCAATCACACCAAGTATTTTGTTTGGTGTCACAAAGAAGAGACCGGCTACAAAATCCATCTCAGCTTTTTGATGGGTCTGAATTCTCTGCACCAGAGGGAATTAAAGCTTCTTTGGCCCATCTGGAGGTTTCCAGCACTGTTTCACAGTCACTTAGAGATGGAAAGACCTCTCCAATACACTTGGGTGGAACAGCAGCAGGTGAGCAAAAGTACTGTACTGAAACAGGCCAAAGAGCTTCTGGCATCTCCTACTGTGCCCAAAAGTGCAGCCTAGGGAAAAATGGAGTGGCTGCCTTCTCCAGATAGTCTTCCAGACTCCAACTTACAGCTCATGGGTTTCTTGAGCCAGCAGTGATGCCGGTAACTTTAGCTCTGAGTGGATTTCCATTCTGTGATAGCATCAGTAACACCCTGAGGACTGCTGCAGCTTAACTACATACTGCTTGAAAACACAAAACCCCTATCAAACCCCAAGCAATGTTGTCTGCTCTGATCTATCCACTTCAATTCTAGTAAGTCTTATACTGGAACAGGTAGATGACAGTTAAATCTCTTTAGCTCTACACAGCTATTTATGATTTTAACAGACCATTGTTATATACTCTTTTTGATGGGTCTGCAGAATTGAAAGGTGGAGGTGCCTAGAAAAGAGCTTGCTTGGTATTTGAATTACTTAAAATCAGTTTTAGACTTCTTCACCATGGAAAAGAAATGCAACTAGAAATGACAGAACTGAGGAAGGAAAAGCTCTTTCCCTATCCACATTATTTTTCAGGGAGGTTCTTACTTCCTTATTTGCAGCTAACACTGCAACTTTCTGAATGGCATAGGACTTTGGTCAGCCCTCTGTCCCTTTGAAGTTCCTTCCCACCATCTCTGAGGTTTCACCTCACATGACTAACCCTGCTCTTCTCAGCAACCTCTTGCTTGAGCTGCCACCGCCCAGCCTTGCTCTGTCTCCCTTGCTTCTCTCATCCAGCATTTTTAGGAATTTTCCATCCCTTTGGCTCTGTTGGTTCCCCCTAGCCCTGTTGTTTCTGAAAGGAACATGAAAACACTTGACCTAGTATTTTTCTCCTTTGATTACAACTGATCATTTTCTGCTCTTGGTCAGCTCTACAAGTCCTATTTTGCTCACTGTTTTTCATGCATGTAAGCTGATGCATGCCCTGAAACATCCTTGATGTTCTCTTCCAAACTCTTCCTATATTTACTGTAAGAAATGTAAGGTTGGAGATACCAGAAATATATGCCATTATTCCTACTGAGGGCATACTGTTGATTTATACATTTTGACCCTTTCTCTGAGTTGCTCCTCAAGATCTGTTGGCCCTGGATACCACAGGTTTACACAGAATTCTTCAGAGTATATAGTCTTTATTTTATTTTGATAACTTTAGGAATCAATCCTTCTTAGTTCTGTTTATCTCCATTACCCTGTTCTTCAAGTAAAGAGGCCTCCTCTAGACCTTTCTCAAAACTTCCACAATAGCTTGTAAATAACATCTCTCACTACCATCAGGTATTAAGGTACCCCAAAAGATGTGCTGGCATGCAGATCAGATGTCTACCATATTGCTTGATCAGGGAATCTTACCAGTTTTGCTTTTCCTGACTACAGATTTGGACTGAGCATGTATCATAATTATCAATTAAATGTCATTTCCCCCAAATGTGTGAAATTTTCCTTTTACAGGCAGGCATCAAAGGCTTCAGAGGAACTCATCAGCAAGAAAAGTAAAACAGAAGCAGTGTTCTTGCCAGAGACAAGGAAGCAGCCTTGCTGAGAAGCTGACAGAATCAGAAATTGTATTGGATGCACCGTTTTACATACTCAGAAACTGAAGGTGCTCAAGGGCTTTAGGCAGGTGGGTGAAAGGCAGCATGCTGCTGGTGTGGAGTGCAAGGGGGATGATCTGGCATTGTGTGGTAGATGCCGTACCCCACCTGCTCTGCCAGCTTTCAAAGATTTCCATTAGTCAGCCTGTGGCACACTTTAGCTGGTTGACCAGCTCCAGAACTAGTCACAGCCACTGCCACCTTCCACATCTCTCCTCATCTAAAAGGAGAGCACGATGGTGCTTTCAGCATATGACCCTGTTCTAATTATTCAGCTATGAACAAGCCTCACTTATAGTTACATGGATGAAAAAATAACACCATACTGTACACTTAAATACATCCTGAAAAGCCTCAACTGAATCATAGCAAAAAAATTAAACTCCAAACTAGACATCTAGTTTAGTTCATATTTCCAGAAGGAATGGAAAGGCTAGTTTTTTTTTTTTTTATAGATGGTTTATGCTGATAATATTTTTAGCAAGAACATGTGTTTTAAAACTACCTTCATTGTCAAAGGCATGTTTAGGATTAAAACTGATTTTAAATGTAGGTTTCTGCTACTGAAAAAAAATCCTATTAATAATATCATGATGTCCCCTAAAATAAAATATTTCCTCCCCCCTTTTTCAATACAGAAAACTGAATATACTGGTCACATTAGTGTGTGTGTGTGCAGGCAGGAGCACATTTATGTATTTATAAACAAACACACATGAAACTATATGCTTAGATGTATTTCATCACTTTGAAATGCACACCCGATTCTCCCCTATTTGCAGCATCCAGATTTGTTGAATAATACTCATCCCAATTCTATGTAAAGCTGACTTCAAATTATAAATGCATATTTTTTAACTTTGAGATCTCTTTATACACTGTAAGATATACACAGGAGGCTTGTTTTAGAAGAGAGCAAGTCTTTCACACAAGCTTAAATGAAAAATCATCAAGACAGACCTGCTGAACGTACTTAATTATTTGCTGGAGTATTACAGCAGGTATAACCTAGCAGGGGTAAGCAGCGTGCTAAAAAATCTTAAGACACCTATTGCACACAAGCCATAGTTTTGTATTTATCTGTACCTAAGACTAGGAATGGCCAAAAAAAAGAAAAAGTAACCTTTCAACAGTCAAAGATGAACAAAAGCAAACAAAATAAGCACTCAGGAAAATTTTTCTTCCTTCGTGGAATCCTGCATATAATGCAGGACTCATCTTTGTACCTGGATGAAATAACGGTTAAAAAACATTTTATTTTTTTAAATCACCAGCTGCATATTTAGGAAAAATACCAGGCTACCAAGCCAGCATTCAGGTTTGACGTGGAAAAGTTATGCAACATTCAAAAAACTAGACAAGATATTGCATGCAAGAAATATTCACTTGGCAGAACAAAACACATGACTCCGTAGTTTTAAAGAATCATAAAAAGTCGAATATGAAAGCAATGTGACCATCAGCAGACACAAAACCTCATTTGTATCTGCAACAATGAATTGTCACTGTGAGGTATTAGTGGTTCATCACAAAGCACACATGCCATGGTGCATCAGAGTATTTTTAAGTTTTCAAACCCAAGCAGAAAGAAGAGTTAAAGGACGTAAGAGACACTTCAGCAGCAGTTTAGAAAGCAAATGACAACATTTTAGTCACATGAAGATAGCAAATCCTCCTCTGGTACAAATTTGATAGACCATGCTGGATCTGTAAGACAAGCAAAGACGAGTTGAAGACAGGGTGGTAGAAGATCTTACCACCAAGGGTGAAAATCTCAATTGCTCTGGGACTTTTTTGCCATGGGATCTTGTTAATAGCTATAAAAGAAAAAGATTTTGGAAGGGGAAAAATAAAAAGAATATACATAATGCATCACCTAGCAACAACAGGAGCAACTTCTAAAGATAACTGAGTATATTTCCAAATTTTTCAAGAGACTCTTTACATACTGTTCCCTGAAATCGCCTATGTATGCCTAAAAGATTTTGCTGGTATGCTCACAGTTTGCTGAAACAACCCACCATCACGTTAATGCTGCTATCATCCAATGAAGAAGAGGATATGAGCCAGTTTTCCACCTAATCATATAATTTATTCTTCTGTGAAGTGTAAGAAAATCATGACAGAGAGTGGTTAGTGCAATTGCAAGGCACAAGTAGATCAAAGTCCGTGTAACCAGTCCTGAATTAGACTTTACAAGTTTAGGGATGAGTAACTGCAGGACTTCAAGTACATTATAATGGAAGCACAGCACATAGTTATATATTATTAATAATTTTTATTGACATTAGTCCTTTTCTTATGTCCCAGGTTGTAGTGCTGATGTTCTCGATTAATATTCAGAAGTGCTAGCCAAACATTTTCATACTAAATACAACTTTCTGATTCCTTCAGAGTCACAGTGTTTTTCAATGCCTATATAATCAAAGTGAGACAGATTACCAAATTATGCTCTTAACTTTTCTCATCATCTTATTATCTATTTGGTGGTTTACTGTGTGACAACAGAGAAAGTCTCTAGTGTTCACTATACCTGATGGTAAAATTTCAATAATATCTCTCCCCTTAAAAAGAGAACTATCTTTATTCAGTCTCACTGCAGCAAGCTGTACGACTATTTACTTAAAAATACTGGATTTTCACTACTGTGACTGTTTCAGGGCCATATTTTTACCTGATGGAGCAACTGGTAATTTGTACGCTGTCACCACTTTCCAACTTCAACACGTGTAACAGCACATTAGCAAATCTGATATATTACAATGAAAGCAATGACATGTAAATACATATAAGCAAAGTTTAAAGTATTTCAAATTAAAACAGATAAGGGAAAATAATGTCAGAGTGCATGCCATTTCAGAAGGCACATACTTGAGTATGTAGATCAACCAGTTCGTATTAAAAAAAGAAGGGGTAAAAATATAGGAACACCTCACCACAGTTTATGTTACCATTTAATTTTGCATTATAGCTCTACAAGTTAGAAACAGAAACCACACATACAACCTTGCCAAATACTAATATAAAAACTTAAAGAAAATACTCCTGTGTAATATCACAGGGAAAAATGTACAAGGGTAAGACAGGTAAAAATGAGAAATAGCAGCAAGAAATACGTCATACAAATCACAGAATCATGGGATGGTTTGGGTTGGAAGGGACCTCAAAGATCATCAAGTTCCAACCCCTGGCATGGGCAGGGACAGCCTCCACTAAACCATCTTGCCTAAAGCCCCTTCCAGCCTGGCCTTGAACACTGCCAGGGAGGGGGCAGCCACAGCTTCTCTGGACAGCCTGTGCCACAGCCTCACTGCCCTCACAGGGAAGAGTTTTTCACTAATAGCTAATCCAAATCTACCCTCCTTCAGCTTAATGCAATTACCTCTTGTCCTATCATACAGCAGACAAAGCAGTCCTAAGCTTCACATGATGACAGTCATACCCATACACCACTGCAGACTGGAGAGGATAGTTAATTCTGAGACATGTTGCGGAAAACAAAACTGACTTTACCCTGGCGTGACCTGAGTGTCCATTTTCTTACCAGAGTTTCTCTAAAGTAAATACTTGCCAATCCACAATCATTCAGCTCTTTTAACATCTGTCCTCTGTGACATGACTGCAGATTTAAGGCAACAGAGACCAATGAAACACCACACAGCTCCATAGCAAAGGTAGGGGGGCAGCCAAGACTGCAAAAAAGAACTCAACCCCCTCCCGCAGTCACATCTACCCCAAAAAAGCATACAGAATGGCTCTTGGGCCAACAGAAGTGAGGAAAGACAGCAGGAGTGATGATCAACGAAGACCTGCTGTGTAACCCCTTTGTCATCAAGGGCACAGGCAGGCCTGTGATTCAGAGGAATCCCCTGAACGGGTTGGGCGAGCGCTGCCAGAACTCTCAGCCAGAAGCACCGAGCACCCGATAACCTTCGCCTTGCCTCGAGAAGACGATAACACGCATGACATTTTGCTGAGAGGCTGGCAGCACAACTGGCAAGCCAAATTAACTGCAGTTATCTGGACTTTTGTCTCAAAGTATGCAAGACCTGAGTTTTCCTTTCCCTGTTCCTCTACTATTAATTTTCATTCAAATTCAATCAATTTTTTAAGGTGGTTATGAAAGACATGTGCAGAACACCTTGTTTTGCACAGCACAATAGCAGTTCTTAGCACTATTAAAACTTCTTTTTCCCTCCTTTTTCGTGGGTGTCTAAACCTTTTTAAGGAAAACTTTTTATTACACTCCAGGAAATACAATTCAATAGTAGATTTTGCTACCAGAAGACTGAAAAATTAAGCTTTCAACATAGAAGCTACTTATTCATACACATATTTTACCTATATAAATCTGTGAAATGCACATTTTGTCACAGCTTTTGCTGTTTCCTTTAGAATCCTGATCTCCAAGATACCCATCCTTTCCTTTGAACACCCTTCTCTGCTGATTGATATACAGATCATAAAAATCAAAGAATATCTCGAGTTAGGAGGGACTCTTCCTCCTACAGAGGAAACAGAAGGGTGAAAAAATAACACTCAGACTTTTACTTTAGTCCAGTGAGGTGAGTTTCCCATATTAAAACCCAAACAAAAAAACCCTAAACCACTTTATCTGGGAAATATTCAGAGCACTTCAAATGCATCATCTTTCAACTGTTTTTCAGGTATCCCACATTTCTCTCCACCTCATTTCAATGGCAAAGAAAACCCAGAAGATGAATTTCCATGTGCTAAAGATATTCTTTAAAAAAAAAAAAAAAGCCTCTTTAGTATGTTTTTTTATTTGATTGCTGATTGATGCAATAAATATTTTTCAATCTGGAAGGACTTTGAGCAAAGTGTTTGAAACTTTAACAAAAAATTCTGCTTGTGTCTCCTTTTCAGAGCCCTATGTTTCTATCATCAGATGTTTTTAGCCAAATTCTCACGTTTTGAGACTAATCCAGCTAACAAGTTAGGAGAGAAGCTGCCAAGCTGTGCATCCTTGGAAAAGTGCCTGTTTATGGTGAAATCACAATGGAAACAGTTTTGTTCCTGTACAGCCCTGACACAAGAACTTCATACAATAATTGTTCAGATACATTTGGTGTCTTTGCTATGAATACACAACAGTCTTAGATGCTTTTGTCTCAGTTTGTGTTCTAAGAAAACATGTACATGCATGCAGCTACAAGTCCTTAAAATGTTCAGAACAATCTTTTTTTTAAAAATGAGGTACACAAACCTCAGTTACTGCTTCTCTGATTGATTATGACTCTAATCTCATGCCTAGATGCATAAAAGCAAGTTCTAAAGGTACACACTGACCTCGCAACTTCCATGGAATGTGGTGGCAGGAACAGTCAGTCTAAAATTGGGTAACAGCTACTTCACGTGCCCTTCTGGGATTTCTCAGGCTTTAACATTTATATGCAGTTTATTAACAACATCTGCAAATGCAGAAATAGATAGATGTATTTATTTCAGTTTTACTATGTCACTTAACTGAAACTCTTCACAAGAACAGCTATATTGGGTCAGCCAAAGGTCCACCTAGCCCCACCTTCAACAGTTGCCAAAATTGAATACCTGGGGATAACCTAAGCAACAGAATAGGAACAAGGGAAAATACGTAATGATACCTCCATAAAATACAATACAGCCTCCAATAATCTGCAACTCAGGGACTTTCAAAGCCAGAGGTGATGATTTTTTATTTAATAGCCTTCAATTAATTTTCTTCAAGGAACTGGCCTGTAATTTATATTTTTAATCCACGTGTAGCTCTAATGTTTCCAACAATCCTTTGCCAGGGATTTCTAAAGCTTAATTTCATCTTTTTATTTTTCCTCAGCCTGCTGGCTGTTGTTTTGATGCCTCCTCATTCCAATAGCATGAGAGAGAAGGCATGTTCCTTATGGTATCTTAGAGACCTCTATTATATCTCCCCTTAATTGTCCTTTTTCTCTTTTGAGAAGTCCTATCTCATTTACTTGTCTTTATATGGAAACAGTTCCATATATTTGCTATACCTTGTTGCTCTACTCTGGACATATGTATCTTTTCCTGGGAGGTCATAATCAGAACCACACCCAGCATTCAGGATGCAGACAACAAATTTCTAAGTGTGGCATGTGACTGTGCTTACTTCTGCCTTGTATGTCTTCTTTACTGATAATTTACATAGATTTAGTCTGTTGATCAATTCCAGGTTTGTGACACCAACTCAGCAACCTGCAAGTCATCTTGTCTGAAATTTTGTTGCAGATTTATAAAGAATGTTATTACTTTAAAGTATTTAAAAATATTACTACTGCTTTAATATTGGATATTTTTATATTCACTGTGAAATTCTCTTAAGCATTACCTCACACTATGAGCAGACCTACAGTAACATCAATGGCCACAGCTACATCAGTGATCTGTTAATGGTACCACCTATCCAACCACTTGGTAAATAAAGGCTGAACTTTCAAAGAATATCATTCTCCTTGTAACAAGTCTAACCTAGGAGAAGGAAGCGTGTGTCATATGTTGCTGTGACCACAACATTCAGGAGGACTTGACAGAACTTCCATACTTTTATGCTACAGTAAAAAAATTATCTCTGAAAAATTTATTAAACTGGTCTCCTGAATACGTCTGATCATCTTTTTATTCAAGGAGTGAGGAAACCTGCAGAGCATCAAAAAATTCATGAGCATATGAAGGCTGAGGGGGAATGGCCTGAGGCTGCGCCAGGGCTGGTTCAGATTAGACATCAGGAAAAGTCCTTCACTGAAAGAGTTGTCAGACATTGGAACAGGCTGCCCAGGAAGCTGGTTGAGTCACCGACCCTGGATGTATTTAAAAGATGGGCAGATGAGGTTCTTGGCGATATGGTTTAGCATAGGACAGGAATGGTTGGACTCGATGATCTCAAAGGTCTTTTCCAACATAGTGATTCTGTGATATGCTACTTTCCATTTTCCTCAGTGTAAAAATAAAACGTGTAGGTTAATAAGCCTATTTCCAGCGTGATTAGACTCTGAAACATCGTGGAGTATGAACAACGGCAATGACAACAAAGGGATGAAGTAGATTAAGTAAACATGCAGCATCTCTTCTATCAGTAAGAAAAAAGAATAAAGAGACTCAGGGAAGGAGCATCATAATGTTTGTTTCAAAACAGCCGAGCTGTTTTACTCAACTGTGTGTTGAAACACCTAAAAGAATATAATATGTTACTCTGCTGATAGGCTCACATGCTTCAACAAAGCTTGTGTGCCAGGACATTCCTTACTAAATTAGTGACTAATCAGATGTAGCGCTGGGAAACACACCCTCACGTGTTACAACAACCCAGGCGGCTGCAGCATTAAAAAAAAGAGGGGGGGGGGGGACGACACAGATGGACTACGACTGTATGTTCTCATGTCCTCTGGGAATAATTTCCATCATGCGTTTTGTAATCTAATGCTTGTATTTGGCAAACCAGATGCAATTAAAGGTCAAAAACCAACTACTATATAAACTCAACTCTACGTACTCTGATCTTTCTATCACCCTTCTAAAGATACTGAGCAGCGATGTCCTTTTTCTTCCACGGCAATAACTAGTATATATTTATAAATAACTTGTTTCACTAATCACAAGTTTCTTGTTTCTTTACTCAGGTTCTCAAATTAACCAAGGTTGCCTGCTTCCTTTTCCTTCTTATTACCCTCAAATTTTCAATGTGCTTTAGAATTGTTTAGAATTAAAAAATTTGACAGATGTTAGCTCAATAGGCTGTTAGGAAACCTGCATGTATTTTCTCCTCATGAAAAAGAGCATTTTTACAAAACTGAAAATGTATTTTCTGTATTTTTGTTGCATACAGGGGGAAGCAAGGGGTATAGCACTCTAGCATTTCAAACTTCATTCTTGTTGAGATGTAAGACAGTACAGAAAACTATTTGAATAATTCAGTTTCTCAGACCACATGTAGCAGTACAGAAAAGCAAGCTTCCTAAGCAGATAAAACATACCAATTCAATGACATGGGTTTTAAGTTCTAAGAAAACTTTGCATTGTCTGCAAAATGACCCAAAAGCTGCACTCAAGATGCTGAATTCAATGCTTAGGGATAACTGGCCCCAGAACCATTTCTGTACACCCTGTACATACTCTCTCAGAATCAGACTCACTGATTTGTGTGGCTAGAAAAAAAAAAAAATTAAATCTGAGTGGCAGCAACTGTGACAAGCAATCACTGAAAATGCCTCTGATAACTACACCTATGGCAGGTCTGGGTATTTAATTCAGTAGCATTTTGTGTGGAAAAAACACCATTCTTCTCCTCAAAATAATAAAATAACAAAAGCAGCATTTCTTTAGTGATAATATGACTATACAAAATATAGTTAAGCTTGCTATCTATTTTTATGGAGGTTTTTAATCAAATAGGATTTGACAGGTGTTGAAGAAAAGCAATTCCAAAATGAAACAGTACGTTTTCTTACTTAATCCTAAAAGCAGTCTATTTAAAGTAACACTGGGGGCTCCCTGAATGCTATAGTTTATAAATACCCTTTAAGATGACAAGTCAAATGACTTCAGGATTGTAAATTATCTCTCACAGTTGTTCAACTGTTAAAATGGAAAGCGGTAAGAATAGAATAAAAAGACCCATGGTGAAAATGTTACATGTGCAATGGAATAAACATAGGGAATAGCAAACATGGCCATTTTAACATTAATTTTCCACTTAAATCTACTCTCTGCCCTTTAAAAAGGTCAGTTTTGTGAACTTCTCTCCTGATGAACAATTTGAGGTCTGTCATTCTGTTCAAAGGTCTACACTGATCAGAAACAGTCTTCCTCTACTCGTGGCCTGTCTGGTACTTGCTGCAACGATATTCTGCTGGTTTAGGCATTAATAGTAATTTGACACAACCCACCTAATTATACAATAAAGAACATTTTTAGCTTTATACAAAAGGTGAGAAATATAAGCATTATATTTGCACGCAAAACAAATCTCTGAGGCAGGCAAACATGCCCAGCAGCTCTGTGGCGATCAGACCGTCTGTCCCTGGACTAGACAGTAGTTAAATTTATTGTATGGTATAACCCTACAAAGAGTTACAAAATGAATGTTTCGACTGTATGTCAGTTTTCTGTACTCTTTAACAGGGCTTGGTACCTTGCTACTCTAAGAAAGTATTATTACTTGTTAAGCCATTCAAAGATAAAACAATATGCAGCTAAGGTCTACCTGTCTAGACATTTTACTAAGTCTGCCTAAGCTCTTTGAAATTTTTAACTAGAAGATAGCCTTGGTAACTCTTAGAGTTGCCCTAGAAAAAGGATATTCTTTAGAAGGAACTGACTTTTTACAGTCTGCACTGTCTGCAAAGCCTTGGAATGGAGTACCTCTGCTTGAAAGTAATTAAAGATTGCACTCCAACCAGTAACCTCATTGTAGTTCCAGTGTACTGATATACAAGTACTTCTGCACAGTCACAACTGCAAGTTACCAGACTTTTGACATTAACTCCCACCATCAATCAGAAAATTCCAGAATACCGAATACTCGTTCAAAAGACTTTCTGAATTAGGGATAAATATTTGGGGCAAGGAGTGACCAGCTCTTCTATTCAGAATCATGCAACTGCATCCATGCCTACGCCCTTCCCTGTCTGAGCTGAGTAGGAAGCTTTTCCTCACCCTTCTAGAGACAGCTCATAACTTGAGCCGAAGTTCAACACGTGAGCCGAAGTACACTTGCCTATGAACAAACGTTACTTTTTGGCTGACATTTTACAAGACTATGTCCAAACATTTTGGATCCTTCAACTGAAACAATCTTTATCTTGGATACCAGGGCTCTCTGTCACTTTCCCCCATATACCCTTTATTCCAAGTTTCACTTTCCTATTGAGGAAATACCTGTCAATCACATCCTTGGAGAGGTTTTCTTATAACACTATTTAGGCCAGCAGCCAAAACAAGAGTATACCATTCTACACCCTGCCTCTGAAGCATGCTATTTATAATCAACACTTTGTAAATATAAACAAGTCAAAAAAAGAAACAAAGCAAGGGCTTTATACTGAAAGTGCAGTGATACTCAGAACTGACAGCAATATACAGAGTGTGCCTGCCAGTAGCTGATGATTTCCAAGCTTTGAAGAATAAAGAGGGAAAGAAAAATAGATGCTCTGGGTAGCATGAGAAAGTTTATCTGCTCAAAACCGGTCAGAATAACAACATTTTCTTACATTCAGGAGGTACCCAAATGTCAACCCTTTTAATTCATTTGAAACTCTCTGTACAACAAAGAAAGATTGTTTGCTTCAAGAGGGGGCCCTGAAGACACAGAAAAAGTGATCTGAGATTAAATGTGCCAGCACAATTCTTCTGCAGTTTTTCAGATACAGCTTTTCTACAGAGATGCTCACAGGCTGAAGAAATCAACCCACGAAGATAGGATAGATGAATACTTTTAAGAGAAGCTGAAACACACAACACACATGAGAGTATGGTTTTTTTCCCTGTAATTAGACTGGTAAAGCTTTATCTCTGCTGCTGATAACATTGCTGTATCAGTAAGAAACATGAAAACATTAAAAAGTGAAGGACACCTCCCAACTCCCTTGCTTCAAGCTGGGAAAACTCGGTGAACAGCAGGCAGCTGCGCTGTACAAACCACCAACTTCAAATCCAGCACCTGCCACACTTGCTCTTCTCTAAGATGGAAAAGTTATCTAAGCACTTGTTATTGAGATAGTGCAAAGCTGAGAAAGAGAAAAGTGGCATGGGACAGCTCCAGAGTAACAATAAGCATTTTGGTCATTTCCCCTCTCTCAGTCTCTGGTTCGTTTCTCTGCTCACCTTCTCCATTTTCTGTATTTATCACGTGCCTTTCAACATCCATCAGCGTCCAGGAGCTGGTTTTTCTTAGTGCTGGAAACAAGCTGAGATAAAAACAACAAAACACCTGCAATTCTACATATCTTAAAGTTTAGTTAATACTGCGATCAAAAGAAACATTTTATAATTACAATAAACATAGCAATAAAAAGAGAGAGATGTGAGTCAGCGCAGATGATGGTAGGCAGCAGCAGGGAGCACTGTGTTTTCCCTAGTGATGATAATATGGGTATGACGTGACATGCCAGTGAGCATGACACAGAGCTACCAGAACTGGGTCAGCTCAGAATTAGCAGTTCTTAGGTTGTTCACAATGTACAAATCCACCTGGCTGCACTCAGACCCCTCAGACACCAGAGCTGCATTCTGACACAGCGGATCCAGAGAACTGGCTGTCGGACCGGGCTCAGAGGGTCGTGATCAGTGGAGTAGAATCTGAATGGTGGCCTGTGACTAGCGGTGTTCCCCAGGGCTCGGTGTTGGGTCCAGTCCTGTTTAATATCTTCATTGACGACCTTGATGAGGGAATAGCATCCACCCTCAGCAAGTACCCCCATGATACAAAGCTGGGAGGGGTGGCTGACACGCAGGAACACTGCGCTGCCATCCAGCAAGACCTGAACAGGCTGTAGAGCTGAGCAGGGAGAAACCTAATGAAATTCAACAAGAGCAAGTGTAAAGTCTTGCACCTGGGGAGGAATAACCCACTGTATCAGTACAGGCTGGGAGATGACCTGCTGGAGAAGAGCTCTGTGGAGAAGGACCTGGGGGTCCTGGTTGATGACAGGTTGGCTATGAGCCAGCAGTGTGCCATGGTGGCTAAGAGAGCCAATGGGATCCTGGGATGCATCAGGAAGAGTGTGTCCAGCAGGTCGAAGGAGGTGATCCTCCCCCTCTACTCTGCCTTGGTCAGGCCCCACCTGGAGTACTGTGTCCAGTTCTGGGCTCCCTGGTATAAAAAAGACAGGGACCTTCTGGAGAGAGTCCAGAGAAGGGCTACGAAGATGATTAGGGGCCTGGAACATCTCCCGTATGAGGACAGGCTGAGTGAACTGGCACTGTTTAGTCTGGAGAAAAGAAGACTTAGGGGGGACCTAATTAGTGTTTATAAATATCTTAGGCATGGGATGCAGGGGGAATTGGCCAGCCCCTTTTCAGTGGTCTGTGGGGACAGGACAAGGGGCAATGGCTGTAAACTGGAGCACAGGAAGTTCCGCACCAACATGCGGAAGAACTTTTTCACAGTGAGGGTGACAGAGCCCTGGCACAGGCTGCCCAGGGAGGTGGTGGAGTCTCCTTCTCTGGAGATATTCAAGACTCGTCTGGACGCCTGTCTGTGCAGTATGAGCTAGGGAGCCTGCTTTGGCAGGGGGGTTGGACCCGATGATCTCTCGAGGTCCCTTCCAACCCCTACGATTCTGTGATTCTGTGATCCAGAAGCAAAACTCTCAGTAATTACTGAATAACAGATGCTTCAAAAAACTAAGCAAGGGACAGAACTGGCTTTGCTGTATGTTTAAAACTGCTGAAGATAAACTGCCTTATGTTTAAATAAAAAAATAAGGAACAAATGCTGTATGTCCATCCTCCCAATCATTATGGAGCTAGCATTTTTTCAACTGTGTGTGACAGTTCTTTTTTACCAATGAGTAACAAAGGAAATCAATTACTGAGTCACATTTACACAGGATGCTGCATACCCTACAGTTTGCAAGGACTGCACTTGTGGCAGGTATTTAATTCACACATTTAATCACAGGTGCAGTGACTTCACTTAAATTAAAATATTTCAAACATAGTTTATTTCAGCATATTAAAAATATACAACTCACTGTGCTGGTGCTCAGATGACCTTTTTTCCAACATGGAGGCAAATGGGCAAAATCAGAATAATTTTGGTTGGAAAAGACCTTTCAGATCACCAAGTGCCAACTGTAATGCTAGGTATAAGGACTTTTAGAAGCCTCCACATGAAATCTCCTGCAGCTGTTCCATGAAATTACTCTGACTAAATCAAGGAATAACATTTGTTTATCCCTGAGAAGATACAAACAGACGAAAAAAAAAAAAAAACCCCTTTCAAACAATATGCTTAGAAATTATAACTGAAATTTCTTGTCTGTGAGAGATTAGCAAGACCAAGAAACACCTGCCGAATCAGACTATGGTGAGGTGAAATTTGAATTAAATTTTTGTATTAAAACATTTTTTTAAACAGAAGAAGAAAAAAAATAATCCCAGAGGTAAACAATGACAATCTTCTGAATGACTCCCTAGTTTCTCCATGCTGCAAAATCAAAACATGCAATCATAGAATCATATACAGAACTCTTTCAGAGGTCTTTAAATAGAATAAAAAGTTGAAAATTATTCTTAGTAATTTTGACTGGAACAAGCCAATGTGTTATAGGGAGGGAGAGGATTATGAAAATACATTTATCATGGTTTATGAAGTTAAAACTAGAAAAAAATATGCCTATATAAGCAATTTCAAGTCAACTGATTTCACTTGGACAGTGACCAAACTAGTAACAGCCAAGCAGCTGTATAAGCAGATGAGGGTTATATCTGAACAAGTACAAAAGAAGGCATATTTCTTTAAAAAAAATGTACACAGCCCATCCTACAGAAAAGATGGAAGTGAACACCTCAAGTGCTGCAGTGCTTTTGAAGATTTCCTATATGTCACTTAAAAGCAAACTTTAAAAATATGGCTTATATGCAATACCCCTAAGATAACCTTCACTTTTAATTGAATAGCCATGCAGAAGGGCAGGCACTAGAAGCATCTTGTTATATGAGATCGATACATCCTCAGCATTTTCATTCAGCTGAGTGAGTGGTAATACCCTGGGAGGAGAGGCAGGCACTGTAGAGGATACAGTATCAGGGTTCAAAGAGGAGCTCAAACCAGGAAATGGCATGAAACAATCAACCAGCCAAACTCATCGGGGGAATACTGTATTTGACAAGCCAAATGGGAAACAACTTACTAAACAAGCAGTATAGTGAAAAAGGAGAATGGTCCCAACAAGACCTAAGCTACTTAAGTTATTTGCAGTAGTCTGAAAAGAAAAAAATCTGTGCCTGGGATGCTTTTAGAAAGGCACAATTATTCTGGTAGGGCCTCGGTTTGGGCCTAGGAACATGCTAGGAGCCATACAGATACTTAAACATGAATGGTAAAAATTTGTGAAAATTTAACTCACAACTCATAAAATACTAAATTGGGTTAATGGAATGTATCCTTGTTACAAAGAGTTAAAGCAGTCCCAATAAAATTTTGCTGGTCTTTTGTTTCTGCCCTTACTTCCTCAGAAGTTACTCTTTCCTTGCAGCCACAATAATGTTTAACTTCTGTTGTTAACTAACGTGGACAGAAGGCAAACAAGGCTTACAGAAAGAGGTATGCAATATTTGTTTGGTAATAGTAAAGAAGCTGGACAATTCCAACATACTCTCCTAATCTCTTTCATGCACCCTCTATAATAAAGGGTGAATTGAGCTCCTGGAGACAAGGAAGAGAGGAAAATGTCTTGCGATGGTTCAGGTGGAATCACGTTCTAACATGGAACCACAGACAGTTGGCCTGACTTCATTATTTCTGGCAAACAGAAGGGAAAAAACCCAAGTCAAACAAACCAACTATTTCTATCAATGAGATAGGTAACACCTACAAAGGCTGTACCACCTCCTTCATTTTGTCTCCCCGTGAACAAAAAAGAATCAACCATCCAAAATCCAGGGATAAGTGTAGGAAAATGTATTAAATGGTCTTCAGACTTTAATTGTGACACTTTTGCCAAACTTAAAACCTTTCTATGAAAATTTTTTTTTGTTCTTGTAAGAAAGTGAACACATGAAATTTTACCAGAATCACAATTTTATCAATTATCAAATACAAAAATAAACCCTGAAGAACAAAATACTTCAGAAGTGAGCTACCAATTTGGAAATACCTAGCAAGAAAGCAGGAATAAAGCCACACAATATTAAAAGAAAAGGAAAAAAAAAAAAAGTCAAGAAGTTTGTGCAATGTAGACAATTCTTTCTGCAATCTGCAGGACGTTTGAACATTTATGTGTTATGCACCTTTGTGATTTGGGAGGAAAAAACACCATGGGTATTATTGTAGCTAGCTGAGTTGCGACAACGCATTATAGAAAACAAAGGAGAATTACAATCTGGTATTTGAACAGTAGAGTGGCTACTGAGTAAATAAAATATAGGTTTAAATGACAAATAAAACTCAATTTCCTTTTACTAAGACTACAGTTCCACAAGTATGCATCCACTTCCTGCTGGACTGCAACCACTTTTTTTAAATTAGGAAGATCTGGGAGAATTATATTTTTAAGCAGAATTAGTTGAGGTCTGTTACTCTGCTATATGTATATTCCAGCTCAAACTCATATGAAACAGCAAACACTACAAAATACCAGGAATGGAGGTTTTGGAGTACATCAGACACTTTCAGATTATATTGACACAAGTGAAGAAGGAAATATTTGCATTCTGACGCCTATTTTCATCTATTTATCTATTAGACGATATTCTGCCCTCTGCCTTCCTGTAGGTCCACAGGAAGTGTCTTCTTCAGATTTCAGGCAGTTGTGCACAGCCAGATGAAGAATGGATCTCAACTGGATGACCAAACCAGGACTAAGGGGCTACGCAACAGGAACTGATACTGCTAGTCCTACGTTTCAGTGCTGACTGGCCCACATGACTGGCCTTGGCTTGCATCAGCTTTCCTCCTAACTACAACATCAAGGAAATGGATTAACAAGCATAAAGCAGAAACGCTTCCGTTACAACCTTGATTCTGTTTAGATTTCCTAACAGAAAGGCCTCTCATTTCCTAATCCGCTCATCTGCAAAGAGATTTCTTTGCTACACCCTGAAGGACAAAACTTTCTGGTTTTTTTAGATATGATTAAGCAGCACATCCTCAAGGTCTCAAGAGCAAACTGAATACACAATCAGAGACTGTGTGTATTGCCAGAAATTCGTCTCAGAGAAACTGCTTGCATACGCAAAGAGACAGAGGTAAATCTAGTCCCCGTGCTTGTTTGTTGAGCCCTGCAGTTGTCACTGCTGTGGAATGGTATTCCAGCACGTTGCTGCAAGAGTTGGCTTCTTACTGTAACCACAGGCACCAGTCAATGACATCCTTAAGACAGACAGGCATTCAGACCAACAGAGAATAATGACATGAGAGCTGTAAATGCTTTTACTCATCTCACCACCTTAGGCTTATAGTGGATACTCACGGGAAACAGAAAGCCACCATTAAGGTGCAATGTACCTGACCACCCTCCAGACATCTCATTCGGGCCAAGATGAATCATGCTTTCTGTCTCACAAAGGATTGCAACTCTCCATTGATCACAAACTAAGACCAGGCAGGCTGTATCAGAAAATGTTGGGCAAATGACTTGCAGATTGTCTTAAGCCAACCCAGCAGGCAAAGCATATGCAAATCAGAGGTATGTAAAGCCTCAGAGAAAACAAATGAAGCATGGTAATTATATGAAAGGGGGAAACTGTCTCATTTATCTTTAGTGATAACATAAAGCGTTTTTTTCCACAGCTGTCAGTGATATATTAGGAAGAATTTTGCACAAGTGCATTATGGAGCTATGATTGGAATCAAAAGATTGTTGTTCTTCTATGAAATAATCCAATAACCACACATTATGCCAAATCTGTCAAGCTCTGAATGCTGCTAGTACAGAATATTGTAATTAAGAGTGCACTGACCACTGCAATGCACACAAATTCTATGAGCTGGGCTGATACAGGTGTGGATTTCTGTAGTTCAAAAGACAAACTCAGCTCCTGGAAAATTATGACCTGAATTTGAAGCTCTCACAACAAGGATTCAGCACCTGCTGGCCCAATAATGGATATATTTCCCTACCAAGCAGTAACAGTCTTTCCCCAGGAAGCAGGTAGCAACTTTGATCACCACAATAAACTCTCAAAAAAGGAATCTCTGCAAGAGGGTCTGGAGGAGGGGGATGGTGAGAAGCGGAAGTCCTGGGCTTGGACAATAACCACTCTGTATCTGTTGGCAACCCACTGTCAGTGAAAGGTATTATCTTAGAAATATTCCAGTTGGCTAACTACTGAGAGCTTTGAGACAGCTTCAATGTTAGCTCATAGTTTTCAACATCAAGTCCTAAATTGCTTCAATAAAGACAGCTGCCAGTTAAAAGCTGCATGTAAAAAATGTTTTTTTCTTCTTACAGAAATCTGTCTCGGTCCTCCTGGGACCAGAAGAGAACATGCAAGTCTACCCAGGAGAAAAAGCCCCACTCAGGGAAGAAAAAGACTTCCTTTCAAAATACAGGGCCAGGAGAACACTTTCAGGACCTTTTTTCATGGCCTAAACAATTACAAACAAAACACTCAATGTACAAAATTGCAGCAAGTACTGCACACCTTCTGCAGTCTGTGCGGCTGACATGGCTATTAGTGCAATGGGGAGCTTAACGCTATCATTGGTCAGGCAAGTCTCTTCCTATAACTCAGTAGTTTTATAATTTGCTTAAGGACATGATAAAGCACAGACAAGTAGTTGTGCAGATCTATATTTCACAGCATTAACTCCGGTTTAATCAGTCACTCTCTGGTGGCATTTTAAGTATTGTTGCTTCACCTCTTCTCAGGCTACCAGTCTTTTTTTATGGGAGGATAATTTTGAGTAAGTATTAATTTCACCTCCTTAAGTGTGACCACTCAAGAAGTGAAAGTTTGCCACAATTCCTGTGTATATTCTAATACATATGTAGCAATGGCTAGAGAAGCACCAGGTTTCGAAGAAATCTTGTTAGGATGGGAAGAAATAAAGCAGCTTTATAAGAAAAAGGAAATGATTTAAACAGGTGATGTTTCCCAGTGCTCCTTTAACAGCTGTTACCCAGTTTAAAAAAGGGAAAGATATCAGTAGAGAGGTTCCTCGGAAACAGAAGCAGATTCAGAAACAGAATGTACTTCAAGAGTCTGCTTCACTGAAAAAACTTCAGGACAAGTTCTCACCTAGCTTCCACTCTAAAATTTTCAACTTAATATAGAGCTAAATGACTCCACTATAAATAAATAAAAGCACAGGTCTTCTTACATAGACATATTTTAAATAGGAGCTGATGAGCATTTACTGTTTGAGTTCAGACAATGAAAAAGAGGGCAGGCTCCTCTTGCTTTTATGTGTCAGTAGTCAACTTTTATGAGTCAACAAAACACAGAAGACCAAAAGGAAGTGCAGCAAGTTAACTACTGCAATTGAAGAACTCCAGTCTCTGATGCTTGGAGCGTATGTGCAGCTGCAGGGATGCACAAAGCACACACATGTTGATAAAGCACAGGTTTCAGAAGAGCGATCATCAGTTGCTCCCCATCCACAAGCTTCGCAAAAACAACAGCACAAAGCACACCAGTTCACTATTTAAATCATCATAAAACTGTTCCACCATTTATGAAACCACACAGTGTGACAGCAAAAGAGCAGTATTAAGTAAACAAACGAAGAACTACGTAAACAGAAAGGTAAGGCAGGAAATGCAGGAGTGCCTTCAGATCATGTTACCTTCTGACAATACCCATTTTGATACACTAAATAGCGTGTGGCAGAGCAGTGGGGCACCAGAAACGGACTTTTTTACAGTTAAACCACTAAAATCACTCTTGGCACAGCTTTGGCACATGCTGACTGTCACTTTCCCAAACAACCCAAGGTGGTTTCAGAGCTGGCACAGACCAGGAATCCCTTCCAGGGACATTCTGTGCGGACCCTAGGGCAGTTAAATGCCACAGACACAGTTGGTTTGTGCTGTGGGTGGCCACGATGCCAGTGAATGGTCATGAACAATTTCAGTTTATTAGAACAAGCATTGCCTCCCTTTCAAAGTAACACATTATTTTTTTCTCTGCATGTTATTTCAGAGCCTGTGATTCTCTGCTGAGTAGTATTCTTTGTAAACAGACAGTATGGGGATGCACTTGACACAGTCTGGTCATGTAAGATAACATGAAAACAGTTTTTCATATCAAATTTTGAGTAAAATCAAAAGCAATCATGCACCCACCCTCAACATCTTACAGCACTTCTTCCAATTTCAATCCAATCAACAGGCACATTTATATGTTAGCATTCAGAAAAAGAGGAAAAAACTACCAAACCACAAACGTGCACCCACAGAGCTAACAAATGTAAAGTCTGTATTTGAACTCACAGAAGGTCTAAGTGAAAGCCAGGGTGCAACAGTTGAAATTTCATTTATGTTAAATCACCTCTCAAAGCCGCTTTAACACCAGACGACTGTCAAGTGTCTAAAGCAACATCTATTTTTAGAGAGGGTATGCAAGAGCCAGAGAACTGCAAACCAGTGAAGACTCATCTCTGTTGTATGCAAACTGTCAGGAAATCTAATAAAGGACATGCATGTCATCCTACAGCACCGTTTTGTAAAGGGCATCACATCACAAGCTGCCTGTGTTCTCAAAGAGTCAACCAGCTTGTAAAGGAAGACTGATATCCATAAAAATTCACCTGGATTCCTGAGAAGGCTTTCAACAAGGTCTCTCATCAAATGCCCTTACAGAGACTACGGAGTCATGGGGTATGACAGGAATTATTCTGGTGAAGATGGAAACCAACTGCAAGGAATCAATTGAACTTGTAACCAAGTATTAAGTGATTTGCTTGTCAAAAGGCAGATGAGAAGTGAAAAGATTTACATGGGGGAAAAAAAAAATAATCTCAGAAGTAACAGGGGCTTTAGGGTGACCTTTACTAATCAGGAACATAACCTTGAAATTATTTTATATCTATGAAAACATTGATTCAGAGATCGAGAGGTTATTAAAAATCATCAAGCACTGGGACTTATTTTGAAAAGAAGAGAGGGTATTTTTTATGATGATGTAGTCTTATGCCAATGTGTAGTCCAAGGTCTCCTGAGTGCTGAGCACTATTTCTAATTCTGCCCCTGCCCCATGACAAAAGGAATAAGAAAAATGGGAAGTGCAAAAAAGCGTAATGAAGATATGAAAGCTACTGAGAACTACTTTAGAAACAATTAACTAGTCATGGACTGAACAGGACAGGATAGAGGTTTATCAAGTCACAGCTTGCTGGAGAATATTAATGGATGGTGACTGCTCACTATTTCTTCCAATACAAGACAGGCAGAAGGGGATTGAGAAACTATTATACAGCAGTAAACAAACACAAGGCTATGTTCACAAAACACAGTTCAAGCTGTGGATACCCATGCTACAGAATGGTGTGAGCATCAGAAGCCTGTAAGAACAAAAGCAATGAGACAAACTGATGGAAGGTACACCTACAGCAACAGTTTAGGGATAAAGGAAAGGAAAAAAAAAAACCAACAAACCACCAGGAAAAAAAAACCCAACCACTTCTGGTACCTAGAAGCCCTTTAACTGGGAGCTGCAGGAGGCTGGGAAGGTACACCAGGACAAGCACGTTGCAAGCTTGCCCTACTTGCCACTACCCAAAGCCATGTTTCTCCTGGCTGGTCACCTTCAGGGACCAGATGCTGGGCTACACAGATGTATGAGCTGACCTTGTCTTCTTACCAATGCACAGTGTTTTACACAGTGACACAGAATGTTTGTACTATGTTACCCAACAGAACAGGCTATAGCGAGCTTATCATATTCTCTTTTCCACTCTCTCTGTTGGGCTTCCCACAGAATGGTGAGTCAATTCTAAGGTTCTGGGCACCTGAAAACCTGAACCCCAGATATGTGATACATTATTTATAGTCTTTTCATAAAGATCAACTGTTCTGATTTTGGGATGTGATGAACTGGGGAAAGAGAGAAAATGTGTCTTGGACTGCAGAATTATTTTTCATGGAAGCAAAGGGTAGTGGAACCTGTGTTCCCTTCCATTCCACGAGCAGTGTGACTTTCTTTGCCCTCCTCCTCCCTGATGTAAAGACAGCTAAATCCAGATGTCAAAATGCAAAAATGTAGTAATTTTTCTGTAAGTTTCTCTCACAAGGAACAGGGTGAAAGAACAAAACACAAGTCACAGTAATTTGCCACAGCACTGACTTCCCTATTAAATCTTTGAAGTGTTGCCAGTCTCCACAAGTACACTGTGTAGCACTAGCTGTGGTAAAGGAACCATTTTCTGCTGCTTAGTTCGTGAACTGGCCTGCCATCCATTCCACACAGCTCCCCTTCAGGTTGGTAAGAAAGCCTGAAGACAGTTCATACCTTTAGGAGTTTAGGAATGACTGCACACCTGAACTGCTTCCCATAAGCACCACCCTATTGGTATCTACCTCTAGGCAGAAAGGAAAAGCCTGCATCCTCCCTTTTCAACTCTGCATTAGTCTTTCTTCAGTGTCGGGGTGCAATCCAGTAGCGTACTAACAGGTATTTGTAATACCTGCAGTAGCTTTCAAATAATGTCAGGTATACAGTAATCCCTGGTGGTCTGTTTAGAAGAATAATGTCTTAAATATATACTTTTATTCTGCAGGTGGATTGTTTGCAAACAGAGACACTGTTTATACTGAAAAAAAAAAAATCAACAACATACTCTACACTAACAACATGATACAAACATTTACTTGTGGACTGAGCCAGTCCAATGGCAAGTCAACAGACTTCACAAGTATTGATTAAGTTCTATTCCTGTGGGTATCAACTGATACTTGAAATTATAACGGTCAATTACTTGTGTTGGCTACTACAGAGATAAAGGGCAATCCCAGCAAGCTTGCCAACTTCTAGACAGCACTGGCGTAATGATGTTCTGAAAGTCACCTCCTTAATCAACACAGTATTTTTCCCTAGTAACCAACTAATAACTTTCCCTCAAAAAAATGCTAAAACTAGTAATTTTCCCTAATAACACACAGAGTATGACAATCCCACTGTAAGAAAAATAATTTCTGACAGTTTTATACTGTATATTTTAATATAACTCAAATCAGAAAAAAATACACTTTCTACAAAGTTATTAAAAATTAAGACTGACGAACAAGCAGTCAAACTTAGAAAAGATGCTAGGATCAAAATAATTCCATTTTAAGTAGAAGGAAAATTGACTATTTTTTAATCCCAGGCTATTATAAGATATTAAATAGCTAATATATTAAAAATAATGTACCTACTTGCCAGTGATGGTCCTCCAAAGCTGCGCACCTGAAATTTTGGGAACAGAGGATGAAACGCAAGACATTAAACCAGAAACATTTTTTTTCCCTTTATTCATGAGGAATGTTCAAATTTGGGGCAAAATGACTAAGGAAGTATTTGTTAACAGTAAAAACAGGAAGGGTATATTAAGAGTAACAGTCTTTAATTGTTTTCTGTAAACATAACATACCAGTTAAAATATGACTGGAAAAGATCAGTATCTTTTATTGCTAAGTTTTCACATGGAAGCAGAAGATACACAATATAATTTACGCTTTACATCTACAGACACTTTCATTACATTCCGTAGGAATCTGTAATAGTCTTGCCATCTAGTGGCTGGCTGGGAATGTGAAGTAGCTACGCTCAAGCCTTATACTTGGGAATAATTTCTTTTCTCCTTTTTGGAGTGGCACTTCATTGACTTCAAGTCACTGCCACAAGGTTTCTACAGTATTACCTAGGAACCTGATTGTTCTTGCGCTCTGTGTGCAATGCCATCTAAGGAACAGTAAAATAATGTCTAAGTATAGTAAAAGAATAATTCAGTAAGCTGGGAAACACAGCTCTTCCCAGCTTCATCTCTATGATGAATGCTCACAAGTTCACATAGAAAAGGGAGTCAAACACAAATGAAGGTGGGACAGTATTCTTACTCACTTAGCTTGGTGAATATCAACACATCTTGGATTTGGTCAACACAAAAATATTAGTAATTACAGCTAAGAGTATTTACATGAACCACCACCTTCCAACTAGTAGGTTGTTCAACATTAGTGGCAATTTATACAATGCAGAGCCTAAAAATCGAATTTTGCTAAGCATTTTAAGCTGGCCTCTAAGCTTGCAGTAATCAGGCAGGAAAGAGAACAGCAGTGAAGACTCCAGAGAGGGCAATTACAGTGAACCATGCTTGAAGAAAGGTTGTGAGTAACTGCTGTAACTTAGCAGTGAACTGTAGGCTTTAGTAGTCAGAAATGACATGGTACTACATCAAAGAGGAATACTGCTTCTCTGACACCTATTTCCTGCTTTTGTGCTATGTTGGGATTAAACGTCAAACAAAAGGCAAAATAAGAGACTTTAAAAAAATATAATCTCCATGACAATGAAAATGACAGACAGATGACCATCATTTTGCCAAAGAATTTTCAAGAGGGTAATGAAACACAGAACAGGAATTAAAAAACCCCAAGAAAACCAACAAAAAAACCCCAAAACAAACACGATCCCAGCCAACTGATAATCCCCTGGTTGTATGCACACAGGAAACTAGACACTACATAAAGCAGGAAAAAAAATACTGCTTTTGATTTCAGCTGTGCTAAAATAGGTGATTTCTCAATCTGTTTGCAAAATTGAACACTTGATATTTGGTATCTGAAAGTTTCCAACAATGATGTGATTAACATCAGAAGAAGTAGGTATGTTTTGGAAAACTCTGTATTTTAGAAAAAAATGCATTTTTAGACTAGCAGCTAAGAAATAACACTGATTTTTCCCTGATACCAATCACACTAAACCAAATCACCTAATCCCCTTCTATAAAATATAGTACAATGTTACTGAAATGGTTATAGATTATCATAGATATATTATTTCTCTCTGAAATTAGCTAATACTTTTACTGATCATAATACTGAAGTAGATTTAGTAATGAACTCCACGCATTGAACTGCAGGTGTTTAAGCAAGGAAGTCAATCAGTACACTGCCTTACCTTTTATCCTTGAGAATACCAAATCCTTTATTATCTGAAGAACCAGCACTCCAAGTATTATGAGAGAAGTCAGATGATACACTCTCCAAGGGGTCAGTGCGACAAACCTAGGAAGTCAAGAAAAGAGAAGCATTGAATAATTTTAAATGTATTCAAAGTATATTAAAAACTTACAGCTGCTATTAGTACTGAAAATAAAGAGAAAAACAAAATAGATTGATATTAAGTTAATTGAATTTAATTTTTCCCCACAACCTTTTCACAGGAGGCAAACAACAAGACCTCCAAGCATGACATCCATGCATCTCATTTAAAGATGCAATGTTAAACATACATTGAATTCATAGCAGATTTCTGTCCACACTTTGATCTAAGCACAGAGGAAGTGCAGGAAACAAAATATTTTAATTATTGCATAGGACACATGGCTTTCAATATCCATTCTTATTAACATAAATTGTCTTGGCATAGCAACTTTATTTTTTATTCATGTACAAAAAAGGTTAGATTTTTTGTTGTTTCCTATATGACAAGATTTTTATACAAATGATTCTGTCAAATGCAAAGATGAGGTAAAACTATCATTCATGGTGGTATACTCAAACTCCATGATGAGTTTTTGTGAGTTTTGTTTTTCATTACATAAAAATTTTAGGACATGTCTTGTCAAGTAAACAGACCTACACTCAGAACACATGATGTATAATCTCATGCACTGCTGACTTTTCTATCCAGGTGTTTCTGGATATTAGCTATTCTGGTTTACTGACGTATATCTTAACTCACAAAAAAAAAATATTTGAAGCATAAAAGAATTAAAATTCAATTAAATTAAACAAAAAAAAAATCGTAAGTACTTCAATAGCTTGTTTCAAGTACCTTAAGCCAGAGTTCTGAATAAAGATAATGAGTACATTAATATCTTTTTCAAGGTAAAAGCAAAATGAACTAACTAAAAAAAAAAAAAAAAAAAGGCTAGCCAAAGCCAGGAAGACACCACTTGTCCAAGGCAGTGGATCAATGAGAATGCCAACAGAAACAAAAGCACACGAAGCCAGAAGGTTTCCAAGAAACCTCTGAAATTAAAAAACAGGGCAACTGGCAACCCAATGAGTTGCTGCTGTAGTTTTCTGCGAGAAAGAGAGGGAAGTGAAGAGTTGTGGCAAGCACTGCCGCTGAAGGAAGCCAAGAGACACCCTTTGAGCACATCTTGATTGTTAAAAGAAAATTGACTTGTAGGTGTTTCTAACAACCTCATGGCACACTGTTGTTTTGGAAAACTGTTCCAGTATTTCTAGCAGTTCTCAAGGTTCTCAAGATACAGGATCGTATATAAAAAAATAAAAAGAATTGTATAAAAAAGAAGCCCATGCCACTATGTTTCACATTAAACACAAACACACAATGCCCCGTTACCCTGAGCAGACCAGGATATGATTTCCAATAGATCAGGTAAACTCATGTGGGAAGTTTTTTCTGAATATGAAAGGTTTCTACATACATGCAGAGTTTGAATTATAAGACTCTGTGAAAAAAAACAAAATAGTACAAAATCAGTAGCTCTGTAAACTCTCAGACAGCTCAAGAAAAGCAACAGAGATGTTTAGAGAACAATGATTACAAAGCACACTCTTTCAAAGCTGCCCATACATAGCTCATCAAATCAAAACTCCTAACAGCTTTGCATTGCATTGTCCCATTATTTTTTGTGGTGATAAACTTCATTATTAAACAGCCTCAATTCTTCTTAAGGTTCAAGCTTAACTGCACTGAAAACTTTGCTTAACCTACCTATTTAACTCATTGATAATGGAGGAGTAGATGCGACACTGTAGAGAAAAATCTGATGATTTTTTGCACACAACTTGTAGGCACATCAGAAGATTGTAAAAAAATTAAGACCTTTACATTATATGGGGTTAATAACACGCCTATTCTATAGGTTCTTTGTGGTGCTTGTGCATTAATATTTTATAGACTTAAACAGTATGTCCCAACTTAGTAGTTGTCATTGTCCTGTCCCCAGTGGTTTAAAGAAATAACATCAATACTGATATGTATGTCTGTGAAAGGCAAGATCAGATTGTTACTAAGAAGGTTTAGCCTGTCTGTCAGAGTATCACAGAACACATTTGACCTACTTTGTGCTCACAACTCAACCATACTCCCAGTTTCACCGCAATCACAGCTGACACCTGCTGTTCAGAACAATTGCACTGATGCAGAGGAGGATTAGCTAACAAGGATTAATAAGGTAACATCCTCTCTGCAAGATGCTTCCAAGTCCTGTCATTCTACCTTTGCGATACTGCAGTCTTTCTGCTCCATAGCTTTTCTGGGGGTAAAAGACCCCTGTATAGAAGCCAAAGAAGGGCTCTTCACTTATTCGAAGAGCTCTGAATTGTTCTGACTGGACTTCCCATGCCTTAACACTATTAGCTGCCACACTCCGTCCACCCCTGCTTCAGTACAGTTTATCTACCCTGGGCTGTTTGCAGGAAACACATCTCTGGTGAACTCATTCACAGCCTCGTGTGCCAGCCCCCAGGTAGCTCCAGCAACACGGATCAGCAACCCTGCTGGTGAGCCATGTGAGACAGACCTATGGCCTCGAACCCTTTACTGGTTAAAGGCTGACACGGTCTCATCACAGGGGTTTTTTGCGTATGTCTACTGTAAACTTACCAAAACATGCTGGAATGTGAAAACCACTTACGATGCTAACAGTGCAAGGACTCGGAGTTCTTACAGGAATTACCAAGAAGAGGCATAACAGCCACACTAACAAAAAGTTTCAGTGGTACTTTTGCTAATTATCAGGAGCTAGGGCTTCCCCCAACCCACTTTTTTTTTAAGGAAAACAAAAGAGTTTACTTAAGTATTTCTAACACACACACATTTATCTGACAAAACTGAAAGGCTCCGGAATGACATCATCATGTACGACACAAAAGTATTTCTGTTTAGTAGAAGAATCAGTAGCTATACTAATTCAACAAACTTTTACAAGCAATAAACAAAACAGACTGAATTTTAAATTGTTTGGTTTCTTCTACAAGTGGCATGGAAGCACCAACCGTTACTCCTCAGTATTTTGAGAGATACGGGTGTATTAGGCATTTTACATAATGTCTTCAGCAGCTAATAGGGCAGCTTGCATGACAAGAGGGCAAGAATCTCCGCTGTAGACAGTGTGGGACTGCACAAAAATGGTCCTGATGTGCCACAGGGCTCAGTCCCCTGCACTGGCTGAGACAGGCACCCAAACAGGCACCCCTGGCACAGAGGAGGCCTTCGCTCACACACTGTGCCAGAGGCAAGATACAGCCATCTGTTTCCAGGAATGCCAGAAACACCTCAAGCCTTTTAACAGTGGCCTCACCTGTGAAAGTCATGCTCTGGTTGACATCAAGCAGTCAAGTGAAATAGCTATGGGATGCAGTAAGCAGGAGACCACTAGGGACTGTGATGTCCCAAATCTGACTGGGGAAGAGGCAGAGCTGATGTGACCGTACCTGCTTTGAGGAGGAGGTCAGACTAGTTGAGGAGGTCAGACTAGATGACCTCTTCTTGTCCCTCCAACCCAATTTCTTCTACATAGGAAGAATGTAGAAGAATGGAGCCAAGCCTGCTACTGAACTCCATCCACTGTGGGAGACTGAGAAACAACTGTTGATTGTTGGTACAATTAAGCAGTGGCTGCCCACAGAGGTTGTGGGATTTCCTTCCTTGAAGTCTGTCAAGACAGAACTCTGAGCAACCTGTTCTGAATTAAGTACTGATCTTTTCTGAGCTAGAGGTTCCACGACAGAGCTGGAGGTTACCACTACAGGTAACCTTTTCAGTGTTTTGGCAACTTCCATAGTTTGCTAAAATTTTATGTTTAACATCAAGAATCATGTTCTGGCTAAAAATAAAAAATACCCTTTTGACAGGCTCCCTATAGCCATGGAGATCAGATGGAAAGAAAAGATGGAACAACAAATGCAGCTGGAAATCCCAACAGCAAAAGCAAGATGGTACATAGTAGAAAAGCAACACATTAAAACTGATCATCAGGCCTAGTCTGGTTAGAGAGCTCCTTTACTTTCTGCTGGAGGTGATATTATCTGGTATCGAATCACCTACTGATAGGTAAGTTCCCTAAGGCCTTTTCTCCCACTCTTTATAGTGTATGGGATGGTCAAATGTCAACACGGGCAAGGATTGTTAACTAACACAACAAATCATCCATCGGATCTGTTGAATCAAGAAGCAGCCACCTCCTAGAGCTGAGCTCCTGGGACATTTAACTGCACAAACCTGATCACACAGAGTCATTCAAGTGGCACAAGCCAGCTAAGAAATTTCAAAGGTAAACTGTCACACAATACTGCAGTATATAAGGAACTCTTACAGGGCATGGCAAAAGCTATTTTTAATTGTATGTGTTAGATACAGGGAAGTTACAAACCTACTACATTGCTTTAGAAGTTAAATATATCAATCTGATGATACAAGCCTCATTGCAGCTGTGAAGGTGTAATTTTTACAATATGTTCTATTATTATGAATTGCTTGCATTTTGCAAACACCAACTGTACAAAAATATTTCATCGAGAATTAAACAATTCAGATTATCAGCAGCCACAGCTAGTTATTTCTGGAAAGCCTTAGTAGGTATACTTTTAATAACTTTCTATCCTTGGATGAATTCCAGAAATTGCCACACAAATACATAAAAGCTGTGAATGACACAGACATGAATATGGAGCTTTGCTTCACCACCTGCTATTACAACACATTACCGCCTGCACAAGTGATTTGCAGACTTTTTAGTTCAGTGCTCAACACATAGTTACATCTTAAAACCAGCACCCAAACTCTTCAGAGTATTTTTTTTGGGGGGGTTGAATAGCACAGGTTGCTATATTCTTGTTTCCTCATTAAACCCTAAGGTAAAAATCCACACTGTCCAGCCATAGTTTTCCACCGCCACAGTCTTGTTCCATAAGACATGGCTGTGATGCACCACTGAACAGAAGCGAGAACTGCCCACGGCTCCACATCAGGTACCTGTATGCAAGCCTACGCTGTGGCACAAACCAGCCAGAGAACGGCTCCCGCCTTGTACAGGCCGTGTATTTCTAGGGCATTTCAAGAATCCTCACCTGCTGACAAGGAAGAGTCTCCTTTCTATATCTGCTCTTTTTAAAGGTCCATCTACTGCTACTAGCATGGGGCACTGCCCAACACTGCTTCAGACAGATGCCTACGGTGATGGCATACAGGTAAGAAAGCAACCTGGTTCGACTGCTTCCTGGTGGTAACTGTTTCCTGCTTGGAGCTGAATGCAGACCATTCTTCCCTGCTTAGGGCTGGAGTGATCAGCACCAGTCTGGCTGCAGCAAATTCTGATGCCTATCTCAACAAGAGGCCTGGGCAAGGGGAGAGGAGTTACTTTTCTTCTCCAGACAGCATGAAACACGCTTCCTGAGGAACACTGCTGAAAGACACTGCAAAGGCAGTATCCAAAAGCCTGTGCTCTTACCAATTGCTCGCTCAATCATTCTACGTGCCCTCTTGTGAATCAAAAAGCACTACTATATATGAGATTCGACCATATTTTATTTAAAGTTAATTTAACACTGTGAGCTTGCTAATTGAAAAAAATCCCAGAGCAGGTTTGCAAAAGCCACTTTTTACATCTATCAAACATACCAATTTAGAACTTCTGTGTTTACTGCTCTTAGATATAAATGCTTTTCATATTAAACCACTGTAAATATCAAAATGCAGCATCTACAACTACTGAAATCCACATGCTCAAGTATTCAACACATCTGAAACCCACAACTCAATAATCCAGTATTTTTTCCTGGTTTTAATTTAGCACCTCTTGGTGTGAGCCGAAGTATTTAGCTACTTGTTCAAGAATTACAGTGCAAAAGTCACTTCCCCATCCCTGCACCAGAAGTATAAATACTCACTTAAGGCAGAGCAACTTCTGCACACTTTTGTGGTAGAATCTTACTATATTTCTATGGTATTTAACCGTCAGTCTCCATGTCCGAAAGATACATAGAGAGGGAAATACATTAGATGTCACAAAGCACATTTGCATATGGGGTGAGAAAGAATTTAGAATGACCAAAGATTTTATAAATTGTAACAAACAGTCTCACCTCTACAAAAAGCATCATTTGTTGAATAAAGTAATAACAAACCCCACTTACTCTATCTGTTAACCCAGATTTAAAACAGGCACACCACCACTTTGGGTGCGTGGCAGCTTGAACTCAAATAGCTGTGTATCAGTTCAGCTGAACACAGGGAAATACTGTAACAGAATGCTTCTTAAAATACGTACATTAAAAATGTTTTAAATTACTGTTAATTTCATGGAGAAAGGCGTAAGCTTCTGTACAGACATAAGTTAGGAAGGAACACCTTTTTCACTTAAAGTTTTTTCTAAGAATGCCATCCCAGAACTTAGATTTTTAAGATTTTTTAATCAAATATTTCACCTAGAATGAAGAATGAGAAAGCAGCTGGACAGTGCCTAGGAGATTAAAAATTCTATCTCCAAGTACATAAAAATTAATAAAAAGCCCAGAAGTGGCACATTTGCTACTGTAAAACATGCAGCATTTTCTTTAATTCTTTCTTTGTTAAGAGAAAGACAATTCAGTCAACAACCTTTTATTCAAAAGGTTTATTTGTTAGGTTTTATTCAAAAGATCAAGATTGTATTTGTTCAGCCAGTAAGTACAGATCAAATCAAACTTGGACAGCTGTTTTTTCAAAAGCCTTCTAGAATTTCTTAGGAATAAAGATTTTGGAACAAGAAATAAATGCCTTATTGTAAGAACAAACTCCCACAAACTTAAAGTATTACTTTGACAGCCACCTGGAGAAGTCATAGTTCTCCTTGAGGTGGGTGCACAGGTTGCAGGGCAAAAGGCAAAGACTGCAAGGCAACTCTAACTAAAGCTAGCAACACAAAGGGTAAGAATTCAAATTCCATATTCTCTCTACCCCAGCTACAAGAATTGACATTTTCTACCTTTAAAGTAGGTTTAAAAGTAATTTTAAAGTGGTTTTCAACTTGTAAGTCTAAATAAAAATGAAAATAGCACAATTCTCTACGCAAAATTACTAGAAAAATCTTTGCATTTAATTGCCAAAGAGAAATTTGTTTATAAGCTGTTAAATTTGGAAGTATAATGATGGTCTGAGAAACAGAATCAAGTCATAATAAAATGTCGCTTTGCAAAATCATCTCACACTGTTTGCAAGGGAACCTCTTGGGGAATGCAGCAGTTAGAATAATGTTTCAACCTCTGTGCTTGTGGATCAGATTTACTGTAAGCTACTGCATTCCAATAGGCATACAAAATTCACAGCTGAGAAAGAGGAAGTTTAAATGACCTAAACTACGTATCTTCTGAGTCTACCACAACATCAAATGCTACCGTTACACCAGTGACAACGGGGATGGTACTTCCATGGAAGTTAAAATTATTTTTAATTAAACACTTAATACCAAATAACCTGGCTGGCTTTATTTTTGCAGAAACATGCCCAGATGACCTTAATCAACCTGTACTCTGGCAAAGCACAGAAGAAATCTTAATCCCATTTTCTCATACAGTAGCAGCAGTTCGATGTTAAACAATCCACCTCTACCGTGCTGCCCTAAATCTCCTTTTCTTTAATGCTCTCATTAGTCCTGTAACATCTACCACAGAGCATAGCATATCCCCCTAAAACTTCAACTGTTCTCAGAATTCTACTTACTATTTGAAAGGTCTCATTATTTTGAGTTAATACATGAAGAAACTATGGCTTCTCTCATGAGAGCTGCTTTAGACAAAGAATTTGTAAGTTTTAGCAGGACAGAATGAGCCCAAACCATGCAGCAATTCTTCTGTTCTCCTTTGTTCAGGATTTCCATCTTCCATAAAGTCCCCATTCTGGAGGTCCTAAATTGTTCAGCAAGCTCGCCTTCCCCCACTTTCTCCATTATCCCATTTGATTTCTTTCCTGATTGATCCTGTTTTCATCTCACTGTTTGACAAATGCTGTAAACTGTCCAGGTTTTTATGTAACACTGTCTGGCTCTTAAACAATGTCAATTTTCATTCCTGCAAGCCAATCTCTCAGCAAAAACAATGCCAACTGTCACTAAAAAGCTGATAATGGATTTTTTTTTTTTCTAATTAAAACAAATTAGTTTAACTTTCTGTTCTGCTTTTCTATCTCCAGAGCCTTCAAAAGTTTTGGTAGTTGGAAAAGTGACCATAACCTTCAAAACTGCCTAAGTGAAAACAAGCAGGCCCCTAGAGTTATATCACAACTTGTGTTGCCATCGGAATTTCACCTTTACTTGAGAAAGTGTACTTTGGAATATTACTTTCTAGGGGAAAAATAAAACCCAAAGCAAACCACAGACTATTTAAGCCTGCAGCACAAACAGCACATTGCTGTACTGTACCTGGCCATAATAAAAAAGTAACAATACCAGTAAGTTGCAAAAGCTTGCACAAAGACAGCAAATTAAATGAGTTAAGACTATCAGACTAGAAGATACAAACTGGCATCCATGTAAGGAACCCACTGATGTGGATGCACAGTGAATTGCAAAACTGCCTATGCCAGAATTTTTTCCTTCTTTCTGATAATGAATGCATTATAATTACAAAAGAAATAAGCCAGTACATAACCTATTACTCTACTTTTATTTAAGGGATAAGAAATAGAAACTCTTATTGGGGTTTGAGGCAGTGGTATAGACTACAATAAACTACTCACTTGTGTGTTATTCTGACACTTTAAATTTCGGGAAAGCAATCCCAAAGTGACTGAAAAGGTAGCTCTAAGATTACCTTTTATAATAAAGATAGCTGAAGACTGAAATTGCCCAAATTTAGCATCTCATTGCTACAAGTAGAAAAACATTTTTTCACAGAAACATATAGATGCTTTCTCATGACTTGGGAGATACTGCAAATTTAAGACAGTGATCTGAAGGCAAAGATACAACAGACTGGCCTCAGAGCGTCAATGTTCTCTCTTACTCCAGCTCACTTAATTTTCATGCATTTTTATGTTTTGATTTCACAGGTTTTTTTTAATTTGACTTCTCACCTAATCTAGTTTGGTAGTTTCCCTCCTGTCCACGACCACTGATCCCACACATACTAAATGACAGCCAGTATTTTGAACCAAGTATTTTCAGAGAATCAGAGAATCACTAGGTTGGAAAAGACCTTTGAGATTAGGTCCAGCCATACCTGTCCTTTACTAAACCATATCCCTGAGCACCTCATCTATCTGTCTTTTAAATACACCCAGGGTCAGTGACTCAACCACCTCCCTGGGCAGCCTGTTCCAATGCCCAACAGCCCTTTCAGTGAAGCACTTTTCCGAGTGTCTAATCTGAACCTGCCCTGGCACAGCTTGAGGCCATTCCCCCTCGGCCTATCTCCTGTCACCTGGCTGAAGAGACCAACACCCATCTCTCTACACCCTCCTGTCAGGTAGTTGTAGGCAGTGATACGGTCTCCCCTCAGCCTCCTCTTCTCCAGGCTAAACATCCCCAGCTCCCTCAGCCACTCCTCATAAGGTTTGCTCTCCAGCCCCTTCACCAGCCTGGTTGCCCTTCTCTGGACACACTCCAGGACCTCAATGTCTTTCTTGTAGTGAGGGGCTCAAAACTGAACACAGCACTCGAGGTGCAGCATCACCAGTACCAAGTGCAGGGGCACGATCACTTCCCTGGACCTGCTGGCCACGCTATTTCTGATACAAGCCAGAATGCCATTAGCCTTCTTGGCCACCTGGGCACACTGCTGTCATATTCATATGATACATTCAGTCTGCAGTCAACCAACACCCCCAGGTCCTCCTCTGCCAGGCAGCTTTCCAGCCAGTCTCCCCCAAGCCTGTAGCACTGCACAGGGGTTGTTATGTGCAGGATCCTGCACTTGGCCTTGTTGAACCTTTCTTCCTACAGATTAAATTTGTGCAGAATTCTTTCTTTATTAGTTTTGCTCAGTATGATCTCAGATTTGAGAGTGGTTTGGGGAAAGTTTAAGCCTTGAGAGGGGAAAAAAAGATTCTGAAACAGCTGAATTGTTGTGTAAACTGAATTAAAGCAATAGGGAATAAAATATGTATTACAATTTGCCATTTCAATACTTGGACTCATCACAAAATCCACAGTTAAGTAAAATTAAAATTAGAATTACATGGCCAATACAATCTGTACAGTTTCTGTAAATTTCTTCCTAATTGCATCTGGTGTGATGCTGGTAACAAGGAGTGGTTTGGATGGGTAAAAGCCACATGATCTTTGATAAGCACTAAATGAGGGAGGGACCAAAAATGCTGGGGAGAAGCCACCACCACCAGCCTCACCACCCTCAGGCAGTAGCACAGCTACACTGACTGAGAAACACTAGGGATCACCACACCACCCTTCTACAGATAACATCACTACAAGATGACCGCAAAATACAGGCAAGACCAAGAAGTAGTGAACTTGTTAAGGTTCAGGATGCCAACTTCACTAAGATGATGTTTGCCTGAGCAGTTCCCTGATGATTCATTTCCAGTGATGATATCAGCATTGGCAATGCTGGTATCAGGCAGAAATTTACAGTCCCCTTTCTCAAACACTTGAAATTGAACATGACACAGCCATACCAAACATACATAAATGGCCATACATGTGCCTGCTGCAGCTTTCTCCTAACAAATAATTGTATTGGGTTTGCATGGCAAGGTTTTAGTACTATGGGGGGAGGGGGGGAGGAGACTTCTGTGAGAAGCTGCTAGAAGCCTCCCCTGGGCACAACAGAACGAATTACAGCCAGCTCCAAGACAGACCTGCTGCTGGCCAAGGCTGAGGTCATCAGCAATGGTGGTAGCACCTCTGCAGTACTATCCACCTGCAGCCCATGGAGGACCCCACACTGGATGCCCAAATAAGGCTGTGACTCCATGGAAAGCCCACACTGGAGCAGGGTCCTGAAAGGACCTGTGGCCCCATGGGGGAACCATGCTGGAGCAATCTGGTCCTGAAGTACTGCACCCCATGGAAGGGACCTATGCTGGAGAGTTTGTGAAGCACTGTAGCCTCTGCAAAGGACTTCATGCTGGAGCAGGGGAAGTGTGAGGAGTCCTCCCCCTGAGGAGGAAGGAGCAGCAGAGATGATGAGCTGACCACAACCCACATTCCCTGTCCCCCTGTGCTGCTGCAGGGGAGGAGGGAAAAGAAAATCAGGAGTGGAGTCCAGGAAGAAAGGAGGGGTGGGGGTAGGTGTTTTAAGATTTGGGTTTATTACTCAACTATGATTTGACTGCTAATAAATTAATTTTCCTGAGTTGAGTCTGTTTTGCCCATGACAGTAACCGGTGAGTGATCTCTCCCTGTCTTCATCTTGACCCACAAGATGAGCCTTTTGTTATATCTTCTCCCCTGTCCAGCTGAGGGGGGAAGTGAAAGAGTGGCTTTGGTGGGCACCTGGCCTCTAGTCATAGTCAAGCCACCACAAGAATAAAAATCCAGATGCAGGCACACACTGCCTAAGCAAGGTTTCTGCACATTTAGAGCAGTGGCGTATGCTCTAAACCTTGTTTTCCATCAAAAGGTAGCAGTTGGGTACAAACACCCAAAAGAAGCACTTAGTCCAGTACTTGCTTCTTACATCAAAAGAATAAATGAGTGAAAAGTACTTTGAGATCTCTCCACTGTAACCACTGTCATCACCAAGCTGAGATTTCAAGTAAGAAAACTTTTAGTAACAAATCTTAAAGTGACCTGTATACTTTAAACTCAATCAAAACAAATAACAAATCTTAACACAAATTAGACACTTTAAATGAAACACCATACCACTAAACCCTGACTGTGGCTTTGTTACCAGTATTTAAATAGCTATTTGATTTTATATCTGGAATAACCTTTCCAGCAGAGTCTCTTGCTGATGCGCTGCACATGGGTGGTTCAGATATAAGAAATACTGTTTCCTCTCTTGATTAGTTTTCCCATTAAAAAAAAATAGAATAAAATCATTAGGTCCAAGACCAAAATAACAAAACAGAACAAAATTGGGTATGGATGGTGACAAAAGACAGTATTTTAATTGTAGATGTGGTCAGCAAACCTGTCTTAATCATGGAACTATACCTGTCATTTACACAGTTGGTCAGTTAATTTGTTCATCCACTATGATAAGATCATATAACCTTGTTAACAACAGACATACAGTAACACACATATTTGTGTATCAGAAACCACATAAAAACTACCAAATAAAACCTTATATTTGGGCTAGTAGTGAGAACAGCAAAAAGGGTAACCCAGTGTTCCACAGGGAGACAAGTGACAGGGAGATCTTTCACATCTTAAGTTTTTCTACTGCCTCTCTTCCCAAGAAACCCTATGGAAATCAGTTGTTTGGACAACTGGTGAATAGATGCAGCTTGTGCATCTAGGGATGACCTTGCAGACTTTAATATATTCTGTTTGAAATGTGTATCTGCAAATACACAACACACATTTGAAACAACTATCAGCAAACTACAAAGGACATATAACAGTAGAGAATTATTAAAAATAAACTTATTCCCCTGACCGCATAGAAATATTTAAATTGACAGACTGGGAGAACAAAAATGAGAAGCTGCCACTATCTCCCCTACCCCATACACAGACAAAATAATAATTAGGCCAGAATACTAGCTTAAAATCGATGATTGACCATTTGATTTGTGTAAGGTTAAACCTAAGATCAGAAGTTATCAGTCAACAGCCTAACGCTTAGAATACCCAGGCTAAACTTCTGGCACCAGCAGAGAGTTTCTCTGCTCTTGGGAAAATCACTCCCACTGACAGTATTATGTATGTAAAACAGGGGGAAAAAAAATCTTATTTTCTGCATGTGGTATTTTGACTTCAGTTTCTGAACTATCTACAGAGTAAAAGCAGAATCTATTTAGCCCTTGTTCACTAGAAAGATTTTCAACTGGGGTCATTTGTGGCAGGGGGCTTAAAGCTATTCACAGTGATTAAGTAACGGCAGTGAGAAGTGACAAAGGATTTTTCGATAACCAGAAATATTTTTACTTTAACTGCCAGCCTTGGTTCATTCATTTTTGAGAAAATTTTATGAAGTGTTAGTTCATTAAATATGCTGGTATATATCTGGTCAGCTCTTGCAGGGTCTGAATTTCAGCACAGCCTTTATTTAGAAATCCAAGGAAACTGACAGTACTGCCTAGTCTAAGAAAGTTCTGAAGCCACAATCAAGAACTAGTTGCTTTAAGCCTTGTTAAACAGTCACAGAATCATGGAATGCAAGGTATTGGAAGGGACCTCTGGAGACCACCTAGTCCAAACCTCCTGCCAGAGCAGGATCACCTAGATTAAATCACACAAGAACACATCCAGGTGGGTTTTGAATGTCTCCAGAGGAGACTCCACAACCTCTCTGGGCAGCCTGTGACAGTGCTCCACCACCCTCACAGTGAAAAAGTTTCTCCTTTTCACATGGAACCTCCCACGCTCCAGCTTGCACCCATTGCCCCTTGTCCTGTCTCTGGCCATCACTGAGAAGAGCCTGGCTCCACCCTCCTAACACCCTTTACATATTTATAGACATTAATGAGGCCACCCCCCAGTCTCTTCTGCTCCAGGCCAAAGAGACCCAGCTCCCTCAGCCTGTCCTCATAAGGAAGATGTTTCAGTCCTTTCATCATCTTGGTGGCCCTGCGCTGGGCTCTTTCAAGGAGTTCCCTGTCCTTCTTGAACTGAGAGGCCCAGAACTGGACACAATATTCCAGACTTGGTGGTCTCACCAGGGCAGTGCAGAGGGGGAGAAGGACGTCTCTTGGCCTACTAACCACACCCCTTCTAACACACCCCAAGATGCCATTGGCCTTCTTGGCCAAGAGGGCACATTGATGGCTCATGGTCATCCTGCTGTGCAACAGGACCCCAGGTCCCTTTGCCCTATGCTGCTCTCCATCAGGCCAGTCCCCAACTTATACTGGTACCTGGGGTTGTTCTTCCCCAGATGCAAGACCCTACACTTGCCCTTGTTGTATTTCATGACATTTCTCCCTGCCCAACTCTCCAGCAGATTTGTTAGTAATATTTAAAAAAAAGAATGGAATTAAATTAATGAAATTAACTAAGTACATTTCTTGCACCCAGTATTATTTCAGTAGTAAACACTGAAAATGCCTTTATATATACTACCACAGTTAAAAAATTTTAATAAGACAGACATTACAATCTAATATATTTATAAAATAAATAAAAAATGGATTTTGAGACAGGACATCCCAGAAACAGTTGACCTTCAGCAGCTCCTACTGCAACAGTTTACACATGAAGTATTTTGAATGGCATACATATAAGAACTAAACTAACTGTGAGGGAAAACACAGTCCCACCAAAACTAAAGGGATGGGAGGAATGAACTATCACTACCCTACCAACTGTAGGGCAAAACTGTAAAAATTAAACTTTAAAAAACCTGTAAAATTACACTTCACCTCCATTTATCCCTCTTCCACCAACACTATTGCCAATACAATGAGAAAAGTCTCTTCTCAGCTTCACGAAACACCGAGATTAGAGGCCCTACACACTGGGAGCACAACCTTTGCACAGGGATAGGGGTACTTGCAGGCACACGATGAAAAAACATGAGGCACGTGAGGTGGTAGCTAGGAATTGTTCCTTCAATGCAGGCTCCGACCAGCACAAAGCCCTGTTAGGGGTGACTTCACCAGCAGCGGGGCTGAACTCTCATTCCTGGTCCACAATCAGCAGCAACTGGCTGAGTCAGCACAAACCAGGCTGACCAGTTGGATCCCAAACAAGAAAGGGAGAAACAGCAAATACCTCTGTGCTGCAACATTCAGATGCCAGGCAAAGCAGGGAAACATGAAACCAGATGTAAACAATTGTTTCAAAGTGTCAGATTTCTTAGGTTTGCTAACAAGAGCTTTCCTGGTGTCTCAAACCACGGAAGTTTAGTGACTGCCTTACTTGCTCCTACATATTTCCTAGTTGTCATCACCTCTCCAATCCCCTGGCACTAGGACAGCGAACTTCCTGATGAGGTACAGCAATGCCACAAAAATACAAGCAATCTTTGCCCTGACTTTTGCCATTCTGACTCATCTGGACAGTAAGAAACTATACATTTTGACAAAATTATTTCAAACAGCGGTCACACAACAAGCTGCTAGTAAGACTAGGCATTACATAACGCACGCTTATCCTCAAAGTCGGACAAGCAAACAGCAAACAGGTTGCCCAGCAGCTACTATTCTCTGAGACACAGAGATGTGTTCTGTCAGATGCTGTCCTTGAAAGCATCATCAGAATCCAGTTGCAAAGAAGCATAAAGCATTTTGGTGTGGTGTAAGCCGGCAGGTGGCTAAAGCAATGGCACAGCCATTCGCTCGCTCCCCCCCTTCCAGTGGGGTGGGGGAGAGAGGAGAAAAAAAAAAGTCATGGGTTGAGATAAAAACACTTTAATAGGACAGAAAAGGAAAATAATATTAATATTATTAATAATAATGGAAAATACAAGTGATGTACAGCACAATTGCTCGCCAATTGCTGACTCATGCCCCAGCTAGTCCCCAGTTCATGACCCTCCCCTGCCAACTCTTCCCAGTTTACACGCTGAACATGACATCATACGGTATGGAATATCCCTTTGGCCAGTTTGGGTCAGCTGTCCTGTCTCAGCCCCTCTCAGCTTGTGCCCCTCTCAGCTTGTGCACCTCTTGAAGAAGGCTTGTGCCTCCTCGCTGTCAGGGGCTGGGAAGCCAAAAAGTCCTTGACTTAATTATAAACACTGCTTAGCAACAACTAAATATCTCTGTTGTCAACATTATTCTCATCCTAAATGCAAAACACAGCACTATAACAGCTGCTGGGAAGAGAAGTATCCCAGATGAACACAGGACACATTATAACCCTTCCATATTGCCGAAAGAGCAGATGATATTTGATGTATGCAGAAAATGAGAGCAAATCCACATAACTTTCTCAATGAAAAGATTTACCAAGGATACCTAAGAGCAAGATGCGTAATAAAAGTCAACCTAAATTAGACATCACACATACTGCTCCTTGGATTAGAGCTGGTAAAATGGTTTTGAAAACACTTTCACAGCGAGATTTTCTGAATGTAAAGCTTCAGAAAGTTCTCTTTCCATGACTTGGATCTCATGTTTAAACATCACACTGTTTGGGTTAAACCAAGTGGAGTTTGCAATTAATCCACCTCTTTGCTTGTTTATCTCTCATTTGCTTAAGAGGAAAGGAGGCAGTTCTAGCCGCAGGAGGGGAAACACAATTCACTTTGAGAGTCTCAGCAGTATTATTTGACTGAGCCCTAACACAGAAACTGCTCTACATGAGCGAGCAGGCATATAGCAGCACTACAACGGATCGGAAAGTCAAAAAAAAAGTAGGCACTGCCAAAATCCAAGATCAGGGGAAAAACCTGCAGAAGTTCTACATTCAAAGACAAGGTTTTCCTACAGAAATAAAGAGTTGTTACCCACACAGCAATGAACACTTTCCCTATGTTAATTTCTGGGGGTTTGGTCAACAAAACTGTATCTGACTAGAAGAATATTAGTAAAAAAAAAAAAAAGAGAGAACTGGTGCACTGCAGCAGTATTCCCGCCGTGCCCACTCCAGAAAAACTCCACTAACTAGGCCGCCAATTCGGCAAAGCACACACCGCTACAATGAACTCCGAGGTAAGGGACCACGGCAGCAGCACAAGCTACGGGCACCAGGCCCGACTTGACGAGGTTTCAGAAGTCCGCACCGCAACCAAGGCCCATCGCCCGTATCAGCGGCGAGAAACGCCACTTCCCAGCGGGGCGTGCCGCAGCCGCTCGGGTCAGCTCCGACCCCGGGCTCCTCGCTCGCCACTCCGCGAAACAGGGGGGAAAGGGAGGCAGAAAGCAGATGCTGACAGAACCCGATGAAGCAGCTGCACGCAACGCAAGCGCCATACCCTGCCCCGGAGCAGGGGAGGAGATGGCGCAGGTGGAGAGGAAAGGCAGGACCTTCCCCACGACCCACCGGGGGGCTGGGTCGTCTCCCCACAAAGGGAGGCCAGCGGACCTCCGGGGACGCAGGCAGCGAGGCAAACGCTTCTCCTGGGGGACAAGCGAACCGAGGGGTTAGGGGAGGAGGCGCCCGTCGCCGGGCGGGGCAGCGGCGTGCCGGGCAGGGGCTTTCCTCTCCCTGGGCGGGGAGGCGGTCCCGACCCCGGCTCCCACCCCGGCCAGGCTCGCTCACCAGAAGAGCAGGTTGGCGCAGACGAAGCCGCCCAGGCTGTGGAGGGGCCGCTCCCAGCTCAGCGCCGCCGCGATGCAGCACCCCACCGCCAGCCCCGTCTCCCCCAGCAGCGCAGCAGCCGTGGCCGTCC
>VZTU01010806.1:128223-221591 GCA_013400835.1 Zapornia atra
TGCGGCGCCACTCCGCGTGCCCGGCACCCGGCCGCTAGGGCTTACCCGCGCGTGCCGAGCGGGAAGCCCGGCAGCCCCCGCCTCCCGCAGATGTTCGCCTCACACACACACACACACACACACACACCTCTCCCTGCTTCCTGGCGCTGTCCCACCCGGCTGGGGAGAGGCGCTCCGAGCCGCCGGTCCCTTGCGGTGCGTGTAGGGCGCGCAGGTGTCCGCCCAGGTTGCGGAAGCGACCAGGTACCGGCGCTGGGGGCTTTGGTTCCCTGCTGGGGAACGCTGGCGAGCCAGACAGTTGCCTCATTGATCTGGGACGTGGTGTGGCGGCTCTGAAACCTGCCGGAAGACGTTACTACTGATACTCCATCTCAGCCGCCTCCTCCTGTGTATCCCACAGCCAAGCAGCACCACCCCAGCCCCCCCCAAAAAAAAAATGGGAGTAAGTTGTCACAGCACTTGGTGCTTCTTCTGACACTCCTAGATGGAAGGAGGCTTCCATCGGTACCTTAATTATCCATGAAACTTAGTCAAGAATCTGTACCGCCTTGTCCTGGCATGGACACTGCTAAAGGTCAGGCCAGCCTCAGGCTCCAGGTGGAAGCTTGACGCAATCCTTGCGGCGATGATCTGCGTCATAGCTAATGGGGTTACTGGGGAGCTGAATTCTGGCGAGCGGGCCTCCTGGTGGGAAAGGTTGCGCACGTATATGTTGCTGAACAGGAACAGCCAAAAATCTGAATCAAAGGGCACGTCTCTGAGCAGACTGTGTAAAATTAAATATCTTTTATTGCCAGAGGAAAGTAACAAACTTGGGATAATTTTGGATTGGGAGTTAACATCTGGTTCCAGCTGAGAGTACCCACCGCTAGCTTGATTTTTACTTTGCTTTTATTTTTACTTTTTTGGTGGGGGGGGAGGGAAGAGTCAATCGCACTTCAAGGTCAACATGCCTTTTTTTCCTCAGGGTAAAAGAAGACAAAATAAGATCACCAAATTAATTGAGTTACACCGTTAACTGTGGGTTGCAATGACTGTGCATTTTGACCAGGTGACCTTGGGAAGAAGTTACGTTACTTCTCTGATTCCTCACACTTTATGTAGTATAGGAATTGTACCTGAGGGGAAACATACAGAACATTATAGAATCTTCAAGGTTGGAAAAGACCTTTAAGATCATCAAGTCACACCATCAGCCCTACACCACTGTAACCTGTAAACCATCTCTGAAGCACCACATCTACCCATTTTTTGAACAGTTCCAGGGATGGCAATTCCACCACCTCCCTGGGCAGCCTGTTCCAATGGGCAGCCTGTTCCAATGCTTCACCACTCGACGAAGAAATTTTTCCTAATATTCCGTCTGCACCTCCCCTGGTGCAACTTGAACCCATTCCCTCTTCTCCTGTCACTAGTTATTAGGGAGAAGAGGCCAACACCCGCCTCACTACAGCCTCCTTTCAGGTAGCTGTAGACAGCGATAAGGTCTCCCCTCAGCCTCCTCTTCTCCCAGCTGAACAGCCCCACCTTCCTCATGTTATCCTATATTGCAAGTAAAAGTTTTTTAAAAGGACATTTTAGTTTTATGCTAATTTGTTATACTACTATGCTCATACCTCTAAGAACCTGAGGCCAGGCAGAAGACCTGCCTGAACAACTAGCCCAGCTAAAAAGTGCTTGATTAGGTGTTGTCTGTGAAGGTCTCGTCAAGCACAGGGAAGGAGCCACGAGTCGCTCCGAAACACGTGATGGGATAGAAAGTCTCTGGGAAGCAGTTGCAGCAAGGCTGGAGAAACATCCTGTGTTGTGTTTTGCTTCATTTTTATGCTGATGGATAAAACTTGGCCCTAAAAAGATGTGGTTGAAAGAGGGTGTCCTTCCCGCGCTGGGCATCAGGCAGCCACCTCAGATGTGTGCGAGCAGCTGCTCACAGCTACTGAGCGCTCCTGGTGTTGCGTGAGCGTCCGAGCCCCTCTAAGGTATGTCCTGTGGCTCCATACATGTGCCAGTTCCCTGGTTTGGGGAGTGGGAGCAGAGGGACTCTTAGCAGTCCATGGGAGTGAAAACAGGGCCTTCTGACAAGGAGACAGGTAGGGAGAGGAGCACAAACAGGGCAGTTTCCCTTGTACTTAACCTTTTTTCAGGCCACTGTAGGATGCTGTGTTATCTACATCAAGCTGCTGTTCCAGTGAAAGTCATCCATGACTTGCCAAAGCCAATTCCAGCATAGCCAGTGGCAGCCTGCTGCTTTCCCTGGCCAGCACTCAGATACTTCACTAATGTGGGCTGTCCCATCCAGCATCTAGGCCTAGCTAATTCCAGGAGGTTCCTAGATAGGCCTATTCACCACTGACCTTCCAGGGCCCCTTGGATGCTCTCCAGTATGTCAGCCTGTGTCTTCATTTGTCTTGCCGAAAACTGGACAAAGAATTCCATGTGTGATCTCACAAATGGCAGGAGCGGAAGAATTACATCCCTTGTCCTGCTAATGACCCATAGTTAGTGCGTGATTATTGACTCTGCATCCAGTCAGCCCCATGGCACTTCCCAGCTTGTCCCTGCTGTGAGGCTGAAGAGTGGTGTCTCAAGTCATTCTTCTTACAGTACCAGTTCTGTAACTCTGATCATCCTGTGCCCCTACCCCACCCTTCCCAGTTCCAAGATAAACAGCTTCTGCAGTTCTAGTCACATCATTGCTGTGCTCAAAGTGGGATTATTAAAGTCATGGATTTAAATAGTTTTGTAGCAATGCTCAGTGGTTTGCTTTATGCCTTTTGTAGCAATTTCTGCCCCCTTCCTGCCACTTTCTTTCTCATCTCTTTTCCTTTTTCCTCTCCGCTCCTCTCTTCTGGCTTCTTCCCTTCAACCAGCTCTCAGTCCACCTCACTGCTCAGCCTTCCAGACCACACTCCCTTAGTTTAGCCACTGAGGTCAATGAGACAGGTCAAGGTAAACCACATACACTGCCCTACCATCATCCATCCACCTGGTTATGTCCTCATAATATTCCCAGGTACTTTCCCAATATAAATGATGAAAAAAAACCAACCCATGAGAACTTGTAGTTTACAAGTTAAATCTGTGCTTGATTTATAAAACAAATCTTAAGAAAAGCCTGTGCTTGCAAAAGCTTGTAAGTGGCCTTAACATGAAATATTTAGTTGCCTGAGGTTATAAGACTGCTCAGCATATACATAATTATACTGGATTGTGGTACACAGCATTATTTGGTAGGACAAAATTAAAACTTGATGCTTTGAACACTGAGTCTGCAAAAATAAATGTTCAGAGGAAACATATAATAATGAGTACAGCATGCTAAGAAAAATTGAAGTTTCCCAATTCAGACCTTTCAAAATGCTCATAGAGAGCCATAGCATCGTTTAGGTTGGATAAGACCTTTGAGATCATCAAGTCCCACCGCTAACCCAGCACTGCCAAGTCCACCACTGACCCCTGTCCCTCAGCACCACATCTACCCAGCTTTTAAACATCTCCAGGGATGGGGACTCAACCACTTCCCTGAGCAGCCAGTTCCAATGACTGACAACACTTTCAGTGAAGAAATTTTTCCTAATCCCCAATCTAAACCTCCCCTGGCACAACTTGAGGCTGTTTCCTCTTGTCCTATTGCGGGTTACTTGGGAGAAGAGACTAACACCCACCTCACTACAACCACCTTTCAGGTAGTTATAAGGAGTGATAACGTCTCCTCTGTGTCTCCTCTTCTCCAGGCTAAACAACCCCAGTTCCCTCAGCTGCTCTTCATAAGCCTTGTGCTCAAGACCCTTCACCAGTCTGGTTTCCCTTCTCTGGACACGCTCCAGTACCTCAATGTCCTTCTTGTAGTGAGGGGCTCAGAACTGAGCAGAGCACTCAAGGTGCAGCCTCACCAGAGCTGAGTACAGGGGCACAATCACTTCCTTATCCTACTCACCACACTGTTCCTGATACGGGCCAGGATGCCGTTGTCCTTCTTGTCCACCTGGGCACCCTGCTGGCTCATGTTCAGTTGGCTGTCAGCCAGCACCCCCAGGTCCTTCTCTGCCAGACAGCTTTCCAGCCATCCTGCCCCAAGCCTGTAGCGTTGTTGTGACCCAAGTTCAGGACCCAGCACTGAGCCTTGTTGAACCTCATGTAATTGGCTTTGGCCCATGGACCCAGCCAGTTTGGAATCCCTCTGTAGAGTCTTCCTACCCCCGAGCAGATCAATGCTCCTGCACAACTTGGTCTTTCCTGCAAACTCACAGAGAGTGCACTCGATCCCCTCACCCGGGCCGTTGATAAAGACATTAAAGAGAGCTGGCCCCCACACAGGGCCCTGGGGAGCACTGGGGTGCTTACCTGTTGGACAGCTGGAATTCACGAGACCTACTGGCCTTGTGAAGCTGAAACTACCAGGTGGTACAAGATGAAATGATGTAATGAAAGAATTACAAGTTTCTGTGAATGCTGCTGCTGCTGGTTACCCAGAAATGTTACTGTTTGTAGCTGGGTTATGCTGCTTCTGAATGCCTGTGAACTCAAAGCTTGAAGAGTAGAACCCAACAACAAAGTAACACCTAGAAGAATCACGCTTGTTCTGTTTCAGGTTTTCTTCAATAGAGGCCACGATCAGGATGCTCTGATAGCCCTGCCTCAGGTAGTCCTTTTTGTACGGTGCATGGGTGTGAGCACAGCAGGAAGTGTTCCATTCTCAAATGCAGTGGTGGGCTTTTCTGAACCCAGGCTTTATAGAACTGAGCTGGTGTAACAGTATATGTGCTGGAAAAACACATATACTGTGTTTTGAGCTGTTAAAAGGATAATTAGGTGGATAATAAAGACAGGTCAGCGTTGAATTAGGAAGGTCAGTGTCTCTGATGTAACTGTTCAGGACCTGAGACAAAGGAATTTGCAGAAGAAAATCTGTGTTGACAGGCTCAACAGCTGTGGTCAAAGCCAGTTAAGAAACCACTTAAACCAAGTAGTTTTAGCCCAGAAATCATAGTGTACAGCAACAAAACGTTTATACAACAATTTATAGGTGTTCAACAGCAAACTATGTTGCTGATCTTCTCTGTTTAATAATAACACATGGGAGATCAACAATTGGTTTTCATGGATCTCATTTTGGACGTAATTATTGTAATCTCTTAGGCAGCACTATCTGCTTGAATAAATGTGACAGGCAATAATGCCTTTATAAGTTTAGCTCCAGTCTTTGGTCAACTCTGTGATCTAAAAAGTTTGAGAATTGCTATTTTAAGATACAGAATATAAGAATTCGTATAAAAATAAGATGGGTGGGAAGGAGGTAAAAGAGGGGGGTTAATGTTTTTTAAGGGATCTTGCTAACATAAATCATGAAAATTAATAACTGTGCTACCAGGGTGGGTTGGAGCTCCTTTGCAGATGTTTTCATTAGCAGCATGATTGTCTGGACAGTATTTTGATGTGGGTGAAGCAAAGCTAAGTAGGAGAAATATAAATAAAGGACTGGAAGCTCTAATGGATAGGAGATGTAATAATGTCAAAAAACAGTTGAAGGCTTGTCAGATGATCAAATTTGACCCTTTGTCCCCTCCTTTCATCAGCCTAGGATTCCCATGCAGAACTAAAGGGATGTCACTACGAACAGCACTAGTGAGGCTGCAAGGTACAGGTAAAGTACTTTGCGTAGACAAAAGTGTTAGTGCTGTTGTTATAAAGCAACAGTAAGGTGTTTAGTACTGTACTATTCCCACCTCCTTTGCCTTTTAAAGAAATGCTGAAAGATGCAACGAGGCTTATTAGGGAGAATGGAAAACTTGCTTTTGAGAAAAGTTTATTTAAACAAAAAAAGATTTAGCTTGAGTAGTCTTGCAGAGAATGAAGGCAGGAAGATGATGCAGCAACTGATAACCTATATTGAGAGGGGGGAGTGGGTAAAAATCTATACACAGAGGAAAAAGTATTAAAATCAAAAGAGTGCTGGTACAGGAACAAATAAATTGAGACACAAATCAACTTTAGACAAGAAACTTTGGGAAAATGTTTACAGAGACGTTCAGGAACAACCTTCAGAACAGGGTAATGTGGGTAGGGAAATGGAATTAAACAAAGCACACACTCACACACCCATGTATCTATAAAAAGGAGTGACTGTTCAGTTAAAAATGGCAACTTTGGCCTTTGAAGTTTCACTCTGCTTTATTGGTGTCCCCTTTCTCCAGCCCCTCTGACACTTAATGTATGTTGTGACTACCCAAAGCTAGAGATGTAGGGGGGTGTTGGCATGTCTGAGAAGCTGCCGGAGTAGCTCTTGCTTGCTCTAATCACAAGAGAGGGCTAAATCCCCCCTCTCCTCCCCCAGCCTGTTGTCTTTCGATGAAGGACAGGTAAAATCGTCCTGCAGATGGAACCCCGCTCTGTGTAGTTCAGTTCTTCGGATTGCTGCTGCCCCCTTCTGCTCGCTTCCCGTGACTGCTGTAGCGTCTGGGGCTGTGACGTGTTGCACCGAAGGCCTTGTGTCTGTGGTGCTGTGCTGTGGGAGGTACTCTTGGTGGGTTCCTTCCAGGCTGAACTTTATCAGGTGTTTGCTTCTGATGCGAGTTTAAATTCGCTCGGTGGTTTTCAGAGAAATGGGGGTAGATGGAAAGTGCCATGAAGGGATTCCCAATGCCGGCCCCACAATCTCACCCACCTTGCAGCCGTGTGTGTATGTGACAGCACGGTTGTGCCACAGCACAGCTGTGCCACAGCACAGCTGGCTGCTGCATTCCTCTGTCTGATGGAGTGGAAGGCCGTGGGTTTCTGGGGCTGCCACCAGGCAGAATTACTTCTATTTGGGGCAGCGGTGTCGTATTTGGTCGGTACTCTCCCGTATTTACTTCACAGAGCTCTAAATGATCTGGACTGCAGGTGCTGTGAGAAACATTCTGTCAGTGCTAAGGAGCTGCCCTGTGATGCTGTAGCATGTCCACACTAGGTGTTGGTGCTGGTGCAAACCTGTGTGTACCTGTTACAGCCGTACACCTCGGAAATGTGGGGCTTGGAACCTAGGCTTCCGATGCAACACTTCAAGGGTGAAGGAATTTCCTGTGCCTAACTTGTGTAATTAAGTTAATTAAGAATTCTGGCACCCTGACAAATGGGTATGTGTGTATTACGAGGCAGAGGGAAAGCGCTAGACTGAAGCCTGAGGGCATAGATGGAATTAAGGCATGGCCAGCTTTAAGGTGCGCTAAGAAGATGATGCACAGTTGTATTTCTGTGGCAGGTGCTGCTCTATTCCCAGGGCAGACTGCACAGTGTCTGCCCTCACAGCGCGCCCTGCCAGTGGGGTCCCAGGCCTTTTCTTGCTGTGGTGGTATTATACCCAGCACAGGCGGTATTATACCTGGCACAGGAGCCTGCTTCTGTGCCCTCCGTGAGGGTTCCGATGGGGTCAGTGTAGCAGCCCAGGGGTGGTGGCTCTCTGGAGGTGCCCCAGAGCAGACCGAGGGCAGGGCTGGTTGGCTCTCTGACCACCAGGCTGGGGGGAACAGGGTGTCTGTGTGAGCCGAGAGGCCCAGCGGCAGGAGGTGGGGCAGGAATGGCGGCTCTCTGTTATCTCAGAGAACATGCCTTAGTTTTGAATCCTGAAGACCACATCACATACAGGAGAACTCCCCTTCTCTATAGAGGGACAGGACAAGGCATGGGGTTCTTCCCAGAACCCTTTAACTTCTCACGCTCCCCTTGTTTCTGATTTCCGATGCACTCAACCTACACAGCATATCAGCAGTTGCACTACTGTGGTTTCCCAGAAGTACAGATCTACCTTTTTCTCTTACGAGTTCTGGTCAGCTCCTACAGTGTTTGTTCTTCTGCAAACATAAACTATTATTTCAAAACAGAAGTAAAAATCAGCGTTCTGATTTGTGACACGTTCCTCTCCTCTCTTCAGACACACCCAACCGCCGCTGTAACAGGAGATCACGGACAGGAGACAGTTTCTGGCTCTAGCACAAAATGTCACGTATTCTTGGAATAAACTTTTACTGAAGCAAAATAATTTGCAAGAATAGATCATCATATAAAGTCTATAATTATCTTAAGCAGGGGATGCAGGGGTAATTGGCCAGCCCCTTTTCGCTGGTCTGTGGGGACAGGACTAGGGGCGATGGCTGCAAGTTGGAGCACAGGAAGTTCCGCACCAACATGCGGAAGAACTTTTTCACAGTGAGGGTGACAGAGCCCTGGCACAGGCTGCCCAGGGAGGTGGTGGAGTCTCCTTCTCTGGAGATATTCAAGACCCGTCTGGACACCTATCTGAGTGATATGTCCTAGGGAGCCTGCTTTGGCAGGGGGGTTGGACCCAATGATCTCTTGAGGTCCCTTCCAACCCCTACGATTCTATGATTCGATTATTCTATGATCTCCTCAATCGATTTTATATTACTTTATAATTTAAGGAGCAGTGTTCTCACTTCCAGAAGAGGGTGTGCCTATTACGCAGTATGCATTTTGATAAATTCTGCATTCTTCCATGTCTCAACAAGTATGAAAGCTTTTATTCACCTCAACAGCAGCAAGATCGAGTCATTATCATTATTACACGGCAGGTTGGCAGAGGTAGCGCCAGGCACTTCGTGTATTGACTGTGAGCAAGCATCCCCCCTAACTGTTGATAGTACCCAGAAGTTGTGAGGTAAAGAAATTGGGCCTGGAGAAGTGGTGTCAGCTTCTTAAGACTGACCCTGAACAACACTGTCACCTTGTACATTCCTGTTTTTCTGACCAATTAGTGATGATGATGCTATGTCAGGGACTTCTCTGGACATGTCTGCAAACAGCACGCAGACAAAACTGAATCTTCTTGTGGCACAGGCTGACATGTCTGAATCATGCCGTGCCAAGGATGCCTTGCTAAGAGCAGCCACGTTCTTCCTAAACAGCTTGCACATGCTAAAGTCAGCAGTGTTACAGTCTGAGACACTGTGTGCACATAGCTGCATGTTCAGGGGTTACAGCTCTCTCAGGTTTCTTGTCTTCTTTAGGTGGGTTCACCTTTGCAGGGAGGGTGGGGGCCTGACATTAGTAGCGTAAGGTGGCAGCTCTTTAAGGCCTGAGGAGCAGCATCCCAGACAGAGTGACTGGACGAGCTGCCGGCTGGAGGGCGGCTTCTCACAGCAAGTCTGGTACCTTTACAGACAGAGGTTCTGTACCAGTACGCAGGCACCGCGTCCCGTGGCTGGCTGGCGGCAACAGGCCGCCCCACGTCAGGGCTGCACACAGAGCGAAAGCTCCACTCACCCGTCCCTGGCAGGGTGGGATGGCTCAGCACTCCTTCCCCTCTGTGCTGCTGCTGTGACTGACACCTACTGCAAACCCAAAGGGGAAGGGGTCATCATGGGGTGGGGGGAAAACGGCCCCATTACAACACAGAGTATATTCCTGCTTTGGGGTCCTGGTCACACTCCTGAGAGGACGGAGGAAATTGGGGCTCTGCTGCAAGCCCAACTCAGTAGGAAGCAGACACAGAGCACATCACATATATTTTCTTTATTGCTGGACTTTTTTTCTGGGTTTTTTTAGTAATTAGGCATGACTCCTTAAAGGCTGAGGTTTTTAATAACAGTAAGGTTTTTCAGGTTTCTTTTTTTCTTTTTCCCTGCGGACAAAGACACCTTTGATCAAAGTATTGCCTTATATTAGAGTATTTCTGTACAAAAATAGAAGTCCAAAATCAGCTTCTTCTTATTATTAGCTGATATTCCCCAATTTATTTACAGGGTACTGTCAAGAACCTTCATCAAGCAACCAGGTAAAATAGAGAACTCTATATTAAAGCAGTTGCACTGTATAGCTTTGCTTTCTTTAGCCAACTCCTCTGAAGGGCTCCGACCTTTGGCAGTCAGTCTGGGTTGGAGAGTCCAGCCAGAATGCTAAGAGCGCGATGTCTTTAAAAAGGAAAAAAAATAATATTAAAATCTTATGCTGGCTTTACGGAGTACTGAGCTGATACTTGTGTGTCCATATTAGGGTAGTCTATAAATATTGTCAGCTACATCTCTCTTTATAATACAGCAGGTACAGGATGCAGACTTCTGCTACTTCTACAGTAATACATATCTGCAATAGTAAAACCAATGCATGGCAATTCCGGGATTTACTTGTTAATAAAACCGCCTATAAAGTCACCGTACAAGTGTAACAACTATAGCTCTGAACTATTAAAATGTACAGAAAGACTGTTTACACCATTGCACATACTTATTCCCTTTGCTTCGAAAGACCTGGAAACGCAGAGTAATATTAGGCAAATTCTACTGACAGCTCAAACAGGCATGCACAGCGTGCACCTCCGCGGGAGCAAGGGGAAACAACATGTTGGCGTCCGTCCGGAAGGCTGCCAGCAGCTCTCCTAAAAAATACACCGTGGTCTTTTCCCCTCCCCCTTCCTGCTTGTACACAGGCCAGTCGATTAGTGCAGGATGGATGGACGTAACTTTGTTTTCACTGTTCTGGAAGGACAAAAAAACCCCCACAACCCTCTTTACTTTTATCAGCAATGTTAGGTCAGTACAAGTTGGGTTTAATATTGTAAGGCACTTATTACTGCTTGCATTGCAGTGGATCAAGTCTTAAAGGCATCTGTTGCATCAACTGAAGATAATAATGCTTTGGAAAGTTCTGAACAAGCCAGCAGTTGCAGTATGTGACTATTTCAGCCAACTTTACCCTCCCCACCCTGTGGTCTTTCTAAAACAATGTTTGAAGATATTTTCCGTGGAAACTCCGGTTCTTCCTTTGCTTGTCAACAGCCATGATCAGTATGGTCAGGTCACCTTGAGGTCAGGCAGTGAGATGTTCTTTTCAGAGCACAGCAGAACTGGTTCTGTTTTCACCTGGAGCTGCCCTGACTTCCATGGCTGCTCACGGATCGAGAGGTGCTGTAGCGCTTTTTCACGATCATACTGATGTAAGCTTTCATCAGCTTTGCAATGTCAACCACCTGCCAAGAGAGAATAAAGAACAAAGTTCTTTGTAAGGTGACAGTGCGTGAATGAATGTCTTTAGATAGCCACCTCGCTGCCTCTTCCCCTTCCTTTACAGGAAGCCTGAATAACTCTCTAACAGTTGGTGCAATAGCTTAAATTGCCAGGCAGCCTGGCTGTGAGAACCTGAAGATCACAGCAACAAACCTCCTTCTTGCTCTTACCTCGCTAGTTTCAAATAGCAGCTCTCTCTCATCCACCACGATCTTGTAGGTGTTGGCAAGCGGTGCACCAAATGACAAGATATGTTCATACTGGAACACCTCCAGAGGCCTGCCTTCCCCTCGCTTGTAGACAGAAACTGCATCGGCGCTGACTCCAAGCCACAGCTCTTGTGGGAACCCCCCTTCTTTACACTAGAGGAAAAAACAGTAGATTAACAGTGAAGGGAACAGCCACACAACACTTACTGTTGAGGTTCTTGGTGGTTAACTGATGGATTTAAATAGCTATGGTGCTTGCTAACAGGAGTATGCTGTTAGTATCTAACACCTTATTACATCAGCTGTCATGGACTGTGCTACCATGTTTATGGATTCCCTACCTGTAACAAAACCACCCTCTGTACATTATAAACCCTAGTTTGAGTGTTCAGGAGGTCGCACTCACCTCTACGTCAAAGAGCGTTGAGCCGTAGCCGGGCCATTCCTTAATCAAAGCCATATACTTTGCCATAGCCTGCTCCTGGTTCATCCTCTGGAGTTTCTTCCATTTGTCAATGATGCTAGTCCTACAAGCAGAGATTTCCTCTTTGACCCACATGTCTAACATCTGATCCTCCTCAACCTTCTGTTTGCTGACAGAGCCACTGCGGAAACTCCTCCGCAGTGTTCCTTCAAGGAAGCTGGCTCGTTTCTTCTCGGCCTTCTCTGCTGCAGTGAATGTTTTGGTCGACTGTGTGATCCGGGACTTGAGCTTCTGCAAGGGATAGACTTCTTCCATTTCTGGAACGGTGGTGTGCAGAGTGTAGTCTCCCTGAAGGTACTGAAGTCGCAAAGCCGCCAGGACCTGGAGGGTTTCTTCAGGAGCAGGGTAATGTCCTCTAATCACCGCTTCATGAGCCTGTCAAGGGGAAAAGGTAGCCTTTCATGTACCAACCAGACTTGGAAAGGACCAGGAGAGAAATGGGAAGTAGATTTACTGCCAGGCAAACCCAGGATCTGAAATAAACGATCTGTTAAATAAATCACATGTGGTAAATCTCTTGGCAGATTTGTTAACCTAGGTAAGACCGGGCTCACCTGCCAGGGAAATTTAACTGCAAGGCGACTGAGGGCTTGCTGAACGGGAATTACTGTTACTAGTGCAGCCTGTCATGAGCTCAGAATTACTAAAAGGGAGAATAAAACATAAAGGGGAGAAAATCAGAACCCGAGCACCCGACTGGGAGGAAGCTACCCATGTTCACGAGGGTGTCAGGAAGAAAAGGGTATTTGGCTGGCTGATGTTTCCAGCCACACAGGCAGAGCCCTGGGACAGCTTCGTAATAAACCTTGCTGAGGGAGAGCAGCCAATCCAACAGACCCCAGATACAGCTAATGAAGGATTTACATTACAGTGGCCTGTAGCATCGTGGATGGGGTTCTGAACCAAGACGACTCCGATCCTGCCTCTTTTTACACCCATTCACGCCTCAGCTAGGAGTTTTAATGTTATTTTTTTCCCCATATGACACTAATATGGGAAACAAGCCTCATGCCTGGAGATGCAGGAACTGCACGCAGTTCAGTAAGCACACAGAGAGAATGCACATCCAAGTAAGAGCTAGCTGGTGTAAACATACACTCAGGAGGGAGAGTGTACTTTAAATGGGCCTTTAATCATGCAAGACAGTTTACCTGAGGTTGTACACATGCAGGAGAGAGAGCTGGCTTGAGGAAACAAAGTACAGTATTTGAAGGAGAGAGAAGAACTTAAAGATTTTCTTCACCATCTTATGATTTAAAGGATTCAGACTTCAAAATAATGGAGCTGACAGAACTAAAACTGGTGACAAAAGCCAGCTTCCATAATTGGCTGAAAAAACAAGCTTCTGATCGACACTGAAGCAGAAAAATTAGAAACAAAGACCTCAGAACTGATGTTAGGCTGCAGTAACATGGACTTGATGATCTTAAAGGTGTTTTCCAATCTTGTGATTCTGTAAGTCACCTCTTTAAGGTATTACTGTAATATTAAGTGTGGGGATTGAATGCTTTGTAAGTGAAACCCTGTTGCTCTTGGGCAGGCATAAGATGCCTGGCTGAATGCCTGTCACAGCACAGAACACTGTATGAAAACAGGCTGCTTCAGTGAATGTGCCTGCTCTAGTTCACAGGGAGAACGAGCTAAATCTGCCTCATAAAGCAGCAGCGTGAGACCTGGCGGAGCGCTCGCATGGATTTCCTCCTTACTGCCTAAACCTCACCCCAAAGCAGAGGCGCTCGCTGGCTGACTCTCTGACACGCACAGCCCGCCGGCCAGTCTTAACAGCCATGCTGCTGAGCCCAGCCAAGGCCACCCACTGCCCAGACCCTTCAGCCTGCAATGAGCAGTTCTGGGTTGAGCTACAGCAGTAGGCTCTGGGAGGAGGCAATACGGTGCCTCAAAGCCTCAACAGCGAGCAAGGAAGGAACACGAATTGTGGTGAGGATGCTTCCGATGCTGTGGAAGGGGAAAGAGCTTCATACACTTGAAATATGGCCATTCTGGCTTACCAACAGAACGCCAGTGCCCTGACATTGCCAACAGCCTCACACAGGCACCTTCCCCTGTCCCTAGAGCCCCCTGGAAGCAGCTGTCTGCTGGAAGAAGCGTTGGCCATTTGTGATATAGTACAAAAAGAGACGGTCACCAATCATAGCAAATGCCACTGGTGATGGTTTCAGAGCAAAGACAGGATTGGACACAGCAGAAATCCAACTGCGGATGCACTTAATTTTCATTATTAATCAATTTCACTTATTTTATGTATTACAATATGACCTCCTCCTGAGCTCAGCACATCCATTAAGTGGATTTCTGCTCATCATAGCTGTCTCACAGATACTGCTGAGACTGGACTGATTTGTTTTACAGTGGTGCCTGTGAAATACCAATCAGTTTTTGGAAAGAGAAAAAGCTGTTATTCGATTAGTTCTGTGTGGTTGCCAACACAGGTCTCTAATAATTAATCTGCTCGGCGACTGCATATTTTTCACTTTATTAAAATAGTTTTATAAGAGCAAAATTAAAAGCAAGTATTGAACTGGGGTTGTTCAGTCTGGAGAAGAGGGGGCTGAGGAGAGACCTAATTGCTGTCTACAACTACCTGAAATGAGGTTGTAGAGAGGCAAAGGCTGGCCTTTTCTCCCTAGGGACAAGTGATAAGACAAGAGGAAATGGTGTCTAGTGGGAGGTTTAGGTTGGATATTAGGAAAAACCTCTTCACAGAGAAGGTTGTCAGGCATTGGAACGGGCTGCCCAGGGAGGTGGTGGGGTCTCCATCCCTGGAGGTATTTAAAAGACTACTAGATATGGTGCTGAGGGACATGGTTTAGTAGTGGATGGCAGGTTAGGATGATGGTGGGACTTGGTGATATAAAGGGTCCCTTCCAACCAAGACAATTCTATGATTCTGCTGTCCATTTTTTATGCAGCTAAGACCCAATTACCCAATTTGTTACCACTATAACAAATGCAGGAGTAAGGAAAGTCCTATTTGCTTCGCTTATGTCAGGATGATCCTATTCTGACCATCGAGCTGTCTGCACTTAGCGCACTAGTAGGTAAGTGTGGTTAGTTAAGCAGAAGCACAAGCGAACCTCTGCCTGTGCTGCCCAGAGCTCGTGCTTTTTCCCCCCTCTTAGAAGTGGCTTCAAATGGAACTGTTGTTCTTTACCTGCTCAAACATGAAGGCAAATTCCACACTGTCTTTTGGGACGTTTTCTGTGTCCAGGAAGCAGTAGAGCTTGAAGTAGAACTTCCAGTGCATGTCTCCAGCTTCAGCAGTGGCAGCAAGCCTGCAGGGGTGTGTGAAAAGGGAGAGATCGATCGGATCTGTGAAATCAAGCTCCTTTGGAAACTGACACCTGAAAAATCTAAGGCAGGCATCACCTGAATTTCATTTTGTTATACCTGCTATCAGCCTGGCCTTGTTGATAGGAGCTTATTGTTCTCAGCAGTACAGCTCTCTGATGTCATTTGGAGATACAGATAGACAAATAGATATACCCGCGTGTATTTAGAGCCTACAGCAAAATCAAGGACTTAAAACATTGGTTCAGTTCTCACTCAACCGTTTCTAGGCCAAATGCTCTTAATAAACTTTTATTTATGGCTCAGTGAGATGCTGATAGAAGCAACATTACCAAGTCCTGTTATAAAATGTAAAATGCCCTCCAGGCATTCCTTCTTGCCCTGGTTGTGATGGGACAGAGGAGGCTGACTGCCACGCATGTCACGTAAGGATGACATGCAGGTATTTAGGCTTGTTTCACATTTTCTTACTACAGTGCTAGGGGTGGGCTCAATTTTACTGGCAAGAAAGATGTTGTGAGCTGCACTGAGGTGACTTCCAGGTGAAGTTTGGCAATGTCTGCCTGCCTGGAGTTCAGCTCTCTTGTACTGGGGTGGCCACAGTGCCAGGAAAATGTGTAAATAGTGATGAAAAATTGTTACACTGCTGGTGTCAAGGCAGAGGAAAACCAACCATGAGTGAATGGGAGGCTCATTAATTCTTTCAAGAAAAGAAAATAGAAATACTTTTGTTCCAGAAATGGCTGTGTGTGAGACTCTGTTGCACCATCCCAAACAAGCAAGAGAAAGGGAAGATTCAGCATTACGGCCATTGGAAATGCATTTAATTGCTGGTTATTAGAGTGGTGAGAGAGAAGGGAGGAGGACGGGCGCACTCACTTCTCAAACTTTGCCAAGACATCAGCCACGATGGTTCTGCTTTCGATGGCCTTGTCGGTAGCCCCATTGTATTCAAACAAAGCGAACATGTTCCGGCTGTCCTCCATGGCCAAGCCACGGATTAACTTTTCAACCACCTGAAGAAAAACAGCAGGTGAAAAACAACCTAGGAGGGAGAAGCAGCACCACGGAGCAAGACAAATAATGAGGAGGAAATTCAGAGCTAGGTTTTACGTTAAGACTAAAAATGTTCCTAACACGAGTTCTCATCAGCAGTATTAATTGTATTAATTCCACTTCCATTTTTATACTAAATGATGCTGATTCTTTTAGAATACACGTGCGCTATCACCTGGCTAAATACACCCCCTGTGTTTCACCAACTCAGCAAGGGGCTTCCAGCTTTAGGAAGCACCTTGGCTCTCGTGCAAACCAGTATCCACTGAAGTTACTCCAATTATGCCTGTACTGAACTGTTTAAGTCTGCCCTGTAATTTTTTTCAGCAAGACAGGGATATATTTGGGTAATCCTCTGCAGAGTAAAGGTAGTTTTTACCACAGAGATTTCTTCAAACAGGCTGGGGAGGGAAGGAGAGCTCTGTAAGCTTTCCTGCCCCTGAAAGGAGAGGCCTGTAGAGGAAAACCTCAGTGCTTCCCAAGTCTAATACTACTACTGGCTGGAGCCAGCACATGAAGGGACACCCTGGTTTTGTGCCAAAGCCGTTCTTGTCACCACTTCTCACCTCTCCGGCTGTAGTGTGCGAGTTGATTGTAATCTTGCAGGAGCCCCCACCGTGGCAATAAACTGTGGATGTCATTTCCTGCCTGCTGATCAGAGCTTCTATCTCATCCCGCGACGGCACAAACTCCCGGCACTTAGTTCTCTTCAGAGACTCGTAAGTAAAAAGTGCGTACTTCTCCATTTCGGTGCCTGGAAACTGGTCACGGACCCTGGGGGAAAAATAGCATATTGCTTTAAGCTGCCAGCCTGTGAAATGGGAACTTTCCTAATTTGAGAAGGGATTTTCCCCCTGGAAGTTGTTCTGCATCCAGGACATTGCTGAACTGCAGTGCTCCAAGCTTTATCTTCACTGTCAAGGAAAGCGAACTAGCTTGTGGTGTACTGCAGGACGACTTGTCTGCGTTCATCGGTGGGTTCTGTGTAGGTAATGGAAAGCAAAACCTGAGCTGCCTTTATAGCATGAAGTACCAGGGCCTTGCAATGACTCAGATTTGACAGCGAGGTAACTACAGAAATTCTTGTCATCAGCTCCCTTGTGTCAGGACCAGCTGTTACTGAACGGAGACAAAACTGCACTAAGGTACTTCAGAAGAAAGCAATAAAACATATTTTTTACTGCTTGGTTTCATGGCAGTGTCACCTCAGGTTTCTATTCCTGCTTTTCTTAAAGATTCTCTCTCGGCTCACTGTCAGCAGTTGGCACTATGAACTCATCTCTCAGGTACTGAACTCGGGTAGCTTTCAGCATGGGGCGCTTCCCTAATATTCCCAGTGATTAAATACCAGGTTCCTAGAGCCATGAAGGCTTCACTTCTGTGAGGAAGTACCGTGATCTGTGACCCACAAGGCATAAAGAGATCCCTGCAGGATTACAGCGATGCCCTCAGCAGACGATGCATCTGTAACACCGAAACCAAATGCATGGTTTATACCTTACGTGCCAATACAACAAACGTTCTGTTAGGTGCAGTTTCTGTAACTCTGAGACCAGTTTATGAGCTGAGTTAAACTGTGGAAGTGAATCAACGTTGGCTTTTTCCATTTTAACTGTTATACAAAGTGACTGGTATTTTTTCACTGCTCTTGCGTTGGTTGAAAGGTTCATCTTCAACAGAAACTCTTTACAAATATTTATAAAATAATTACATTTAGCAAAGGGATTTACAAAGTCCATGCTCGAGCACAAACACAGACATGACTCTTAAATGGTTGAGAATGGTTTGTTGTCAGAGGACTAACATTGCTATTAACACACTCCCTGCGTTCTGCTGCTGCATCGTGGCACAAGGAACTCCACATTCTGTCAAGATTGAGCTGTCAAGATTTTATTTTGTATTTTTAAACCATCACTAGTGTCTTAGAATTCAATTTGCAAACAGATATTTCTACCTCAAACACGCCTTTAAACATCCTAATGCTCTTTCATGTGTGTGAAGCATACCCCAGAAACCTGAGATAAATGGGATGAAGAACTTTTCAGTTGAGAACGGGACCCAGGGGTACTCTCTGCTCTGCCAGCCTTTTAGCAACTCGATGCAAGGACAGAAAGCCCCACCTTGGGTCAATGCTAACAAACTGCACATTCAGTTTAGTGGGATTGTGCTTGATCCTTCCAATGGGAATAAATTCACTTCGACTCAACAGTTTTCTTACAACATTTTTTTTTCTTTTCTTCTTCTGTTTAGATCCATGGCTTGGCACAGCCAGTTCTCTGAGGGAACACACCCCGAATTCTCACTTCCAGACATTTAAACACCGTTCCGGGTTGTGAGGAAGAAAAGAGTGAGGGAGGCTTGAGAAGCTGCTCACCTTTTGAGATGGAACTTCAGGTATTTGAGGATGCTGCGGCTTGGCAGAAATGTGCAACTCATGCAGGTGAGTATTTGCCAGCTATAGAGGTTGCCCACGCTCCCAGGGTTAGGCACTTTGTTGGTCTGCTTGATGAGCTGACAGTAGAGCTCATCTCGAAGAGGTCGTAGATCATGTCCTGTTTGGAGGATACCTTGGATTATAGGGATCGGATCAGACATAGACTCCAGCTGCTGTAACGAATTAAATATCTTGATGGCTTCATCCTGCAGAGTTGTGTAGCCTTTGTCTTTCAGCACTACAAAAGAAAAACAGGGAGAAAGGTGTTTAGAATGAGGAAGCACTCAGGCTTAATACAGGAATTATTTATTGTGATTCTGTGACCCTTGCTGGATGTGAGAATAGATCTTTTCCATTTCAAGTGTATGATGCAAACTCCCGAGTTATTTTGCTACTGAGATTTGATCTGAAATTAACAAAATTGCATTTTGACATTTTCTGACAGCATAGCCTAAAATGTGTCTCTTGCTTGATCAGACTTTGTTTGACGGAGAACCTTCCTTCCAGAGCAATTGGCACTGCTGAAGCGTCTATCAGTTTTTCACTGTCACAAGAAAGGGAAAATTTCATCAGATCATAAGTGAGGTAAAGCATGACTGCATTACGGACTGTGACCAAAATACATGGTGTCAATTTTGTCTAGAGCAGCTGCATTTCAGTGAAACCCCAACGCTCCTACTTAACTAACTCACTGCAGTGAAACAGCAACTTGGTTCTGAGTGCTGGAAGAGACAGTGATGGGGTTTTGTACCGCAGGTTATTGGTGTGGGCCAACAACATCTCAGCCTGCTTAAAAGCACCGTGCCGTTCTTGGCGTCATGACGTGAAGAGATGGCTCTCATGCCTGAATCAGTTCAACCCAGTAACCATCAAAGCACAAACCAGTACAAACGTGCCTTAGGAATATGGAGCTTCAAATATGACATGGCATTAACACAGAAACTACCTGGGGCTCAACACCAAGTCGAGGCAATAACTGACCATCAGTCTGCGAAGCTACATCTAGTATAGAAAGACTTTGGCAAGACTTCCACCTTAGGGGGAGCTGGCTGCTCCTGTCCCTGGGGAGTACAGAGCAACCATGCTGCACAGCCGAGCATGGGGCAACCAGCTCAAGTGCCAAGATCACCAAAACTGTGACTTGCCACAGCACACAAGGAGGCAGAGTGGGAAGAGAGAGGAAAGGTTTCTCTTAGGATTTACCTTTTCCTTGGCATTTGAGCAGAAGGATGTTGCTCAAGTCATCAGGAATTCTTACCTGAAATACCTTAGCTTTTCATCACCTCCCACCCTCTTCCCAAGGATGAAACTTCTGACCTGAGTCATATCTTGCTTAATATGCAGTTGCAAAATAAGATAAGCAAATCCATTTGCCAAATTCACAGCCATCAATAGCTCTGAACCATTCATTCAGAACAGACTTGTACAGTAGTGGCTGAGCCAAGGGTACTAAAAGGCACGATCACACCTCTTTCAGGAGTAAACGAACCACTATGTTTTAAATCATGCCCACCCAACTCTTGTTTCCCATAAGCAACGCTTCCCAACACGACTGATGGAACTTACACGTGCTGATCGGAAGCTCTGGCTGCTGTAGCCTCCCCCATGGGGTAGCAGGAAGCACCAATGATTCGAGAATACAACTCAAGGAGCCCGAATGAATCGGGCTCAGTTGCTTATTTCAGGGTTTTATTCTCCTATATGTGATTCACAGAGGCGCTATGACCAGCTCTGATTGGCTCAGACTCCAATTTGGTCTTGAATTGACCAATGTTTTCAAAATATGGGGCTTGGAGAAAGCTGTAACTGCAGCCTACAAAAGCCCCCGAAGCAGCACAGCTACACAAAACTGCAGCACAGTGCAAGGCTTTTCCAGCTCGGTGGTCTGAGCTGTGCTGCTGAAAGTAACAGACTTCTACTGCCACAGCAACAGCGACCTTCCCTTCTGTCACACCCAGGCAGGAGCCCCACAAGCCAAACTGCTGTCCTCTGCCTCCCAGAAAAGAATGTGGAAACTTCCCTGCTTGTATTACAGACATCTATTTGCCTTCCATTGCTTCACCACAGCCCACTGACTGACTCAAAACTCGCCTCCCCTGGTTTTGTCTTCCACAGGGAAAAGTGTTCCTGTGACTGAAAGACTTACAGTTGAGATTGATGTCCCCATAGGGCAGTGGCAGTAACGGCGAGTGCAACGGGTGATGAGTGTAACGGAGAATAGGGTTTCTCTTGTAAATCTGTTCAACCACATCAGCATTCAGGCAGTTCTCCTGTTGGGGTAAGGAAAGAATGGGATTTTTTGTCCTGCGTTAACAACCATGCGATGCTTTCTGCCTGTAGGTCAGCTGTGAAATAAATTATTCATCGGAGCCACCAGGAGTATTTGGTGCTGAACCTGGCTGTGGGTACAGTGGCTCCCAGGTTCACTCCCTGCAGGCTGTGAACACTCAGGCCTTGCATAAGCTTCCTGTATCAGTGCAGTAAAAACCAAACCACAGCAGAGCTGCAGGAGACAAAAATGAAGCTTCCTAGAAGTTTTTGAAGCGTATTTTCATTTCACAATCTTATTTCCTCCAGTCTCTCATAAGGGGAATTAAGACATCCAGATTCAAGTTTTATTTAAAAATAAATGAGGCGAGGTGGCACCCTCTACGGGAAAAGATTAGTAGTGGTTTCCCCCCACTTGCCTCCTCTCTCCTGAAAATCCATCAGCAAAAACCTCCAAAAGGACATTCTCTGGCTATGTATGCAAGGTCTCCAACAGGGCCCTAAAGCAGGAAGCACTAGCTGGGTATGGTTCCCATCACGCAGAGGCATGAGATGCTCAGCCTGCGCTATCACCCAAGAAGAAATGAACCACAAGGAGAAAAAAAATGAATTCCAGGATCTGCCTGGCCCACAGCCTGGTGTGCTGCCCACCATGGACGCAGCCAAGCAGGCCTGCTAACTCCTGAGCCCGCACATGGTGCGCTTCCGCCTGGCGCAGAGACGTCTGTCACAAACCAGTAAAACTTGTCACTGGAGAAGAAGTTGTCCCTCTTGCCCTCCAAGCTGCATTTCATACTTTGCTCTTTTACTGTTTAGATACAAATTCCTTTATCAGGGCAGTGAACACATTCAGGTTCCACAATTTCCATCCTTGTGGCTGTGTGATGAAGACTCCCAGTTTCTGCATTATTACCCCATGTGGCAAAGCCAGCGTAAGAAAAAAAGAGAGCCCGATTTCAGACACTGCATCAACCGCTCTTCCCCACCCCATGGCCTCCTGTTTGCCCCCACCTTAATGTCCTGAATAAGTTGCTGAGTTGGTGTATCAATCGGTGCCTTCGTGTCAATCACATTCTGGATGGCACTTGACCAGCGGGTCGCCTCGTTAAGCAGTTTTGTATAGAGCCGGTAGCAATGCTTGCGTCCATATACGGTGACATTCCAGTAGCCTAGCTCAGCAGTAAGAGATATTGATCATCAGTAACAGTTATTAATCATAGAAGCCGTATCTATAAAAATGCCCCAGCTTCTACCTGAAAACAGCTGTTGAGCCACCAGACCCCGCGTGCTGCACTCTGGATCCTGCTGGCAGCGTTTCAGGAACTGAGATGATGTATGACTAAGAGTACACCCTCCCATTTTAGCAGTGACCACAGTTTGACCCTACGGGGTGCTGGTGGCTGCTTGTGGGCCCCACTTCTCCGGTCCCGGGTTTGTCTGTCACAGGGAAGCCCGTGACTCTCTGGCTTTGTGTGGGAGCCTGTCCTCACCCGCGGCACTCGTACACACAGGCACAGAGCGTGAGCTACCTCTTCTGCAGAACAGGCATTGATTTCACACCTGTGAAGCAGCAACTGTGACACTCAGGGCCTTTCAGTTCAAGCTCCCTCTCTGCATTACTCTGCAGGCTTTTTGTGAAGCAGCTTCAATTACACAAAACCTATTTCATCTTTCACTAGCGAAAGCCTCTTTGAAGTGCCAGTGACCCACCCCACCGAGGTTCCGTGGGGCTGTCAGCAGTCGCTTCTCACTGGCAAAGAGCCGCTTCTGAGTTCAAAACCGGTTCTGGAAATGCACGAGGGAGCTGACTCAGACGTAGTATGTAGGTTAGCACAGACTTACTCCACATCTCCCTGTGCCAATTTTAGCTCTCGTAGTTCCTCAGCACATAAAATATGTTTTTCCCCAGGTCTTTGATGTGTAAGTGTTCACACCAGCTTAGCAGCAGCACAAGTCTGTGATAACGTGAACATTGTCGAGAACAAATTTTACCCCTACTTCTGGGTTTTGCCCAGTAACTCCCTGTAAGATGCCTGAGTGACTTAGGAACCTGATTCATTCATCAAACTGGAACCATAATAATCCATTTAAAATATTCTTATGCTCTGTTCCTTGCACCAATAGGTAGGCAGGACAGAAGGCAACTGAGAGCATATTTTAACAAGAGCAAACAAATAATTACCTGTCTCTTTGAAGATTTTTTCATCAGGTGGGACCACAGAGCAGAGGCTGTTCAGGACCAGTGTACCCAGTTTCAAAGCATTCTTCTCTGAACTCTTATAGTAGTCCAACGAATTGTGTGTCAAAACAAACCAACGCTTCTTCAGCTTCAGTGAAGACATCTTCGGGTTGTTTTTTACTTCCTTGTGTAGCCATCCTGTCAAAGACACAATTCCAATCACAATTTTTTTTTTTTTTGTTAAGGAGTTGGGCAAATTTAAGTTGCTGAAAGTTAGTTGTACATTTTTAACAACAAAAACATGATGTGAATTCAACAGGCTACCCAGAGAAGTGGTGGAGTCACCATCCCTCGAGGTGTTCAAACAGCGTGTTGACGTGGCACCGTGGGACATGGTTTAGTGGGGATGGTGGTGTTGGGTTGACGGTTGGACTTGATGACCTTAGAGGTCTTTTCCAACCTTAATGATTCCATGACTCTATGAATTGTTTAGCCCACATGCTAAACAATTTTAAGTGAAATTCTCAAAACTGAAATGATGAAGAGAGTATATAAAACCCAGGTAAAACCTCTTCTATTTTGATGTTTACCTAGAAAAAATATTTTCTCAACTTAGAAAAACACCTTTGTCATTGTGGCACAGCAGGAGCATAATTTCAGCTGTAACAACTCATGAGCAAATCACCATACAGCAATAGAGGCTCCAGCACTGCCACCCTTATCGCCCAGACTGTGTGGTGGGAACAAACCCTTTGAAGCTTAATGGCTGTTAATGACTTCGTTACTGCCCCACTCGGCTCTTACCCCTCACAATGAATTCTTGTCCCTCCACTCTAGTGTCCCCCTTCGACCTCTGCAGCAGTGTTATCCAGTGATGCATCTCTTCAGGAGTGTCAGCGTTACAGTGAAGAACACGATTAGCTGTGATGATCACAAATGAATTGGGTCTACAAAAATGAAGATTGAAGAAGCCTTTACAACCAACATACGGACTGGTTACCTCACTCACCATTACTATGAACATTACCCATAGTTTGCCTTTTCTATTCAGACAAAATACTGTCCACCTCAAAAGCATTTATTTCAATACCACTCAACCTGAAAAATGCTAAGCATTTTTGAGAAGACTCAATTTGGTTGGATTCACACCAAAACGCTGGGGGGCTCTGAATGGTGGGAAAGTTCACATTAAATTGCACCTTGTCCTATCTCAGAATAAACCTCTGGTGAGAAAAGCCTCCGATTTTTAATCAGCTTTGGATGTGAATCACAACACCACTTCAGGGACAGACCTGTTCAGAGTGTCTGCTTCAGCAGCCACGTTAGCTACAACCAACTACGCCTCACAGCGATACGGAGCGAAGCAGCGTGTGAACACAGACTCCTCTGTCTGTAACGCAGCGCCACCCAATTCGCAGGGACCGCCATCTGTTTCTGATGAGAGCCTGGCTTCTACCCAGCCCCACAGCAGGATTCACTGAAGCATGAAGAACTGGCCCAAGCGAACTGTGCTCTCTGGAGAGGCAGGTTCTCCAGCCTACAGACACTTGCTTTAACCCTTTGCCGTTGGGTTTTCCACCCTGGAGCACAGACACAGGGTCTGTAAGCGCTGTGCCAGCTGCAGGAACCAGCCCCTCCTTCCTGTGATGGTTCTGGCATGAAGGTAACTGGGCAGAAATCAGAACCAACCAAGAACCTGTCTGTGGGGATGGAGAGATTCACCCAAATATGACACCATTCTCCAAAACCAGTGTGTGCCATGTGAAAGCTGGAGGGGTGATGGGATAAAGAAAAAAGTAAATGAAATTATTTCCTCTCAGCTGGGTGAAGGGAGGGTACGGTAAGTCAAGTGGCATGGGAAGTGTGCAAGTTCCCTTACGATTACCTAGGAGTTAACTAGCAACTAGTCACTAGTGCTCGTGCTCACCAGCGCCCACAGAAAGGGGTAAGGGACTGATGTAAAGCTAAAGGAGGGAAGGTTTAGATTAGATATTAGGGGGAAGTTCTTTACAGAGAGAGTGGTGAGGTGCTGGAACGGGCTGCCCAAAGAGTTGGTGGATGTCCCATTCCTGGAGGTGTTCAAGGCCAGGTTGGATGGGGCCCTGGGCAACCTTGTGTAGATCCAGGCCTGGAGGTTGGTGGCCCTGCCTGTGGCAGGGGGGTTGGAGCGCTATGATCCTTGGGGTCCCTTCCAACCCATGCCATTCTATGATTCTACGATGAGAATTCAACATTTCAGTCACACTGTGGTGCTGAAGTGTTACACTGTCAGGAAGAGGGGTGGGTGAGGAAACAAGGGGGCATGTGAACAGACCAGGACTTTGTCCACCATGCTGTAAAATGTGTGAAGAGGAGGCAGCTTTAGAGTGGGCTACGTGAAGCGCGCTCCAGAAAGGCAGATAATGGGATACACAGGACAGAAGGTGTAGATGAACTGGCTGTAGCAAGAGCACTGAAAAAGGGGAGGGCTAAGCTATGAACTGAGGTAGACCAAGCTATCGAACAGGAAGTTATGTTCAGCAGTAGCCAACCTTCCAGGCTCCTGCCTCCTACTCCTCCCCTGTTTAGGAAAATAATGGAAGCCCCGTTCTTGGGATTCTTTCCAAGTACAGATGCTCAGCTTCTCTCTCTTGAGCTTGCAATCGTGGGTTTGTATGTCCTCAGATAAAAATAATCTATTGCCTGTATTGGTCACATTCATTTCCTGACTGAAAAACTTTCCATCACTGATTTAGACTCAGAGAACTGACAAAAAAATTACAAGGAAAGGAAAAGAAACAACAGCCCTGTGTGAAAAACGCTTCTAGGAGAAATGCCTTTCTAACTTAAAATTTTGAAAGCTTGGGACATTTGTGTGGAATTCTTTAGGAAACCTGGGCTTATAATCACTGGTACTTGTGGTATCGGGGTCTTGGCAGGCCACAGACAAACAAGTAACTCCCACCCAGCTGTTCCACACAGGTGCAGTGAGACCGACATGAGCTCCCACAGTACAAATAACAACTCAGCCAGGAATCCTGTAACCAGCGTCATAGCCCAAACCCAGATTACTTTTCATCCCCCCAAACACTGTTACTAGATCAAGAATTAAGAATAACCTGGCAGTTACTCTGTTGTGCTACACTGTCTTCTTTGTTACAAGGTATTTTTATCCTGTGAAACAATTCTCATCCCTGCAGAACACAATATTCTTGCAGATGAGAAGCAGAACAGAGGATTTTTACAGTGCTAAAGGATTCAAAAATAAGCTGCCCTTTTTCAGGGGCGTTACTTCTGTAAATGAAATCAATATTTCATCTTGTACTTTGGGATCACTTTAGTAGCCAAACAGTTCATATATGAAGCAGTGCCAAGGAAGTTAAGAAAGTCCCCACAAAACCCACCTCCTTTCATTCCTACTCCACCTCTTAACTTGTGGGGTTCAGTACTATCAAAAGGGAGGCAGCAATGAACCACTCAACCGCTGGGCTGGTCAGTAGAATATAGAGACTTAAGTATCAGGGATGTGATTTTGCCTATAGAAAGGAGAAAAAGCAAGGAAGCCCCCAGGCAATGTTCTGACTTACCTATCTGGATTGTCAGCAGCACAGACAGAATCAATTAGTCCTACGTCGAGCGTACCCTACAAACAAATACCCAACCAGAGAAGAAGGAAGACATTTACTATCACATTACTCACAGTATTCTTTGCAGAGACAGGTGAGAGGAGCAGCAGCTTTCATCAAGCAAAATGAACTGCAGATTTGGGCACCAGTTTCTCTTAAACATTAGAACTTCTGAGGGGAAAACTAAGAGACTCAGATAGACAGATCTGCTAAGAGATCAGCTCTAGCTAAGCTGGAGGCAGCTCAAAACCCACTCATTTCACTCAAATTCAAGCCTGCTTGAATTTTTCACCTAAAAGTACTGTCCTGGCAGCCTCTCAGACCGTGCTTCTGAAGCCATCACACACAAGTTTTAATTTCCCTTTGCTTGATACTACATGCCAAATTTATCCAACTTATTCCGACCAGGTGTTGTACGGAGAGGTAAGTGCAGGACCAAAAAATCTTCAATTTTCAACTCTTGTTTTTTCAATGTACTCCTTAACTATACCTTTGAAAAACTTCAAATTTAAGCACACACCATGGTGCGATAGAGAACTGGATCAAGAAAACACACCCCCAAAACCAACACTAATTTTTCATCAAGGTGAATGATGGGACAGGAACTGGCCTCCAGGCAGCGTCACAGCTACTGGTGCATTTAAGGAAGCCTAGGCTGTGACTCTCAGAAGCTGTGGCCACCACAGCACCCCTTGTTTTCTACATATATTTGCTCAGAGAAGTTCTTCAGATTTGGACTCACCACAGCGTTCTGCGGATTCGCCTGCTCGTCATGCATCTCTCGTATCTCTTGCTCCGTGGACGCATGGACTTGGCTCAGTACGCTGAACCACTGGCTGTGGAGAGAAAGGCAGCCCTGTCAGTGAAATGGTGCTTCTGCACCAGCCTCCTGTCACCTCCGGTCTGCAGAGACCTAGCAGGTTCTGCAGGTCTCTGACACTGCTTAAGGTTCTTTTTGTCAACATGCATAAAAGTAGCGAGGCCTTATGTCAGTTCAAGTAACACAGGGTATCACAGAATCACAGAATCATAGGGGTTGGAAGGGACCTGGAGAGCCCATCGGGTCCAACCCCCCTGCCAAAGCAGCTTCCTAGCTCATATTGCACAGCCAGGCGTCCAGACGGGTCTTGAATATCTCCAGAAGAAGATGCATTACTAGCTACAGGCAAAGCCTTAACGGGGCACCCAACCTTCGGGTTACACATTCTGCTGCGCTGTCAGTGTGACTGGTAACAGCTTCTTGCAAGGAGACATCTGCAGCGACCACCCAGGTCCATCAAGCCCTCTGTAGCAGCACAACTGAGAGGGCAAAAATAATAACACTCCCCCCACCACCCCAAATACCTCTACATTCTTTTTGTTCCCTAAGGAGCATTGGAAAATTCAGCTGCTGGAAGGACCAGAGCCAGTTTGTGCCAATCCAGTGGCCTTGTATACATCCACAATGGGAAAACTGGCTGACAGGTTTCCAGTACTTCAGCCCCTAGTGCTGAGCAGCAGTTGCAGAAGGATTTAATTCCAACCACACCTCCTGCTTCTGGGAAACCTCTGCCCTCCTGGCACTTCTGTATGATAAAGCTCAACCGCTCTAAGCAATCCCATGAAATCTGAGGGCAGAGCTTGGCCTGTTGGGCAGGTTCCCAAAGCCCTTCTATAAGACAGTCATTTGCCATTCTAATGAAAACTGCCGGGGGCCAAGTTTTCAAAGGGCTCCAGAGCCCAGCCTTGAAACAGGCTCCTCACTCTCCTGCAGAGGCTTCTCCACCACCCTGAGGAAACAAATGCAAAACCACCGGCTTTATCTTTATCTGCTCTGCGATCTCGTGTAGTGACGGGATTTATGCCTGTGACACCGAAGCGCTGCCTCCTTGGCTCCAGCATCCAGGAGGCGACTGTCCCCCACCACTCAGATAACCTGGAAACCACCAAAACAGCTTGAGAAAATCTGTGTGGTCTCTCAAACAGCACCACCATCACTGCTTTACCCTACGTCTTCTCTAACAGTTTGTGCTTTTGTTAGAGACAGCACAAGGCAGGAAGAGAAATGAAGACTGACATGAAGAAGGCGAGACCATCCTTAGTTCTGATTCTTCGGTTAAAGCTGGGAGACACCCGCAGAGAGGTTGTGCTTAACAGGTACTTTGCTGGGTGTAAGACAAGGTCACTGAACACCCTTCAAAATGAGGGAAGGGCCATAGAGAGAGAAGGAACCATCTGCTGATGAAAACTAAACCTTGTCTACCAAGAGTTAAATTCAGCTTCCCCTTCTGGGCTGAGGAATTGCAAATGCATGTAAATGTCAGTCATGAATCTATTTAAAAACAAAGACTTCATGCCACTGTACGCAGGGGCAGTATTAATTTATTGCTGGGTTTTAAATTCAGAGTTTTCAGAATTTCATGTAATCTTTCTGTAAACAATGAGCAAGAAATTAATCACGGCGCTCTGGGCAAAGCAAGGGCAGAGATTCCTCTCCGATTGCTTTGGTCCCTTCTCAGGACCTCTGCTGGTTTTCAGCTGAGTCCTAGAACCCAGGAGCGGGGTTTTGTAAAGAACAAACCCTTGGCAGTGGCTGTCCCCTGAAGCGCTGTTTATTACCTCCAATACACTTCCATGATCAAAAAGGTAATTCCTCTCTGGGGGTAGTGCCAGGATTCTCTTGCTGCTCCCCATCCTTTGAACAAAACCCAACCTCAGATCACGATCTACCCCGTGTACAAAGTATTTCTTGTCGAATGCAGATCCGGATCCAGCACAGTCCAATAGTTCTGCAGATCACTTTTAACGATGCCAAACATTAACCAGCCTTTGACTTAAGGCCATCTGCAAATCCCTACGCATCTCCCTCACTACTGAGTGGGAAAAGAAGCATGAAATACACTGGTGAAAGGTCTTTTCACTGGGATGGTGCATTTGGTACACACAACAGCAGCGTACAGTGTCTCCTCCTCAGCATGTGAGAAAGAAATAGAAGAGATGCCTGACAACAGAGAAGTCTTTAGGCTGATCATTTCTTATTGGTCCCCAGGGCATATGCACAAGTCTAGCAGAGGGCACTTTAGCTAAGCCTTAATTTTGAAACACACTCACAACGCACAAGAATCTTAACACTGAGTACTGGAAAGCTCGTACTTATGTCAAAGGCAATTTTAAGGATGCCTCAAAAATGAAGAATGGTTCTGCACTGTGAGCACTGCTAAATCTACACCCAGTGTCCTGTGAGACAGGAAGGCATTACACCTTTAAAAAGAACAGAATATGAAGCAACTCTTCAGGCTTCAGAGCAAAACTAGCTGAAGTGATGTTGACATAGGCATCCTGCATTCTGGCCTGGGGGCGGCAAGGCAGAGGGTAATAAGCTTTGATTACTAAGCTCACTTTATTTAAATGCCTGATTTTTATGGACAAGCATATTATTATCTCACATGAACTGGAGTGTGGGGAATTTTTTTCTTTTAAAAGGCGTACTACAACTGATCTGACAAGTCAAGCTTGCTCCTCACCTACCAGCCTCCCCCTAACAGCTTGACACAGGATGCTTCAGCAACAAAAATGAGACCCTTGTTACATCAGCAGGAGGGGTAACACTCTGTTGCATGCTCTTCTTATTCGTTAATGTACTTTCACCCTAAAATCTAGTGACCAAATAAAACCTTTTCTCTGAAAAAAATTTTAGACTCTGCTTAAGTAAAGAGGTTCCAGCCCTAAGGAGCAGTACTTGATTTCAGGCAGATTACAGGGTTTAAAATACTGATTTAATCTACACAGCTGAGCACAGCAGGGTAATGCACAAAGCAAGCCTCAATGGCTGATGGCTGCCTCTCCATGGTCATACTGTCAAAAAGTTGCTCATAATAACTGGGTAACAGCCAAGTTCCAGGCAAATTCTCACTGGCAGCCTGACTCTCCCCAGTAACATTCTGCCACAAGATTGTTCTCCTCAGCAGGCCTTTCAAAAAAGTGGGAAATGGCACGTGTTTAACACAGACTGGATACTGACTATTTTGTGACAGTGGGCAAGTTCATGACAAGCACAAGCCAGAATGGCAGAGAGGCTAAAAGTGGGGACAGAGTGGGGGCAGGGTTGGGGGAAGAAAAGAAAAAGGCCTGATGATTTTCATACCTTGCATCCTCAGGAGACTCAGCAATTAAGTGGTAGGTCCTATCAGCCATTATGAGATCAATACCATTTTCTTTGCCTGTATTATCAACAATCTCTCTGGAAAGAAGAAAATGCCAAGAGTGAGCATTAGGGATTGTCAGCATTTGGAAAGTTCTGTTCAGCTCAAGGGCTCACAAACTCCCAGTACTTCAGTATCAGCAGTCAGCCTGAATCGGGTTCATCTGCAAGACTCACGGTGTGATAGGTCAGAGAGCGTTCATCCTCTGAACTACAGCTGCTGTGCTTTCTTGCCTACATGGCACAAATTCTCAAATGACTCTAAATATTGATGTACAGAGCTGACTCTTCTGCTACTGGTTTATCAAGAACTAAAGAAAAAGTGTTATCAAGCCTCAAGAGGTACAAGGACAACTGAGCTGGGAAACAGATATAATCCTGAATCCATCGCATACTCAATTACTTTTTGGAGTGGTAAAAAATAAAAGCTCTTGAAGATTAAAACCAAAAAGCAAACAAAAGCTGGGTTAGTGACTCTGTGTGGCTGTGGGTTGCCATAAAGACAGTTCCAAGCACAACCTCCAGAAAGAGCTGAGCACTCTCTGCTTTAAGGTTACATCTTTCTAATTAGTGGTTTGGACATCTAAGTATCAGTATCTTAAACAACCACATACCACCAAGCATAAGATTTTTAAGGAGTGATTTAAGTAGTACATGAGGTTTACCTGAAGCTTAAGAAATCAACTTGATTTTCTTTTTGCTGTTTTACTCTGCCTGAAGCTTATTATTGCCTTAACTAGCTATAGTTCCCTATCAATCAGCTATACTGTTCTTGCAGATCTCTATCCAATAAATGATATATGCAAGCTCTGCTTATCAGACTCATGAAAACAATTTATCTTCTAATAAAAAGCTGTAATTCTATACTGATTTTTTCAAATTTGGTTTCCTTTCCTCCCAATAGTAGTGTCCAACAGAATACCTCCCTGTTCTGTGTCTGAAGTGAACCAGCCTACGATTATTTCATTTGAATGGGGTCCTTAACGTGGAGTGGTGAAATATGTAAGTCATAGGGTGTGTTGGGAATGCATTCAGTGACAATTAATGCTACCTAGAAGAGCTATTGCCTCTTTCTCACAACATACAGCTCTTTCTTTTGGCTATTTTACACACAGTCATTGATTGAACCTACAGGTCAAATTAGGTTCAACAACCTTTACCTGACAAATTTAAAGGAATGTTCAGCAAAGAACTTTGATAGGTTCCAGTCAATGAAACAATGCGGTGACAACAAGAACTCAAGGTTTAAACATGTTAGAAAAATACACTAAGTAAATGCTATGGTTCCATGAGACAGAGGCAAATTCAGTTCCAACAACAATAAATCATGGTAGGAACTCCAGTCTCTATTCAGGTATTTACTTGACAGCCAGCAGCCCATTGGTTTTACAAAAGCAAGCCAGGATGCTCACTGGAACTATTTACTTTGTCCTTCTTGAAACCATGCTCAAGCCAGAACTTCCAAAGATAAGGTTGTTCTAAGCGTTCAATTTAGTTTAGGTACGCCACTCAAGTAACAAAATAAAATGGGGAGCTGCAGATTACAAAGAGCAGAGTGGAATCAAGTGTTACAGTCATTCCTTTTTTTCTCTACCTTGGAAGAAAGCTTAAGCAAGAGTTTTATACAGAAATGAGACTACCAGCATCAGCACACTAATTTTTAAATTAGCTAGATAGTCCCTAAATTCATAAAGCATACTGGCTGTTTAGAAGGAAAACCACCATCCCTTAGAAACCTTTTTCGATGCATGCCTCAGGAAGCTTAGGAATTTAAAGGGTAAGGATCTTTAGTTCACAAGACATAAATTATTAGGTTAGATTTTATTAATTCTATTTTTTCAAATGATCATCCGTATTTTAAAGACTTTTACTACCACTACCACAATTATTTTAAACATGAAAAAATTCGTAAATGCATAGCGTTTGACCCATGCTAACTTAAACATATCCAGGGCCCATTAATTCCACCTTCTCCATTGTAGGTTTGCCGGCAGCTATGAACTTGGCAACACGCCCCAAACTGCCTTGGGAATCATTACAGACTAAGAAGGGCCTCTGGTCTGGGAGAAAGCATAGATGGGTTCATTATGGCAGCAGGTTTCTGAAGCATTTGGCTCTAGCTCAGCTCTAAAGCACTCTGTAAGCCAAGCAAGGACAACACTTCCTTTCAACAGCTTCACCACGCACCCTCTCATGCTTGCATTCACACAATTTGAAGGCAGGGCACTCCATGTCTTCCCAGGTTAATCCCCAAGGAGTATTTAGGAGGAACTATGGCTAGCACATAAACATGCAGAAACCTACTTGGCTGTTCGGACATCAATGGCGCCCTTCAGCTTTTCTTCACTGTCATTTTCAAAGTACATCAACCTGGACTGCCTGAGAACAAACCATCGTTTCTTCCAGTTCCTTCTGGAAAGCGTAGATGATCCACCCCCCTTCTTGTGGAGCCAACCCTGCTTAAGTGCTTCCTGCTTGGAACGAAACCACAGGAAAGTCTCATCTTTCAGGACACACCAGCGTCGCTTCCATGTGTTTATTAAACCACCTGGCAAGAGAGGCAGATGTGGGTCTACATGCAGTTAAGACAAACAATTATATTATAAACCAGAAGCTGTGACCGAACCAACGCAGGAAGACGTGACCAACAGTGCTGCCCTTGCACTGCAGTCTCTGCTCTAAGCCACGAAAGCAAAGATCTATTTTAAGGCCACCAATGATAGTGTCAATCTAAAGACCCTAGGAATTATAAGATGACTAAGAATTATAAGACTAGGAATAATAAGAAGTCTCTACATAACAAAAATATATCTGTAAAAGATATATAATGATATATATTTGTACAGAACATATGTAACTAATAAATTCTTTGAAAGGTCTTACTGCATTTGAGAATCATCTCTTCAACACTGTTTTCCATGTGTCTCAATGATAACCAAAGAGCAGTTTAGCGTTGAACTTGCTCCTCCTCCAGTTTTCTGAAATACTTTCCAGTATTAGGAACCAATAACTTCCAACTCAAAGCCACACACCTGGCAAAGCTATCCTTGCAGTAAGAAATACTCCAGTGTGAGCTCACACATACCAAAGTGAAGCTATACTGTCCTAACTCCTTGTGAGCTTTATTACAATAGACAATACAACTAGCACTCTAATTACGTGGCAGCCGTAAAAACCTTAACCAAACCAATGTACTCCAGTCATTCCACCCAAACTTACTACTAACTGTGTCAGAAGGTAAAAGCCATGCTAGTGATGACTGTGCACATCATTTTTCACGCAAACATAGCTGTGTACCCATTGGTCATAGGCCAGGAAAAGAAGTTATCCTACAGTGATGAGTATCATACAAGGATTCATCTAGATTAAAATTCACTGTGGATCAGCAGAAATAAACCCAAGAACCTTAAGTGGAGAACTCCTGTGTATATTCATTCAGAGTCTCTCGCGCTCCTGTGCTACACATACCCTCCTGCCCATCTTTCGGATCCAAAATCAAAGTCACCTGAGGTCAGTAAAACCGGTCTGCAATGTAGAATGCTGCCTATGTTGTGAGGTTTTGGGAGAAGGAAATCAGCTTTCCTCAAAGTTTGGTACACTTTGACTTTGTGAGTTATTTTGCTATATTATATTCCATTATTTACGAGCCAGCAAACCGTAAAATTAAAGAGGGGAATACTCAAAAGATGGTCTTTCACAGGAGGGAAAAACACTGCCAGACATAAGCCACTGAAAGTAACTTAACTCAAGAGCTGCTCCTTTCCTCTGACTTTTTGAAGAATTAGATAAGGCTATATATCCCTACGGGAATTGGGAGTGCAAGAGGCGATACACCTTTCTGGTTACTCTTAGCAAATCCCGACTGAGCCGGTACCTTTCATGTACAGAAAGCTGTGGAAGTAGGGCAGGCTGACACAGCTATAGACCGAATCCCGCCGGTAGGAAAGTTCGTCATCTGTATCAAACCTGGAGTCAAAATCTTCTTCGCTGTCTTCAAACTACAAAAGAAGCGAATAAAGGTGAAATGACCTCTGAGGGAAGCGGCGAGATGAAACTGGTTTGGAAGTCTTCGGCTAAAACGTTTAATGTTATGCTAGAAGGACGTGACTCCTCATTGCTTTTCATCCAGGTGGCAAGGGAAGGAATACACCACAGGAACTTGCAGCTGGCCCTGTTTGATTACACGGTAGCTTTAACACCATGTAACACATGTATGGAACAGCTTCCTAGCCACTCTGGGAAGTTATCCCTTTGCAAGAGCATGGCCAGGGTATGACACCCTGTGCTACGTTCCTCCCTCACTGAAGTGCCGTGGGTAACAGCTTAGGAAAGTCTTGAAAAAGAAACATCTCCCACAAGCTGTCACGGCTCTCCCCAGATCATCAGAATTTCTGTTCTGTATCTGTCACGCTCCCCAAGCCATGCAACAGGAAAGGCTCCTCAACAGAGACAGCAAAAAGTGTTTCCCTCATAAGTAAGAGCTGCCAACTTATCCCAATGACCACGATGGCTCTTTTAACAGCTTTCATAACCTCGACTCTAAGGGGTATTTTAGCACTAACATTTTCCTTCTGAATAAGCCAGCATTGTTGAAACACCTTCTCACTTTCCACGTCTTACAGAAACCTGCCATGAGTAGCAGAGAACCATATTCTTCCAAATGTGTCTTCAGGAGTAAAGCCCACAGTATACTCTGTAAAACGGCACTGAAGAAGCGCCCCTTAGGATCTACCTCAATAATTTTAGCCATCATCTGACATTTTCTCTCCAAGTCATCTCAAAATACACCTGGCCTTTCAGGGACTCCTGCAAGAGGCTTACTCCTTCATGTTACAACTCGCACATATACCCAATCTGTTAATTCTGAAATAAATTCCCCACCGCGCTACTGGGTGCTCCTCCTTGAAACAGAGAATTTTGCTTATGAACTGTGTCCAAGACCATGCGCTGAGCTCCTCACTGAGTAACGTGCTGCTCTGCGCTGAAACAGGTGAACAACATCCCTGCATGCTGAGGACTGCATGCAGCATCTGAGCTGCCCCTAACTCTAATGCACTCACCCCAGCAGCATCTAGATGGCAACAGACAACTACATCCATACGCAGCCTAAGCAATCAAACGATGCAACACAGGTATTTGTAACAGCAGCTACAGTGACTCCGTGGCTGCAGAGTGAAAAAAAATTAGCAGAAAGCACACATCAATTATTAAATAATAAAACCAGTGATACTTACAGAAGACTGAGCCCCTTCAGAGCTAAATCGATATGCTCCAGAGCTGTTGTATGTCCCCACTGAGCATCGGTAGTCCGGTGACCACTGACTACTGTGCGAATTAGAGAAGGTCACACTGCTACCAGAAGTAATAGCACCATCTTCATAATCGTCTTGGTCGTAATCGTAGTCTCCCTCAGGAGAAATAAGTTGCATAGAATCTGGGGGTCTACATGATACATTTTCTGGCATGCAGTATGTGGATTCACCGCTGGAAGAGTTGTGGAGACTGACCGTATCATGAGTAGGAGGTATAAGCATGGTGTTGCTAGCAGCAGGAAGTGTTGGCACCACAGTATCGTTCATATAGGGATCCTCTTCTGAAGAATCATCGCTTGTTCTGATGCCACTGGTCCTTTGATCAGAATGGCCATGCTCACTTGGGTTGGGCGAATCCTTAAATGCATCATCGTCAGCTTCAAAGCCCTCATCTACCTCCTCCTCAGGATATGGCTGGCTGAAGTTAAAATTGGGCTTTTCACTGCAGGCATTTCCAGTCTGTTCAGTCAGCTCAGCAGGATACCCATTGCCCACAGAGAGAGACCTCTCAATGTTTCGGACACATTCATCAATCTCATCAAAGTTCAGAGATTCCAGGAACTCCTGGGCTGCTCGACATGCTTCGTCCTCCAGCCGCCGGAGCTCCTCGTCTCGAAGCTGCTGAAGCCTCTGTAACGAAGCCTCTGTCAAGGACAGCTCCTGCTGCTTCTTCACACGCTGCAGGTCTTCAATTTCTTTTTCCAGACGAAGGATTTCCTCCACCTGCCTGCTTTCTTTCTGCTTCTCTACCTCTTGCTTCAGCTCTGCCTCCTTCTGGGCTTTCTGAATGGCAGCCAGTTCCTGCTTCTTTCTCTCTTCTTCAGCCTGCATTCAAAAATAAAACAAACCACAAATTAAAATAAAGCACCCCCAGTGCAAGACTCCTTCTTAAATTTAATTTATTTATGTCCAAAGCACTATGCTCCCACCATGCCATTCATTTAAAAGGTCCCTTGCCCCTACGTCAAGGGGTAAAGGGAAGAAAAAGAAAAACGAAACCATGATTACATTTGCTCACAGAATCTGGAAAGCTCACGTATGTGCAGAGAGTTCAATCTGTGCCAGAAATTAAATGAAGCGTGAGGTGAAAGAAATTTCCATGCAAACAACTGTATCAAGTTTCCTTTGGCTTTATCTGCCAACTCCTGTAATAAGTTTAAGTTTAAATGCCAAAGATGCCTTTTATTTTTTTTAATGGCTGGGTTGAGATACTCAAATAAACAGGATGGCTGAGGCATTAAGAATATAATTTACCTGCTGGGCAAGACGCTCTGCTTCTTGCCTTTGTCTTTCCCTAAAATCGAGGGAAGAAAAGAAGTTAGTAAATCAACCTCAACACAAGCTCATCACATACCTTTGCTCGGGCAATAGCTCAACTTACAAAGATCATCTGCCACAGGAAAAGAGAGCCAAAAATAAGGTCACCCAGGATATGTCTGTGAATATGAAACTACCGTCACAGCTACGTGCATCTTTTAGCACAAGAACCAAATCTTTCCGAATCACTTGATCAAGAATAGCCTGAAATAAAGGCCATTCAGACCAAAACCTAGCACGGCACAGACAGGAGAGTGATGTCAAACAGCATTCCACACCTTTCTTCCTCCTCTCTTCTTCTCTCCTCCTCTTGTCTCCGCTTCTCCTCTAGTCGCTCCCTGTAAACACGTCGAGCGAGCTGGCCTCGTCGTTGCTTCTGAAGGATTATGGCTGCTTTCTTCAGGCACAGGAATTTCTTCCTACCACTGTATGCTCTGTAGTTCTTCTGTATCACAACCACATAGTAGAGAACCTTCCTGTACTGCTTTCTGAGGGAAGGGAAAATAAAAAACAAATTTCTAAGGAAACAAGGGCCTAATGAGCAGTCACGAGACCTCTTGCCATGGTGACCTGCAATAACGAGCCCACGGTGGAAAAACAATCTATTATTTCTACTCTGTAATGCTTTCCCCATTCTCGTTCACATTCTCCTCCCTAAGAGAAGAAAGAGATTCTCTCATTTCTGTGACAGCGCCGTCTGTGTCTTCACCAAGGAAATTCATGTTATTTGTCTCCATGTTCTCATGTCCCTGACACGGAGTGGGTAAAAGGACAGCTCTGTGTGAGCACACATGCAGAGAAAGAATACACACAGTTAGTCACCCCACACCTCTGGAAGGGAATCATGAACAGCAGGACAGCTCTCTCATTAAAAAAGGAATATCGTTTTGAAGTAACGCACTGATCAGAATGTGAGGACAGGGCTAATATACACACAAAGAGAAATTACCTCATTGTGCAAACAAGTTTCCTTACACTGTCCTCAACTGATTGGTAGAGAAAGCAGAGAAATAAACAGATGGGATGAGCAGCTCCACCTAATGCATAATGCATGAAGCTGGGTAAACAAGTGAAACATTACTCAGTTACCTAATGTCATGGTTCTTTAAGAACCAAACTGATGGGTTTTATTTGCCTTCTCTTTTCTTACCATGACAAAGCAAAGACAAAGCTGAATCTCAGCTGGTAACTTGGGGCAGCCCCCCCAGGTGCCATCCGGCTTGAGTTCCTACCATGGATCTACTGCCACGATACAATTACACGGATCCTGGCTGACCTCCAAACTTCCACGCTGTCCTATATTAAAACAATTCCAACTCCACTTTCTTTTATTCGTGGCTCTGGCAGAGCCACCAGCTGGCATTTTCAAAAGCCACTTACAGGATTTGGATGCCCAATCCCTAGAAAAGGTTAAGAACTGTGCCAGAAGGATTTAGCTCCGTGACACCCCACCTGTTTATTCCAAAGCTTTGGTTACTAACGCTCTCCTCTAGTCACTTACCGGGCTGCGTAACCCAGGATGTGCGCTCGGATGATCATTGCTGCCTTGGTGACTTCCACCTCTCGCTGCTTCTCCAACTTGTGTTCCAGGGACTCCCGGAGAAACACCTACATAGGGAAACTCACGGCTTAACCACTCACAGAGAGCACCAGATACAAAGGACAGCTAGGGTGCTGCTGATGTTAGTCCAACAGCGAGCCTCAGCTTTCAGTTCAGAGACAAACACAGCATTTCCTCAACAGAAAAAAACAAAAACTGTGTTTCTTTTTAAAAGACAGTAGCTGCAGACAATCCTCTCACTCTGGATTTCAGTGGGAAGAGTCTGATTACAGTAATGGAAATCTTAATTAGGAACACATTTTTTCTAAAAGTAATTCCTAACTGGATTCATTAAACAGCCTTTCCCACCAAAGAGTAGCACAGGCCAAAGAAGTTGTAGGACTTAGCATGAACGTCTCTATTTGAGGGACAGAAACGTCACCCTGATAATTCAGCCAACCTGATCATTCACCCAGACCGCCTCGTGCCTCTTCAGAGGCAGCTTTACCACACAGCACTGATGAATGTTTAGCCAACCCAGCTTGTTTTGCCTTACATGAACAGAACTGCTTCTCCAGCCAAGCAGAGGATGCAGTGTGGGAGGAGGGCTGTAAAGACACCTAAAAGCAGGAATGCTTCTTTGAAGTGTTTTGGGTTTTTACTTGCAGTGGGAAAAAAAAAACCCAACTACCAAGTGTCCCAACAAAAAACCCCAATGGGCTTTTTGGGCTGTTCAAGCAGAAAAAAGGTGGCGTTTCCCTCTGTGTTCACGGAAGAAAAAAGCCCATCATGAAAGCCAAAGCAGTAGCACTCCAGAGAAGAGGCACAGCTTTGAGGTTTGACTGCAGCTAGGAAAGGGCTATGCTTTACCAGAAGTTTCCCAACACTGAGGAACACTGAAAAAATCCCACAGGAAGTCCCAAAGTTCCAGCATCTGATTGACACCGGGATATAGCTCTTTCTATATAAAGTTTACTCATGGAAAAAGCCTTTTCTTTCACTCAGTGGGTAACCTTTCTTTGCTCTACACACACCAGTTTTAAAAATGCACCAAAATTCTGCTTCAGGAAGGCATTCAGCTACTTCCTGAATAAAAATGGGTGTTGTACATGTGTTTTTCCCAGGTTAATGCCTTTTCCCAAGCAGGTGCATTGCAGTTGAGATGGCAAAGGCAAGAAAAAAAAGAAAAAAAATCACACTGGAGCTCCATCACCACAACATTGTTATTGGTCCTTTTAAATAACATGGGCAGGACAGTGCCCCATCCCATGTTCAATCAGAAACCAATGCCCTCTTGTTGTCTTCTATGATAAGCTGTTTATGAAGACCTTTACAAATGTGCAGGTGGCTCCTGGGGGAGGATGAGCCCAGGCCCCAGCAAGGGAAGTTACAACACAGCTCTGGCTCCTGCCAAGGTCCTGAGGAGCAGCTGGTTAAAACAACTTCAGGTTCTCACAAATAAATGTCCTGAAAATGCCAAAGCACTGCCTGGGGTCTGTGCATAAATAGTGTTAAAATACTACATCTGAGAGTAGCATGGGAAGTGCAGGCTAGCTCTGCAGCTGAAGGTTACCACTGGATCATCTGTAGGCCATCATCTACAAAAATGGGAGGAAAAGTGCTTCAATTGTCATCAGAAAATTTCAAATTCTACCTCTTGCAATAACTGTAAAATGGTTAAATGAACTTTCCCAACAGCATCTTCAGAACTCCTCAAGTGTGCAGAGAAATGGAGGAAACCCATTCCAAATTATGTGGTTGTGGGGAGAAGAGGATGAGGAGGAAGGGGATTTCCCACAGAAATCAATCATATCTAAAAAAATTTTTTGCTACCTTATGGTAATGTGAAAGTTTTTTCACAGTTCTAACAACTGACAGGAAAACTCTAAGTGGAACACAGAATTCAGCAAACTTTGCTTTGGGATCTATTTTTCATTCTCTCTCCACCATGAAGCCCTGGGAGTTACCCAGAGAAAAAAGAAGAGAAGGCTGCCTGCAGACACCTGGGGGATGATCCTTGGCAGTGATGGCCTCATGTTTGTAGTCCACTCAGAATCACAGAATCACAAGGTTGGAAAAGACCTTTAAGATCATCAAGTCCAACTGTTCCTGTCCTATGCTAAACCATATCCCTAAGTACCTCATCTACCCTTTTTCAAACACACCCATGGATGGCGACTCAACCACCTCCCTGGGCAGCCAGTTCCTGGCCCTGACAACTCTTTCAGTGAAGAATTTTTTCCTAACATCTAATCTGACCCTGCCCTGGCGCAGCTTTGTGCCATTTCCCCTTGTCCTGTCTCCTGTCACCCGGCTGAAGAGACCATCGCCCACCTCTCTACAACCTCCTGTCAGGTAATTGTAGGTGGTGATAAGGTCTCCCCTCAGCATCCTCTTCTCCAGGCTAAACATCCCCAGCTCCCTCAGCTGCTCCTCATATGAGGACACCTCACCAGGCATTTTTAATATTTAGGAAACCTCAGATCCTGCAGTGGGGAATCTTTTCTCAAGTACACAGAGCTTTCACATCATCTGTTAAGTCTGAGAGCACGAGTTCACAAGGAGGAAAGCTCTGCACACAGTTGTTGTACAAAATCAGACTGGCAAAATGAGCATGCTAAACCACCCAGCTTGTTTTCTCTCTCAAATTAAAATTCCATTTTTAAACTTCTAATAACTTGCTTTTTTTTTTTTTTTTTTTCCCCTGGATGAAAAAACGCTGCTGGCAAAGTTGGGGACAAAAGTTGTCTGGTAGGACACATGTTGAGGACTGATGGACCTCTGAAAAAGATTCTCAGATTCGGATGGCAAACATATTTAAGAGGTCAATTCCAACACACAAATGCTGGCCAGAGTTCTTCCCCTTTATTTCAACCCCTGAGCAGGTCTCACGGAGGTAGGTTCACTGGTATGAGCAGAACAAAAGTGTTACTTCACATGCTCGATAATTCTAAAAATGGTAAAATCCAGCTACCATGTTTTAAATTCTGATTCCCACCAGTGCTACTGCTTGTGAGCAGGGGCAGAAAATTCAAGTGGACTCGATCTCCATGAGTGAAATCACCAGTCAGTGTCCAAGTGCCTTAGACAGCAAATTCCTCAGCACAACCATTAACTGTTGCTATAAGGGTTTCAAGGGAACCAATAGGCATGCACAGCTTCTTTTAAGGTCAGAAGTAATTACCATTACAAGTACAGCTCTGCAGCTGGGCAGCCTAAATCCTGTCCCCTCAGCTTTGTATAATATAAGCAGCAGCCCCACAATAGGCACAGTCTGATTATTTTACCTTATTTTTTCCAAGCTGCCACTCAGTGCTGGTGTTGTCATACAGACGAAGCAGGACGGCACATTTCTCATTTAAATCTTCTGGCAGAGTTAAGTTTCTCATGAGGACTTTATACCTGGCAACCAAAAAGTACTTGTTACTTCACTTAAGAGACAAGATCTATTTCTGTCACGTCATTTTTTTCATTATTAGACTTCCACTTTATTCCTCAACATGGGAAAGCTGATTTGGTACCCATGACTCACATCTGAAGCACAGAAGTCAGTGTGTTTACCTTTTATAAAAGTCTTGAAAGGGCCTCCGGACCGGGAAGCCAGCCCTCCGAATCCTGACTGTCTCCAACATCCCAGAATAGCGCAGCTGGTTAAGCACCACTGTCTGATCAAACTGGTCTGGCATCTAAAAGAAGCAGGTCCAAAACAAAGATTTCAATAGCCGTGGTTGGAGACGTTAGGGGAAACCAACAAAGGGCAAATTGTACGGCTCCAAAACGCGCAGAGGCCAGTAACTGGCTGCGCACCGCCTGACAGACACGAGCAGTTCACAACACAGGAGCATGTACAGGGTGGAAATAAAGGGGTAATCATACAATATCATTTCTGTAAACGTCACACTGACAGACATTTAATCCAGCCGGTGCTCTCTTTCCATTTCTTGTGCACTCACGGGCCCCTGCTGCGCCAGAAGAAGCTACAGCAAGGAGCACAGGCAGCCAACAGGCCACAGCTATGAGCTTGGCTATTTTCTCTCTTTAGCAGCTGCCTTTACAGTCCCTGTAGATGATCCCAAAGGTTCAAGATGCACAAACACAATGGTGTGATACGGTTTTAGAAAAAAAAACAAAACCAGAAGGGCAGAAAAGATTGAGTTTTTAGTGTAGTGACAATTCATCCTCTGTGGACAGGGATGGAAGCTTACCAATGGAACCTCCATCTGAAATAACCTGTATTGCAAAAAGTTTTTTGGTTGCTGCTATTCTGAACAGCAGAAATATTTTCATCCATCAACAGAAAAAAATAACATCTGCTCATCTGAAGTAAGTTTCCCTCAGTTTGCATGCAGTCATTTTGGCACCATTTTTCATTTAGAAAACAGACAACCCTAACCACTCAGTCACAGAAACTCGTGAACACCAACCAGTATGTTCCTGCCCCAGGAATCTTCTCATCCCATCTCAGAGCCCCCCGAGTCACCTGTGCTCTCAACACCAAGCTTTGAGCCCCAGCCACACAAAGCTGTGATAGAGAAGATGTAGACGCCCCATCCCTGGAAACGTTCAAGACAGTGCTAATCGCTACCTTGAGAAATGCCGTCAAGCCTGTACCGAAACAGCAGCACGGACAAATACACCACGTAAACCATCAGCCCCAAACCCCACTTTAACCCCCTACCTGACTCTCCTGCACCACCATGCGCCAAGCTGGAGTACAGTGCTTAGTATTTTCCAAGAAGTTCAAAGGTGGGATCTCACAGGTAGAGTCAATGGTTTATACAAGGCCAGAAGTTCTTCAGCTGATAGAAATGACAGCAAGGTCAAGCCCTGAGCAATGGTAAACCAGAGGACTCTCCTGGTATTTATTAATGGCTTTAATCGTGCCTCTTACTCAGCTTAGCAGATAAACGACCCCCCAAAACTTTAACTTGTCAAAAGTGATTTCAGCAAAGCATAGGGATAGTTAATTAATAATATCTAGTCTAAACTTCTCCATCAGCACCCTTACGCATCAAGCGAAACGCTCCGTCAGTGGTAACTCATTCACAGTCATTAGGCAGCTCCAAGAATCTTGACAGATTAGCTTCCACCTCCCTCCTTTAAAAGGAAACATATCTAAACCAAAATGTTGCTCATCTTCCTCTCATTAATACCCTTTCTGGTGCAGAGGTGGGAGACTTCTCTGTAGATGCAGAAGCCCCTCTGCACCAAGCTGCTCCTGAGACATGCAGGCAAATGCTCCCCTGGCACTTGTCGTTCCTTCGACAGTGAAAGACCTTCCAATCCCTTCCTTTGGTACTGGGGCTAAAATTCACATGGGAAAACCCAACATTCCATCCCTTCTTCCACAGTCCATAGCACAGAACAAAAATGAAAACAATCTGTGTTTTAAAAAGTGGCTGGTCACTGCAGTGAAGCCTGCCCTGGTCGGGGTAATTAGTGCTGTGTGCCAGCAGGACCTGATCCAGCCTGGGCAGGAGGACAGGCGTACAGAGATATTCAGCCACCACTTGCATGTGCTTTTGCCTTCCTCTGAGACAGGCGCTTTGCAACCCTGGCAGGCTCAGGAGCTACCTCTGCTCTGGCTGCTGGTACACTAGTGACTCTGTTCCGTGTGTCACTTAACCTTTTATTTCCATACCTGTGCATATATAAAAAATATTAACGTTCCAGAGTGGGAAAAACACCTTTGTGAATGATGTGAAGAAACCCTTCCTTCCCAACAACATGCCTAATTTGGATTTTGCCACCACCAGTAAAATACACCCCAAGCAAAATCTTTGTCTTGTACCAAACACAAGAGTATGAATTCTTACAACAAAGGCACCCATAGTCATGACTGGCATTGCCAACGGTGTTTTCCATAGGTGCCCACCCTATGGCAGTGTTAGGAAACTAGCATGCTTTTTTCATTGACACGATACATGGCTTCAGGTCTTTTACCCCACCCATACTTGCTGGCTCAAACAGTGAGGTTCTTCACAAGACTTGCAAACAAAACAGTATTTTGGGGGCAGTGAGGCTGGGAAGCAGATGCTTGGATGGGAGTGGGGATACAGCAAAGGCAACACAAGGCAGGCTCTCCATTGCCAAGGGAGCACCTTCTTCTTGGAGAGCCAGATGGCTACTACACCACCTAATCCTTTCATTGCCAGGCCCAGGCACTTAAAAAGTCAAAAGTCAGCCACAGGGCTGACTCAAAAGCTCATTTAAAAAAAAACAAACCTAACTTTCTCTTTTCCATTCCTGTTTGGGGTAGCAGAAGCAGCAGCAACATTTTTGTGACCTTTTTGCAGCAACTACAGAAACAGCCCTGCTCTATCAGCAGAAGCTGGGATTGTCACACAGTCATCAAACTTCACAAGCCTGCATTTGAAACAAAAGCATGAAACACTGCAAGAAATGCTAACGTGGTATCACAGCAGGGCGATGCAAAGACCACCCCAATTTTAATTACATAAGCATTCTCCTTCACTTTACATAATGAATTATTTTTAATTACTCACAGACACATGAAGCTATTAAATTGCCACGGCGTATCACTGGAATTGCATTGTGACTGCTCTGAGTAAACCAGTGGTAGTGGTTGGTGGTGGTCAGAGATGTGCCATACCCCTACTTAACGCTGAATACAGAGCACCAGGAGATACACCCCAGCATCTCCAGGTTGTTGTGTCTGAGCCATCACAGCAACTCTCCAGGCCTCACCAGCGTGGTGAAGTGCAGCCGGTCAGAGGGGGAGCTGACACCCTAAGCACTGCAACGCATCCATGGCTGCCCGCATCTTATGAAAATAAAAGGTTACCTAATGCAATGCTCAGCCTTCTATCCCTACTGGTGCTTCCTGGTAAGGAAGCTAACTTGCAGATGTATACCAAAGTAAGGCAGGACAGGACTCGTCTCCAGTGTTGCTGTAAACACTGGACTTGTTTCACAAATGGACACTTGTGAATAAATTGTCATCTATAGGAAAGTTTCAGCTAGACCACAGAACCATAACTGATTTTAAAACAATGACTTCCAGATTAAAAATTTTAGTTAGTTGCTAAAAGTGCAAATATTGAATTCATAAAAGAGATAACAGAAAAGGAAGTCAACTGATAGCTTCCAAAATTGTCTGAGACAGGCAGCCAGCTTCAAATCACTCAATTTTCAATAGATATTCCACTTCTATCAGGGAATAGGAGTGCTCAATCAATCTGACATGGAAAATCATCAGAGAACAGCCATACTCACATGGGTCACAGCCACATTAGGGCAGCAAGCAACAACATCAATGTGAAATTAAACCACAAGTCAGGTCTGTTCTACTTGGTGAAAGGTATGGTTTGGTTTGTTGGGGTTTTTTTTGTGGTGCACTCCTTCACAGTGCAACTTGTAATTTATCATTTCCTGAATCCAAAATTCTCTACTGAATTTGTGCCAGACCGCACTGAAGCTGAGGCCCTAATGTGATCTGGAGTTTCTGCTGGCTAGACTGTGGCTCCTTAAGCTGCCAAATGCTTGCTCTGATCTGCTGTGAGCCTCCTAAAGGGCAACGCTTCTGCCTGAAAACACAATTAGAAGCAGCCATTAGGACAGACATCTAACACCTACGCATAGTTTTAATGATAAAATAGTTCCTTAGATTACAGGCTGACTGCAGCCTGAAAAAAGACCATCCCTTTTCCCTGGACAGCACCCGTGGTGGAGACACTGAGCATCCAAGTGACACACACACACACAGAACACAACTGGTTTTTGTTCACTTGCTCCTTTCAAACACAGAGGATACCTGACTTGCTCCATGGAAATCCTTCTTCCTCCCTGAACTGTTGGCTGCCTCGGAAGAGTAAAGGCACAGTAACGACAGATTACAGCAGCCTCACAGATTTTATGTAGGCAGGATGAACAGCACAGAGATGTTGGGGTGAGGGGAGAAGAAAGAAAAAAACCAAAACCAGTCCTTTGTTTCTAGATTTCTCTTAGAGAACTTGAGTAGGGTTATGTCAGTTTTGCTACTGCATCTTAGAAGTGTTCATTTCCTGGCTTAGGAAATCATTTTGTTGAAGACAGGTACAGAGAACTAGCGAAAACCAGGTAAGAGGATGTGAAAAACTGTATTTTATTTAAATACAAATAACTTCTCTCAATTTTTTGGTCTTTTTAAATTAGCTCTTTTAGTCCTAAAATGAAGTCTTAGAGATTTTACTTTGGAGAAAACCAGCAGAAATTAAAAAGATGGCAGTCCTCCCTTGCCTTATAGCGGGTTTTCAACTTACTTTTACATCCAAGCAGGTACTGATAGTTCTTCAGAAACAGAGGGACTTATTAAGCCAGATAGTTCTGAAACAGTCCCCATGGTCTTCTGTTTTGTCACCAGCCCCATGAGTACAAACCAGTGCCAGGCTTTCCTCCCAGACTAATGTGAAAGTGTGAATAAATTAATCTCTAATATAAAATTTAGCTGAGCTGATAAGAAAATTTCTTCATGCCCATCGCTGGCCTTTTTTATGCCATATTATACTCAGTTGTTCTTATCCATAAGTAACCTGAAAGCGAAAGGGAAACGCCAGCACCCACATTAGGAAAATGCACCGTGAAGCCAGGATGGACAGTGCTGGGGCAACCTCCCTATCAAATCCAGAGACTTTGGCTGCAGTGTCATGATGCTCACTCTCCCACTTCCAGCAAACCATTTAACCCCCTGCTCTTCTAGCCATCATTTCTTCGGTCATTTGCCCCATAAACATTGATGGTTTTGGCTTATTCAACAATTTCAACCTCAGAATTGCTGCACTTAAAGCGCAAAGAGCATTAAAACTTGCCCACGTCCTGCTCAAGACCTGAAACGTCAGGTCCCTAAGAGCACATGCATTCCAAGGAAAGCCCTCCATGGGCTTCTTCAGCATGCAGCTAGCTGTAACTGGAACAGGTTCAGGTCAAAACATAGGTAAGTTTGATGACTGCTTTGTTTCTGAAGATACTCCCTTCCTGTCCCACAGTGTGCCCACAGACAAACACCACAGGAAATGAAAAACAAAGAACACGCCACAGCTAATGAGTTTATTTGGCATTTCTGTTGTACAGCACTGGTAATTCAAGGAATATTTGGGTAAACCTGAAATAATGGTGTTTTGCATGTCCAAAGTTCTCCTGGCCTTTATCCACATGCCCACCCCAAAACCCCACAAAAAAGCTTTAAAGATTACTAACACTGCTGGTGGTATCTTGCTAGAGAGAGAGCACAGATATATCGGAACAACACTTGTGTCTCAAAAAATTCTGCTGCAAACCCCAGGTCGGATTTCACAGCAAACTCATTAATGATACACTGTCTCTCCTGCACCATCCCTGCAGGTCTGAGCCTGAAAGTACTGCCTTTACCGACAGCAGCATTTACACAAACAGCTGATCTCTTCAACTCCAGCGACTGCATCTGACCTGCGCGACTCATCTGCCAGCCCTGAGAGTTCCGGGTAAGAGGCAGACTTCAGCATTAGCCACTCTCATGCCACAGGTTAGAGCTGCCCATACCAAAACCAATACTGTATGGAAGGAACGCTCTAATTTTAGAGCTATTTCACTGCACCAACACAGCCAAAGGAGGAGAACTCAATAAACAAATGTGAAAATGCTGTTATGTTTATATTCAGGCTGTCACCAAGCTTACTTTACCTCGAGGGCATCTCAAGGGTATTTTTGAGCCTGCAGCCCATCTATGAGCTATATGAAGCAGGACGTTTGCCACACTGACCACGTGCACTAATGTTTAAAGATTTCGACTAGGTCAAGACACTGCTGAGGTAGATCCATCTATAAAGATGCTGCAGTCGTATTTCAGGTCCTGGTTGTCTATATATAGCCACGACAGCTTCACTGTTGGGAGAAAAGATGCTCAAACATTTCTGACCGGCTTGCTATGATTTCACGCTCAAGTCAACAACAATCATTAAACTCACAATCCTGGAGCTATTTAATCTACTTTTAATTAGTTATTGTCACTGTACTCTTGCATTTCAGAGGAATCTTCTTTTTGTTTGGTTTGTATGGACTAAACGCTGAATAAACACATAACAGCCTCTTTGTGAACCTTCCTTTCTCAAGGTACACAGGATTTCTTCTGAAGGAAGACAGATGGAATTTGTCTACCTTTCTCTTATACACCCTAAGAAATGCCACCTCCTCAAAATGACAGTCTTATTTCTTACACACTGGTTAAAACTTCATGGAATAGGAAATGATTGTCAAAGACACGGGCTTGAACACCAGGGATACTTAAATTTTCTAAGCTCATGCTTAGAGCTAGCTATGCAATTGCCTCAACTTTGAGCAGAAACAAGCCTCCATACTTTGTTCAGGGAGCCCATTGAAATGCATAGCGAGTCTCAGGGGCAACTGTTTGTCCCAGAACAGCAATTGCAGGCCCATACATGTGAGACAGACAATTAAAAGCATCTGGGGGAAGGGGGATTTAAGGTATGAAGCCACTCTGTCAGGGTGTCAGTACACTGACAGAAGGTGCAACTTGAAGCAAGAGCCCCAGCTGGGCCTCTCCACGGACCCTCCTCCTCCACCTGTGAGTAAACTGTTGTCATTTCATCTGAGGTCATCCCCAGTAAAGCCTCCAGTCCCTGCAGACAAAACCCCAATCTGGCCTCATTCTCCCCACACTGTGACCGGTCAGCAGGCTTCTTCTGAAGAAAATCAATTGGGCTGCCTGACAGCCACAGACACACCATGAAGAAACATGCTGTGAGGTACTAATCGCAAGGACAGCTGCCCTCCCTCACCCATCCTGTGTCAGGACAGCCATCACCAGCGCCATTATATTCATTATAATGCTAAAGAAAACCACTGCACACACCGCTCCATGTCTGCTGAGGCTCCATACACACCAACTGCAGATGGCGAAACCCTGACCCTCCGTGTCTGCAATAACATCAAATAACTTACATGGACTGAGAACCTTCCCTTCCCCTTCCCCAGAACAGACCTTTGTTGACAGTTTATGGGCACACAGGGCATAAAAGTCAATTTCTACACTTAAAAGTATTAAATTATGTTTTAGGATGGTTCCTCTAACAAAATTCCTTCAGATAATGGTGTTTAGTATCAAGTATTTATTCCTGAAAAATACGAAGTTTCATCAGGGAATAGAAAATTAGTATGAAAAGACTTGAGAGAACCTCTTGAGGATTAATTTCATCTTCCATGGCCCAAGTCTGAAACAGCTGTAAAACTTTTTCTTGTAATAATCCGTGGAAGACCCTAATCCTGGGCACTTCTAACACCTAGTGTCGTGTTACTACAAGTAATCTCACACTTGAGTATCTGAAACCCTCAATGTAGCTAGTTCTTACTGAAACACTAACATAGTATCACTACAGCTGCACATCCTGAAACAGTACTGTAGATAACTTTGATCCACATTGTCACAACTCTCCTTCCTTTCCTGGGTGACACGAAACTGTGGAACCTTGTTTCAGACTGCAGCTCCACAGTGGCGAGAGAGGATATTGGGATATTGCCGCCTCTGCTGCAGGTAAGTAGAAAGGAGGAAGTGGAAGAACCTCGATGCATGGGTAGAGGGAGCTAACTTCGCAAGAGGAACAAGAGACATCCATTCGTGGAGCACAAGGAGAGCAGAAGAGGGCTCTACATCCCAAACCGTTTATTCTCTGCTTCTATCCTGGGCATCCACCTGCTGCTTCCCTAGATCTGGTCACACCCTGTTCCCGATGACATGCCTAAATGCCATTTAAGTCTTGAGGCTCTTCTATTTTGGAGCATTGCTTCAAAGAGAATGCCAAAAATTCTCTGACACTTCAGAGTCGGTTTAGTGATTTGTGGGCTAACTTGTGTTCCTCAGCTATGTGACTGCTACCGATAGGTTGTGTCCAATTCTGGAGCACGATAAAGGAGACTGCTACATCGGAAACCATGAGGATAAGAGTAAGATAAAATGATATATATATAAAAAAAAAGCAGTAAGGAACTTCCATAAAAGCCTTGAGGAGCTTATCAGTGAGAAAGCTGAGAGTCCTTGATTATAATCTGTGAGTAGCTATACCAAGAGCATACATTCAACAGTTTCTAATATAAGCAGATAAAACCATAAAAAGTATGAAAATCGAAGTGGCACATATCCAGAATAGAAGACACACCTTCTCCTCACTGAGTGCATTCAATGCAGGAGCTTGCCCACGGTGGTGGGACCCTGTAAAGCCACAAGACACCAAGCACGGGACATCCTCCTCCTTCCCACAGCTGTTAATGGTTTCCTTACAGTTTACAATGCGGTGGGTTAGACTAAAAGATCAGCATCCCAGTTGTGAAAAAATTACTAGTTTTAATAATCTGAAATAGCTTCGTGCTGACTTCTGTAACCTTTGGTGTCTGGCCTTCCAAAGACCGACTCTACATCAGCCAGAGGAACAAGACAGACAGCTCCTGGCCTGCAGTGGTCGGTACAGTCCAGCCCCACGCTTCCCACATGCAAACTTCGCCTTGGCAGGAAGCAAGGTCATTACTTATGCAAGTATTTGGCGATCCAGCAAGGGAAGTTTGGCTGAGATTCTACTGTGACTGATTGTCTGCGGAGACACAGGCTGCAGTGCCACGGACTAGCACAGATTAAGTCATTACAAAGCCTTCACACAGACACCACAAAATGACAGAAAACTCCTCCACATAATCAATTCCAGTTGTTAAACATGGGAAAGGTCCTGCAACGATCATGAATCACACCTCTGCAAGCTGTGAGGTTTAAAATAATAAAAAATGTTTGGGTTGTCTTTAACTGGTTGAAGTGTGGCGTGTTAGTGTTTGTTGCACGGCCAGGAGATCCAGCAACTTCCTAGTAAAAATCACAATCAGACTCAAGCAACATTAGAAAGTTAGCACTTGTCTGCACCCCTTTTTCAATATTGAGGCCACGAGCAATTTCCCTTCCTGCAAGGCATTTTGCCCCAGCGCACAGTTCATTCCCTCAGTGGCCCCTAACAGACTCCTACAAAGCACCAGGCTGACGTAATGCGCAGACTGGCTGCTCGGTGCCTTCTCAAGCAAGGGAACGTTCCAGCGCGATTCGTACGCTGAAGAAAAGACAAATGGTTTTATAAAGTGATCCACTAAGGAGCCCTTTCTCCTCTCCTTCCTGTATCGAGCCTTTCATTTGAAAGCCATAATGGGCAATCAGCCAAACTTAAATCACAGCCAATATGTGTAAAGTAGGAACGCCACAAAATATTCCGCCGAGCAGCTTTGGGTTGCTAGGACACCGGAGGTCGGCCAGCGCTGAAAGGGCAGATTATTCCCACCCAGGCACAGGGCTCCATTCACGGCTGGGCTGTTGCCTCTGGGCTGCTGCCTACATGGGTGCCGTGACCCAGCCCTCCCAGAGCAGCCCTGATGCCTGCTCCCCCACAACCCTGCACGGATCCCTGCCAGAGTAGCCAGTACACGGGCTCCTCCACACCAAAAATGCCCCATCAAGCTGTGGATGGTCCTTGCTGCTTTTCAGCATTCATCAGGGGTTCATGTCAACCTGGGCGAGCCCAGGACACCAGGGGCACTGCCTGAGAGCTGTGCCACAGCAGATTTGCAATGGGCGGTCTGGAGATCTGCTTTAAGTTGCAAAAATATAAAGAAACCTCTAACACTGCAGTTAAGATGCTTTTTAAGTACAGAGAAGGGAAATTCAAGTTTAGAGAGTGATGGGGATCCCAGTGATTAGCACAGACATCCATCTGGCTGAGAGCAAGAGTTGCATGATGGTCCAGATAAAATGCTCCAGCTCAATTCTATGTAATCAGTATGTTTATTACTCCTATCTCTTACATCTCAGCATGTCTCAGGTGGCCTCAGTCTAACTTCGGCATTTTTCTTACAATTTCCTCCTTGAAGCTGCTGTTCTTGTACCCTTACAGAGTTTCCCATTCTGAATTCAGGACTTGCCTGGCCAATCTGCAACTGACTAGACCAGAGGGTATTGAGACGAGCAAAACGTGTATGTGCATGTGTGTGTGGGAAAGGGACAGAAAGCAAAGGGAGTTGTTTGTTCTTGCATATATTAATTTCACAGAAAAAGGCAACAGATCCGTTCTCCTTGGACTGCTTTGTTAGAACAGAACGGTCCTGTCCCATCCCACCCCCCCTTTAGGAGCTGGAAAGTCTCCTTCTCCAGTTCTTTGATGTATCTGAGAACCACATCAAAATGAAGTCAGGTATTTCTGATAATTCTGAAATTTCCATCCTGAACCAATTAAAAAGCCCCTATACTGATTTCTTAATGTATTATATAAACATGAGATGGAGGGGCTCTGCAAATCACAGCTCTCTGTGCTGCCACAGAGGCTACACTAAAGGCACAGGTGAGTCACCATCATCTTGGCTAGAGCAGGAAGTATGTGCTTCCTGCAAGCATTGCTAGTAAGTGCATTTGGTACAGGAAAAAAAAAAAAAAAGTAATTTCATTGCTACAGATTATATATTGGCAATATTGGCAAGAAACCTCCCTTAACGCCAATGTGTTATCAAACTCCCTATTAACTGATCTAACTACACACACGCATATATTCAGAGAGAAAGAATGAATTCCAATAGATGGCAAAATTACATCAGGAAATAACTAATTTAATACTGAACCATCTTTAGAGTGATTTAACTGCAATGTCACTGTTCACCTCCACAATGCCTGCAGAATTTGCAGGCACGGATCCTGGCCAACGGCCCTTTGTTTCTCCACAGCAATTTTCGCCTTCTCTTAGGTACACTCCTTTAGCTGACTCTATTTTTAAGGTGATCCTGTGGAGAGAAGTTCTGCCTTTACTACACACCAGCAGAGTCATAGTTCCATGTTCTGCTGGGATTGGCTGGCCGCGTGGACTCCATGCCACTGGAGCAATGGATGCAACAAGTCCTTCCTCTTCCTCTCCACAGGCAACTTGTAAATTTAGGCTAGGTATGCAACTAAGGGAGCTGCACATATGCCTCATTCTTCAAAGCTGTGTAACAGGAGGCATCGTGGCTCCAGGTCCTCTGTTATGTGCTGACCAGCACACCCAAAGCAGCATCAAATTAGTAATAACTTAAGCAAAGCTCTCAGACGTGTGCTTACAGCTCACTGACAGCAATGAGATGTACGTGCCCTTTAAGAACGTGCCAGGTTGGGCATGCCAGTGGTCACAGGGGAATGGCATTTTTGGATGGCTGCATAGCCATTTCTGCTCTGAGAAACTCCTAGGCTGGCTTAAATATACAACAAAACATAACCCTTAACGTTAAGAGTCAGAGACACTGAAGATAGGATCAGCTTTCCTAAGCACAACTTCGTCTGCTATGCAAAGTATTTGCCTACCCTGAAAACTTCTCTGAAGCTAATGTAAAGTGCTAAACAACTTTTAACAGAAAAGATAATTTCTCCCTCTCTTAATTAATGAGGCTGGACATTGTTTCTTTTTGGCTAGATATGCACAAATGGTGTGACTGGCGAGCTGCAGATGGCCATACTCCTCCTTTTCATGTTGAATCTGGGGCAGGCATTCATTCAAGAAAGCCACTGTCAGAGAATCTGGCATTGAGCTGGCTTTCTGAAAGTAGATGTCTTCTGTCAACCCACCTACTTTATATCTCTGCTTGACTATTAAAAGTTGAGATATGCCCCCCCCCAAACCCCTGTTTACCACAGACTTAATGCTTTAGAGTTCTAGATTTTCAGAGTAAGCTTCAAAAATGCCATGGCAGATCTCATCATGTAAACGGTGGAAATAGAACACTGCACTATGAGTTTGGTGACAAACCTGCCTCTTCTACACCAAACACTGAACAATGCTCACACGGCTGTGCAACAATCCACGGTGGCAGCCAAAACAAGAGACTTCCCAGTGTGATGAATGATTTACATGGTGCAGCATGCTGCTTGGCTCACCAGCAACTCCACAGGCCTGAACCGAGTGTGCCCTTACCCTGTGCTTGGGATCAAGCAGCGAACAGTTGCCTGAACGCTCATCAGGAACACAGAGGAGGCAAACCAGCATCAGCAACCTCAAACCTCGTCCTGTGTCAGCAAAATCTTCCTCTAGTTTAGGCTGACTTCTGCCACACAGCTACAACTCGGTGGTTGTCCTCAAACAGGGACTTTACAGCTGCTACATTCCACTTGAAACAACTGAAATGACCTCAACTTCTGTTGGACCTGCCTTGCTTCTTAGGCTTATGAACTGCCTACCCCCACCAGAAATGGTAAATTCTGAAGAGAAGTTAGACATCAGAGACAAGATGCTTTGATGTGCTTCCAGCAAATGTTTTGTGTGTAAAGTTCCACCTTACAAGGTGACAGCAGATGTTCTGAAGGGTACTTTGTCCTTACAAATTCATCACAGTGGGGTTTTCCCCCACAAAGTCTTTGCTTCTTCACGGCATCCCTGTGACTGAATTAAGGAAAGCCACGCACTTACACAGATAAGATAGACAGATAGACAGACAGACAGACAGATGTACAAACACACACACACATGTGAACAGATACAGTTGAAGAAAAAAAACTTTAGTAACTGACCCAACAACACTACATTCTGCTCTTGACACGGGTTTTGTGTTCTGAGGTTAGCTCTGACAAAGATCTGTGTACAGTTGGGACAGTGCTATAACTTTCAGATCATTCCTATCAGTCATCTGGCTGTAAAGGAAAAAATCATTGCTGCTACACTTCCAGTTGTGTTCCAAGTTGTAAATACTTTTTTTTGAACAATAAGAAACAGGTTTTGTGTTGTGTTTTTTGGGTTTTTTTTTTTAAATAAGCAGTTTTAGAAAAAAAAATACATACACATCAGTGATGTTCCACACACAAAAATACATACAATTTTGGCCTCCTGCCACTGTTACCACTTGTGGTTTAAAAGGCCACATCTTCACATCAGTGAGAGAACAACTGCAAGTTATGAGAACTCCCCTTCCCAGTCCCATAGGCACTTTATCAGATCCTATTTCCTCCATCTAGATTTGCAAGGCAAATCTGGGGTTGCTCTTCTTGAGACCAGAATAAAACTCCCATAGCCTTCAATGACGCAGGATCAAACCCATTCCCTTTGGAAAACAGGTTCTCTCAAGAAATTTTATCCTAATTTTCTACCCTGTGGCTGACTTCTAATGTTTGCAGAGGCAAGCAAGCTCTTTAAGTGGGAAAGCAGGGAGCAAAATGCAGATCCCAGAAGCAAAGGTAATCAGTGGTGAAGAGAAGAGCTATTTTACCTGCTGGGTTGAGGGGGTTTATTTCACTTAAGCTGACACAGCTAAGACAAAATACACTGCTGTTATGGTATCTTTCAATTAGCACTGCAATTTATCTTTTTTTCCCAGGCATATTCCATTTGGTGCATTTCTGTGGTGAAAACATCACTGTCAAATGTGCTCCATCAAGTTTCTCCAGTAAAACGACCAAATCAGTCCAGGCTTCTGGGTGCTGCAGGTATCTCACTGGACTCCCCAGACACACTTGCCCCCAGTGTCACTTTCTTATCATGTAATCAAAGCAAAACTACAGCCAAGCCTTATGCCTTAATAAATTACAGGAATACTATGGCCCTAAACTTTACATAGCTGGTTCTTCTGAATCTATGCTGAGCAACAGAGAAGATCTTTTCCCAGAAAGTGCTCCACCACTACAGCCCAGGTCTTCCCCCCTCTGCACACACAGCTCTGCATCTCCTGACTTCTTTCTTCCCTGCTCTGTGAACAATCACCCCTTTAACTTCCAGAGTGTGATTTTATGAAAGGAGACTGCTTGGCAGCAAAGCTCTCCTGGCATTCAAAAATATCATTAGACCAGTAAGTTTAGGCATATTTTTTTTTCATAAACTTGATTCATCTCGCGTTTACCCTCTGTAAAAGAAAATACAAGCCCAGAAACATTTCCAGCTTGCTCAGCCAAACTCCAAGCAGTCTCTTTTCTTTTTCTACCAGTCCACCACAGCTGCAAGTACACAAGATTAAAAAAATATTAAAAAAATATTAAAAAATCCTGCATGAATTAAATCCCTTACCTTTCAAGGCTCTTTCACCCTTCAGCGTTCGCCCATTGTGAAAAAGTGAATCTTTAGCAGTCGCAGCTATGCACACACACACAGACACCCAGAGAACAGAGCTTTCTTCAGCTCACTGGTATTTCAAGTCTTTCATGTGATATCTTTGGCTGTACTTGCTTAATTCATTCCTGCTGCTACTCAAAGGAAGTCAAGCCTAGCGAGGGCTGGCTCTACAGCAATCTCTGTAGATATTCCTGACGAACAGGACACTAATCTCACCTCATAGGCATCAAGAATGTAAATATAATTCACAGCCAACAAACTCCTAAACCTTAATAGATAAAAAGCACAAAATGCCCTACGAGAGAGTTTAGTGAGGCAGTTACACACGTTAAAGTTTTTACTAGAGAACAGTACTCTCCATCCCAGGGATGCTTCTGGATGTCTATTTATCATGGACTGTGCATATTCCCTCGGAGTAGTTACCATGAGAACACAGCCAACAGGATTTGAATGTAAATCACCATCTAGAGATGTGGGGGGATTTTTTTTGTTGTAGCTAAAAAAGAAAACTTCCAAAGCTTGATGAAGTACACACTTTTTCTGCGCATACATTTGCATGACAATGCTTGCAATTCAAATACTTGGTAGAGTGCACAAGAAGGAAGAAAAGCCAAGTTCTTTGCTCGCTATTTCTAAAAAGCAAATACTTCACACTTGGGATCAGTAGTTGCAGTTCCCCAAATGCCCATCCATGTCACACAATTGCACACGAAGTGATTCATAAACTACAAAAAAATCCAGCAGGTGGCACAAAATGCAGAATTATTGCAGTGCTTGAAGTCAGCTGGAGGCAGTAAGACCCTATGCTGCTGACAGATCAATCGCTGCAGCAGTCAAAATTCTTCTCACTTCTAGGTACTACACTGAACTTCACAGCAAGCATTGCATTTTAAAGATCCTCCACCCCAGGCATTTTATTTTCCCCAAGAATTACTCTGGTACTTTGCCCTTCAGGTCACCTCCTCCAGAGACCCTCCTGATGCAGCATTTGCTCCCCATGCATCCCCCCCACACCCTTCTCACAAGAGCACAGTGCCACGGTTACTATCCAAGATCCAAAAATTACTCCTATCACTTGTGGACAAAGTCCTAACAAATGGTCTTTCTGGGAAACTTGGCAACTGTACAGGTACGTGCTGCAAAACATGCAAAAAGCTGCTTGCATGCACTGCCTGGAGTTTGATGCAATCCTTATGGTGCAGGATCCACTCCCTCCCTGGCAGCACCCCATCTCAGCTCTCCATCTGAGCCTTAAACACCCCAGTTTTAAACTCCTTATACCACAGTCACTGAAAGACAAACACTCATACACTAAGCAAAGGGCCGTGTAGTCAACCCTGCTTAGTAAACAACAAACCTTGGTGAAGAAGGAGGACATGCCTGCCTGTCTGGGTGATCGCCTGGAGAGTGAAATGACCTACTTCAGCCCAGCAAGCAACAGCAACACTATGAGATGGGGGAATAAAGGGACAACCCAGTGGCTCCCAGCAGCATCACCGTGACACGCTGCGCCGCAGGAGTGATGGGAGCGATCTTTTGGGGGCGGCACACAAGCCAGGCACGGCCTGTGCGGCATGAGGCTCCTGCAGGAATCATCTTGTTCTGTCAGCCAGGGATTCAGACTCACACATAACATTACTGCCGGCACTTTCGTGAGCAGGAGTGCTTGCTTTCTTCCCACCCACTCTCCTTATCACTTTTCCCTAAGGAGTCTTCCAGTGCCTGACCTAATTACTCCACAATGTGCCAGAAAATGATGCAGCCAGGACATACTCCACAAGTCTTGATTTGAAGCTAAGCAATTCTGCAAAACCCAAGGCAACAAGATCCAGGTAGCTGAATGGAGCGGTGTTGGCCAGGCATGACGTCACACCTTCCTGATTATAAACCAAAAAGCCTTATGAACTAGTTCAAGGATAAATCGTTTGTATTTGGCACCATGTACCTGTTGGCCTGTGAGATCAGGCCAACGTGCTGCTTTTGGAAATGTCTGCTCTCCTCCCAAAGGATGCGTCTGAACAGCAGCTCCCGGAGCCTGACCCACACTGCTCCAGCAAGCCCAATCTGTGCTCAGAGCTTGTGGCTCTCCTTCCTCCAGAAGCAATGACAGGAATAATTAGCAGCCAGAAAGCCTTCTTTAAACAAGTATTTACTGAGAACAACTGAGATTAAAGAGAGATTTTTAAAGTAGGCAATAGAAGTCTCTAATACATGAGCTGCATCTGCAGCTGTGAGTATTACTGGACCTGAACTTTCGACAGACAGCACTGCACATGCCCAGCAGCTGTTCCTGAACCATATAATCTATTCCTTTTACTTCCAAAGTATGACAGAGTAGCTATTAATGTGATGAACAGGCTTTCTAGTCCCTTTTTCTGATGGATAGCAAGCCAAATATGCCCTGTGATCTGCTAGCTCCCAGCACTAGAGATCATTGTAACTTCATGGCAGAAGGGCTACCCCAGGGCTCTGCAACTGAAAAAGCAATAAGCACACCTCCATTTAAGACCTAACTATTTTATAACTGCTGGGGTCAGCATCTTAAAAAACCCACAGAGCCATCTACTCCTCAGTAAGGAGCCTCAGAGTCTGCAGAGTGACTGAGGTTGCTGTAGAAAGCACGTGCTTGGTATCTACCTGCAGTAGTGTGTGCGCAGAAGTTTGAGGCTGGACCATTTTACTAAGGGTATTTTTTTAAAATAAAGACTTTACCTTTAAAAGCTTTATCTAGATGACAGCAATCCACTGCTGAAGGTACTGGAGAACATCCCTGAAGCTCAGTCTCCCTTGCTGTCTTTCAAGGTTCACAGTGCAGTGGCATTGGACTTGCACTGTCCTTATCTGTACTTCTGCAAAAGACCCTCTGCGAGTCCAGACCATCAGTCCCTACAGTCAAGTCTCAGTATGGCAATACTGCAATTCCAGCCTGACAACCAGTTCACATGCTGCATTCAGGGAGCTTGTCCCTGCTCCACACCCTGCACATAATTGTCTTTGCAGATGGGGCCAAGCTGTCCTCTCGCTGTCCCTTTGTACTGCGTTCCTGAGCTGTCCCTCCTGCTAACTGGTGTTTAGGCTGGTATCATGCTACACTTATGTTTGTAATGATTCAGAGCTATTTTAAGAGCACAAGTTTAATTCAGACGCCAAGGGAAACAGGTTTGCATCTTATTTCCTATTAGGGGACATGCTGCCTGCTGTTCCAGGGTGTCTCATGGCTCCTAATGACCTATGCCTCAGACTATGCAGCAGGTGCCAGTAGCCATACCTTGATCCCTGTAGATGGCTCTGTCCCCAGAAGCCATGTTAGCATCTTACTGCGCTGATCGTCATTTGCCCAGGGTGAGTATGGAGCAGGACAGGACTCCTAAGCAGCAGACTTTATTACAGACCTTTTCCTACTACTAGCCTTCCTTTGAATTGCAGAGTTATTACTAGTTTTGCTTTTCCTGTTGCTCCCTGTAACCCCTACCCTGCAGTAGGTTTACAACACAGGTTTACTTTTGTCTCATTTCATTACCTTATCTAATTAAATTTTAAGATTAAAAAAACCAATATAAATGAAAAAAAAACCTGCAGAGAAACAGAACTTTCCCTTCAGAGCTCACAAGCTTCAGAGAAGGCAGCTTTTATCTTGCCAGTGGCAAGACCATCAATTCAACAGCAGAATGAGAGAGACAATATATGAAGAGGCACGGAGGGGAATACGGACCCTGCAGTCCTCTTCAGGTGGAACCACCAACAGAGGTGTCCTGCCAAACTGGGATTAGATCTGTAACCAAAGAGAGGTAGATGCACCTATCCTGAGAGCAGCTGCATCTGAACCTGCTAAAGCCTTAGGGACAGGGAATTACAGAAGCAAGCTGCAATAATCAAGGTTTTAAGAGACCAGCATAGATGAAGCCATGCAGATGCTGGAGTTGGGGGGCACTAGCTATGATTATGCCAATATATTTTCTGAAGAAAAGTCCTAAACAGAGGATGGAACTTCAGAAGGCACTTCAGCCCGTCTGCCCAAGGCTGGTTCCTTCTGGCCAACAGGAAAACTTTCACCTCTGAAACAGCTTGCACAGGAAGTTCAGATCTTAAATTTACCCTGAACTCCTGAGCAGCACCAAGGCTTAGCATCTTTATTAACAGCAGCAAGCTGGAAGAAACAATCAGCTTATCGCTGTAGGCACGGTTGTAGCTTGTTTTAAAAAGTCAATCATTTCTGGTTTGGTTTTTCCTTGGGGTTTTTTTGGTGGTGGTGGTGTCTCGTTGTGGGGTTTTGGTTTTTTTCCCTTTTAATTTAAGGTGCATCTTAATAAAGTATAGATGGACACCAGACACAGCAAGGTTGCAGGGAGGAATCATTATCAAATAGAACAGGAGGCAGAAAACCCCCTCTGAGACCAAGAAGCAGAGCAAGATGTGTCAAAGTTCAAAACGGTGAAATGATGTGTAGTTCTGCAAGCTGCACTGAAGATAAGGGGAGCTGAGGAGAAAGACCCTTCATTAGCAGAAAATCCTCATTAAGCATACCAAGTGGAAAAGTTTCCACATTCTGGCCAGCTCAGAACAGACTGGAAACTGTGAAAACAGATACACTGATTGTTTGGGGGTCTCCCAAAGCTTAATGAGTCCTCTGTTCTTCCGTCTGAGGCCTGCTCACTGAGATGTCTTGTGATGAAAGGTCATGTACTCTGTACACTCCCCTTAGGAAATTGCACTAATGAGTGTAGATCCTGCTTTGATATGTAAATGTTCAGTGGCATATGCTGAATTGGTTCTGCTTGCCACTGTAACATATTTAAAAATTAAACTTTTTATCAATTAAAAATCAAATCACAGAATCACAGAATGTTAGGGGTTGGAAGGGAGCTCAAATGATCATCTAGTCCAAAGCCCCTTGAGAGCATGCTCACCTGTATTAGGTCACACAAGAACACATCCAGATGAGTTTTGAATGTCTCCAGAGAAGGAAACTCCACAACCTCTCTGGGCAGTCTGTGCCAGTGCTCTGCTACACTCACAGTGAAAAAATTTCTCCTTTTCATATGGAACTTCCTGTGCTCCAGCTTGCACCCATTGCTCCTTGTCTTATCACTGGCCATCACTGAGAAGAGCCTGGCTCCACCCTCCTGACACTCATCCCTTACATATAGACATTAATGAGGCCACCCCTCATTCTCTTCTTCTCCAGGCCAAAGAGACCCAGCTCCCTCAGCCTGTCCTCATAAGGAAGATGTTCCAGTCCTTTAATCACCTTGGTGGCCCTGTGCTGGGCTCTTTCAAGGAGTTCACTGTCTTTCTTGAACTGAGGGGCCCAGAACTAGGCAAGATATTCCAGGTGTGGTCTCAACAGGGCAGAGTAGAGGGCGAGGAGAACCTCTCTTGACCTACTAACCACACCCCTTCTAATATGCCCCAGGATGCCATTGGCCTTCTTGGCCATGAGGGCACACTGCTGCATCATGGTCATCCTGCTGTCTACCAGCACACCCAGGTCCCTTTCCCCTACGCTGCTCTCCAACAAGTCTATCCCCAGCCTATACTGGTACCTGGGGTTGTTCATCCCTAGATGCAAGATCCTACCCTTACCCTTCTTAAATCTAATTAAACTTCTCCCCGCTTAACTCTCCAGCCTGTCCAGATCTCACTGAATGGCAGCACAGCCCTCTGGTGTGTCAGGCACCCCTAGTTTTGTGTCATCAGCAAACTTGCAGATAGTGCTCCCTCATCTGGTCACTGATTAATGTGTTGAATACTACTGGTCCCAGTACCAACCCCTGAGGGACTCCACTAGACACAGGCCTTGGGCTAGACCCTGTCCCATTGACCACAACTCTCTGACTTCTTTCCTTCAACCAGTTCACAACCCACTTCACTACCCAATCCTCCAGATCACATTTCCTCAGTTTAGCCATGAGGATGCTGTGGAAGACAGTGTCAAATGCTTTACTGAGGTCAAGGTAAACCACATCTACTACCATCATCTATCTACCTGGTTTTGTCCTCATAAAAGGCTATCAGATTGGTCAAACATGAGTTCCTTGGCAAAACCATGCTGACTAATGACTCTCTTATCCTTGATGTGCCTAGAGACTGCACCAAGGAGAAGTTGTTCCATTACCTTTCCAGGGATGGAGGTGAGTCTGACAGGCTTGTAGTTATCCAGGTCCTCCTTCTTGCCCTTTCCGAAGACTGGAGTGACATTTGCTTTCCTCCAGTCCTCAGGCACCTCTACAGTTTCCTGTGACTTAACAAAGATGATGAAGAGTGGCCTAACTCTGATTTCCCCCAGCTCCCTCAGCACCTGCAAGTGCATCCCATCAGACCCACGGATTTACTGTAAATTATCACATATCTTATCCAACATGAGTATCTCAGATGTTTCCAAGAGGAAGTACTGTCTGCTACACGTTCTGCTTTTCAAAGGCTTGAATTTGTCTTTCATCTGATGAACCTCATTCACCTACAAAATTCAAACATGCTTCCAAGAGTACAAGAGCTCTTGAGCACCACCACCTCCACCAGCATTACAGAGGATGCTTGCCAACAGGTGTTTCACCTACTCACACACAACCCAGGGAGCCATGAGTAGCTTGAGAGGCTTTGCTCCTGATAACACAATTTCAGCTCTATCCCTGTTGAAGCTCTCTGGTCCAGCTCTCTTTTAACACTGCATATTTCCAAAAAGCAATTAAAGCACACCCTCCTTTCATAGTGTTTTTTATTTGTCAAGTACTGTTTAAGTACTTTGTGAAGAGTGACATCACAGTATCACCACCACTGCAGGGTGAAAACTAGATATGGAAAAAATCCAGGGAAATTCTCAGTGAAGATCTATACTTTCTTTCAATCCTATTTTCTCTGTTTTAGCAGTTCAACTGCATGTTTCAAGCAGTTATGTTCCTGTCCAGCCCTGCACAGTGAGCCATGTATGTGATGATCCCTGGTAGCCCGGGCACAGCTAACGCATCTCTGAGCTGTGCCGGTTCAGAGCTATGCAAACTTATTTTCCTTCAGATAACTGAAAAGAAGCAGCAAGTTGTGTGACAGGATAAACTATGAAATTCCACAGAATCCAGCTGAGCTGCGGAGCAGCCAAACGCCGATCACGTCCCTGCTTCTGTACCTGCACCACTGCAGAAGGAGCAACACCAGCAACGTCACAAGATTGTCACTAAAAATCGCTGTGTCTGAGAGACATGGGGGGAACAGAGAGTAGTGCACAGCAGACAAATCTTAAAACAGTGAATCCCAAAAGCGTGTTTTGAGAACACTTCCCAGATTGAAGAATGTCATTAACAAGTATTATATATGACTGTCCTCCTCATTTTCCATCAAGTCAACTAAATCAGCAACGTCGGGTAATCTGTGTGACCCTTTTCTCTACTCCTGTTCTTCAAAGAGGATTTCTTATTTGCTAAAGCCATTGAATCAAGTTAAATTTGAGATCAAGTGAAAGCAAATGGAAAACGAGGACATTTTTGTGTAAGATTTCAGTGACATTTTATACATTCTTTGAAAGGGATTGTCTACAGGAATTTCCCAATCTGTTCCTGCACGCACTCCTGCAATTAAGATGTGGTTTCTTTTCCTGAGACTGAGGCTGTCTCGAGTGCCCTCTGCTTGCACAGCATCTAATTCTGTGAGAACTTTGTTTTAATGATAGTAAAATATATGTGCAGATACAGTAGCAGGCACAAAATCTGTCAGGGATGGAGAATTCCAGTGGGAAAAGACTGGTAGAGCCACAGAACAGGGGAGTGGGAACTCCTGTGTTTTTCTTGCTATGGAAATGCAACAAGCGCCTGGCTTCTGCATCAGCCCCGGCAAACCCTTGTGAGTGAGCGCTGCAGGGGGTGAGCCTTACCTGGATGCAAACCAACAAATGAGGAAAATGTGTGAGTTATTGAAATTCTTCTTATACTCCAGTGGCAACAGGTGGCTTTATAAGGGTCATGGGGTTTCTGGGCAGAAAGGGGAGCAGGGTCATGGGGTTTCTGGGCAGAAAAGGGAGCAGGGAAGAAAACAAGCTTCTCAAAACTGCCCTCCCTCAGTTATCAGAGGCTTTGCTACACACATGCACTCACAGACCCCAGCTGCTGGCCATGGCGCTGTCATCCCTGTGGGTGGATACAGCTACCTCAGAGCTACTTGGCTTCTGCTACCTGGTGGCTGCACACCTCAGAGCACCAAACACTTCAGGATGCAGAAAGCGGGTCTTACTCCCAGGCTGTTCCCTCTTGCTAAGGTGCCCACCACAACCTGAATGTTAACTGACACACCACGAGTAACAGTGCAAAAGCAGAGTTAACAGTTAGCAACTGAAAACATGGAATGTCAAGGATACGCTGTCCAGGTAACACAAAATCCTGCAAAGAAATCTGCCAGGTTTGCTGGGTTCGTGTCCTGATGAACCGGACATCCCAGAAATACCTAACATGTAAAGATACCCATTTCTAAGTTGTCATGTGAAAAACATAAACCAGATTCATCAGCTCTTCTGCCTGTTGCATTTTTTACATGAGCATACTCTACCTGAATAATGGCCTATAAAGCCAAAAAAAAAGATACACGAAACCCCAGAATATTAGGACCAGGCTAACAATATTAACTGCAGTGATCACTATAGCATTACTGCTTCGTTTCTAGAGAGCCCTCCAACATATCAAAGTAAGTTTTGAAATGACCTTTCCTTATCTGCAACTCAAAAACCAAATCAACACAGGGAGCCTGAGTTTCCAAGTCTGTTTATAAAATATAACTCTGCAACAGGATAGAGTCAATGAAGATCTCTCCCCTGTGCTTCACACAGCAGTAAATAACCAGACAGGCAATGAAAGAAGAGGTCTGAGAATGCACAGAAGAAACAGGCATGATTTTAAATCTTACCTTGTGCACGTTGGGTTTGATGCACCGAACAAAGAAAGGATTTGAAGAGCTCAGCGTCGCCATTAAGGAGTGAAGCGATTCCTAAAACACGGGCAGAAAGACAACAGCACTTCACAAGCTGACTTTTTGTACGAGCAACATATCCCAGCGAAAGCCCTTGCAGCCTGGCATTGCAGACAGTATCTAACTGCAACACCTAGTGGTACATCCCAGAAATTACCGTACCGCCTAAACTCAGAAAAGAATCAATCCAGGCACGTTTGTCTTCCAGCAGCCCTTCTGATCAAAACCATCATCACCACTTTCCAGTGAACCAGAAATACAAACTGGTATGAAGAAAACTGTTCATAAGGAAGCACCAAATTGGAAAGCTGCTGTTTTGGGGATCTTTTGACTGACTGCTAAAGACTTAGGATCCACAATCCCAAATTGCTAAAGTCAAGCAACTCAAAAGGAAGAATAAAGGGTCTAAGGTAAAGCTGAAATACCTGCAAAACTAGGTTTTCTCTTTCATTTCAGCCCCCCCCCCCCACCCACTCAATTTCCATTTTCCTTGCTAGCAGCAGCATTTTGTGCACAGGGAGCTCCTCTCTCCTGTGCGGTCTCAATCTTTCTTGCTAAAAGGATCCTGACAATAAAGCTAAGTCAACAAGAGGAAAGAAAAAAACATAATAAAAATTTTTGAAAAAAGAGTTCCTTCACAGTGGACATTGATTCAGCAATGCTAGATTTTAAAATGATCCCCCCTCCTGAAATTTAGCAAAAATTGAGTAAAGGATGGCGTGGTAAAGAAAACACCTCTTACTGAAAAACAATACTAACAGCATTAAGCAGACAGCTTCACAGTTATTTCACTTAACAGCTAATTGCATTTAGCAATAAAAAGAGAGATTATAGGGTTCAGCGAAAAAAAAATATAAACTAAAATAGAAGAAAAGATGTTTGGTTCTTTCTCCTAGTTTTAGAACTCTGAATGACCCAATGCACATTAGTCTATCAGTTGTCTGAACCTCAGCCTGGAGATAAAAATCACAAAAATCCTCCAGTCCTTTTATGATTATTACTTTAATTACACATCCGCCCCTTTCCCATCTGAGCCGTCATTCCATATCTTATTCCAACTTGCCTCATTCTGTATCATTAAGTATGATAAAGCATTTTAAGCTCAAGTCTTGTTTTCACTTTGCAGAGATAGAAATGACTGCATCGGAGGGGAGCCCAGGCTGTGAAGAGCCCAGAAAGCTAGCGATGATAACGCTTCGCCCCTCCAGGCTGGCCCTGCGTGCCAGAAGGCAGAGAGAGTATCGAGCAGGCTGCCAGAGAGATAGGAAATTCACCTTTTAAAGGAGCAACACTAAGTGTCCCACCATGTGTTTTGGAGTGAAACTGCCAATGGCAGTCTGTTACAACAAATTCTTGCTTTAATCTGCAAACCATGGGCCTTCTTGATGGTAAAACATGAAGTGATAAAGGCAACAGGCTGAGTTGTGGCTGTGCACAGAAGCTGGTACAGAGCAAAGGGTGACGTGACTGGGAACATAAATGATGGTTCTGGGCTTGTTTGCCTTTGCCAGCCTGCAGACCAGGAGTCAGGGGCAGCAAACGTTAAACAGCCAGAAGACACAAAGACAAATATTTCTGTGTAAAGACAAATATTTACAGCTTCCCAAAGTAAAGACTTTATCTGTGTCAAACCTGTGTGAACATTACAAGATCTGCAGACAACAAAGCACAGGCTGCTACTCACAGAGGTTTGAAAATTTGGTCAGTCTGAACACAAAATATTTAACTGATTCCCACGTTCATCTCTGGTGCAGCCAGCCAGATTTCTGCACAGTGCCACACATCTCTAAGTCACTGTCAGGTGACAAGCTAATCTCAAGTTTGCCCTGCTTTAAGCAGTAGGCTGAAACAGATGGTATCTAACCTCAGCTGTTCTGCGTGCACCCCCAGGACCGCATTAGGTAGGCTGCCAAATGAAAAGACCTATCATGAGAATAAAGCTTCAGAGGCAAAGTTCTTATCTTCAGTTGAAATGTGATGGACTAATCCCTGGAAGGCTTTAAAACATGGGAAACACCCAACCTAATTCTTTGAGGAAAGCATGATCTGAAGGTCAACCTCTTGTAAAGCAGCCCAGCTGGTTAATGTTAGGTCAGTTACTGCAGCTTTAGATAAGAGGCAATAATGTGTTGATTCGGTGTTTTATCATGCTTTATGCTGTTCAGGGGCCTTGATGGAGAATCACAGAATATCCTGAGTCAGAAGGGACCCATAAGGATCATTGAGTCCAACTCCTGGCTACACAGAGAGCCAGCCAAATCAGAGCGTGTGACTGAGCACATCTAGATTATGTTCTACCTTGTAAGATGGGTGCAAAAATATGGTCACATTTTACACAGTAACACCTTAAAGGTCTACTTTGTGTAGGTACAGATGACTAAGTAGAAACAGCTCCTTCTGCTATCTCAGAGAGCTAACAAATGATACCACCTCACTACAAGAGGTGGGTATTGTTTGAGATGCATGATAGAAGCACAAGGCAAGCTGTCCAGGGAATATACAACATTTGTGTTTTTAATAAAAGACACTGCGTGTGCCCCAGCATACATTCCTTGCTCTTCTATCCAACACTTAGCAATAATCTATTAGGATAAAATCTGCCCTCAAGGGGTTTGAGTCTGCTCCCTTTTTTTTAAAAAAAAAAGGTAATGAATGGTGCAAATGTATATTAATACAAACCAAATGAAAGACAACTAATCCAGACTTGTACTCATGCAATTTAGAAAAGGTTCGGTGCCAATCTTTCTCTTTTAAATACTTTGCAGATAGACTTAATGCTAGATTTCAATGTGGTGCCATTTCTGATGGGAGGGCTATGAAGCCTCATAAAAAGATGCTTCATAAAAATGCTTTCCAAGCTTTAAGTTAAAAAGCAAGGCTACACCTTAATGAGGAATTTATTCAGTACATATTTTTCCTAGTGTACAGGCACTGCTGTAAGGCTTTGTGTGATTTTGTGGTTGGTTTTAGATTAGAAAGAAAAACCAGGATGAGAGACACTCGGCTTTATAGATGAGCTTTAAAATAACCACAAATAAGCAAGGGGAAAGCAATGGGAATTGTGTGTATGTGGTGTGATGCCAAGTTAGCAGCTGCTTGAAGCTAGCTAGTATGGTCAATCAGTTGATTAGTAAGTGCAGTTTCACAGAGGAGACAGCAAGGATGCTGATGTTCTGCCTGTTTTAATCTGCAACTGTTCTTTGCTAAACAGGGTTTATCTAACACTGATTAGCTACAGAGCAGAGATGACATGTTAACGAACCTTAAACTGGAGGCTGACAGTGGGTTTTCGGTGCTTGCTTCCACATTTCAGAGTGTCTTGATTGTTGCGACTTGAAACATGTTCAAATAGATCATAGATGAAATCAAGGCTGAAATGAGAAAGAAAAAGAGCATCTCTGAAGCGTATCTTAACAGACTATGAGGTTTACCTCTATAGAACGCAAAGAAAACCACTGTCCCTTAGAAAGCAGCTCCCCCACCAAAAAAATGCTTATTGATTGTCTCCATGATCTTTAATAAGCATCAGAATTTGCCTTTGTGGAATTTATGAAGGGGAGAGAAAAAAGAAAACAGGCAAACCAAACTAAAGCAAACCAAACTAAAACAAAGAGCGTCTTTCTTCTGCACTCCCAACACATCATTAAGGAAATGAAGTGTGAAGTCTTAGAGTCCTCACTGCATTTTACTCCCCTCATTGAACCAAAACTCCAGCTGACTGTAATGGGAACTGTACCTGAACAAAGCCCACAGAACAAGGCTTCCAGCTTGTTTGGGGCCGTAACACAAAATACACAGTGACACGCGCCTCGCTTTTACGTATCAGCCGTGTGTGCTGTTTTCTACACTACCTTCCCTTCAGCACTTCTACACACAGACATTTTAACTTAAGCTCCAGACAGATGTTGGTGCAGGAGCAAAACCAGGCCCAGCTGCTTTAACTCATTTCTTACTTTTAGCTACATACCCCAACTGACAGATGTTACATCAGATACATCACGGACTCAGAACAAAACCCGTGAGAGATGGGAATGCTCATTAACAGTTTCCCCTGCACAGGAGGGCTGAAGGGGATTTACAAACAAGCAACTCGCACAGCAAAGCAGGATAACTGGATGGGAGGGGTGAGTGTAGCAGCTGACACAGCAGCACCTAGGTTCACCTCCCTCCTCTTCGGTCACCCCTCTGTGTGTCCTGGACTCTCAACCACAGGCCTACCAAAAGGGACGTGGTACTGCTCCAGCTCAGAGGGTACCCACCGCTGTACGGATCCTGAGACCTTACGCAGCAGGATGGCAGGAGGCATGCAGCTGCCAGGCACATCCACCCTCAGACTTTCACTAACATAAATCTTTACAGAAATTGTCCCTTTGAAGCAATTACTACAGGGCAATCTGCACTGTGGTAGGTCCCTCACACTAGGCTTTCAACCAAATTAGGGAATGCCAGAAATACAGGCAAATCAGGCTGTGTGTGAATCAAAAAAATCCCAGATGCATACTGCCTCTGAGGCACCCTGAAACAGTCACAAAGCACCACCAGCTTTCAGCATCCTTACTGATCACTGAATTGAGCACTGATCAGCCTCGTGGGACTGTTCATGAGCCAGGTGCTGCAGAATGTGGGAAAACCCAAATTGGTGGGAACAGATTACAGTCATATCTGCTTACAGGTATTTCTTCTGTGCTCACTGCAACTCTGTCAAGGTCTGATGCTACATCTAACATAGTCAAACCCTGTCAGAATTAGGTGATAAGACATCCCTTAACATTAGGTCCTGAACAAAAACAATCACATAAACTTACCTGCTTTCACGTAACAAGTTCAGGAGATCGTCTCTGAAAGTATCTCTGTTCTTCTCCAAGATCCCCCTGACATCATACTGGACCTAGTAGGAAACAGAGCTGATTCAAACAACCAGCCAAGTAGTCAGGCACCTCTCACAAGAGCAGTGTTGTAAAAAGTGCTGAGGGAACCAAGTGCCTTAGTTAATTTTGAGCAGCCTCAGGGTAAAATTAAGCTAATGAAAACTCTGTTTGGAATAATCTCAGCAAATAAAGAAAATTACCTCCCCAGCGTAGTGCTTCACTCCAAAGTTGTGAACAGCAACTCTTGGTTTTACATAAAAAGGATTGTTCTAATTGGAGGAGAAAGAAAAAAGAATTATTTGGGAGGGGGTGGGGGGGAGAAGGGGAGGCGGTATCAGGGAGTGGTATGATACAAAGGGTCACATTATTCTCTGAACCCAGACCTAAATAAACCATTGTCTTCCAGTGAAGTCCCTGGAAGATTAGTGCTCCAAAAGCAAACAACCAACTTAGAATGATAATAGGATTTGTTAGTCTGGGCAGCTTCGAATGCAGTAGTAACAGATTTATAGTATCTAAAAAGGCATTATACTAAATCTGAACCCATCTGGCAGAACCATCTATTAAAGGCACTTCAAAAAAGAAGGCTCAGCCATAAACTGGCAGCTATGAAGACTGCTGGATGCATTTGTGCACCAGAAACCCTTGTAAATAATTCTAGGATTGCAAATAAAGGTAACATTCATCTGGCCAGAGGTAACAGCAACCTTTTGGTAAGGGACATCGAGGTGAATACTTCATTAAATCCAGGGAAATTTAAGATCTAAGTAATCCAAGGTAATGTAGGTTGTCAGAGCTCTAAGAGGAGGATTTGGCTAATTCACCAATACAGAAACCTTTAACTGGATGGTAACAAGGATATATTCTTCCAGGTAACAGACTCAGTTCTGACAGCAAGTGATACAGATTGCCATGGAAGTAGGATCCCATCTAAAGCAGCCTCCACAATGCACTCACACATTTGAACCATGAATTTCTGCAGTAGCAAAGAGACCCTCCGTAATTTGTACAGAAAACACGAACAAAACATCACATACAGCATGCTGGGTATTCAACTTCTCCAGCAAGGTGGAGTCAGTAGCTTGAGGAAAATGGCTCTCTTCATTGATGAGTGCCAGCAGCCCCAGTTTCTAGAACAGCAAGAGGAGGCAGAAGATGAATTAGTGCACAGATGGGACATTGTCGCCATTTGAGAAAATCAAAAAATACCTTGAAGTTGTGTGCAGAGAGGCACAAAACCACCCTTACATGACTAAACCCCCACTCATAGAGGACCTCAATCCTATTTTTCTGGCAACACTCCTTTTGATACTTGCAGCTCATGATATATGGGCAAAATAAAGAAAAAGAAGCTACAGCTTTCCTGATGTAGAGTTTTTCGGTGCATACGATGACATTGCCCCAGAATATATCCCCAGCCTTCAAGATCTCCAATGATCAGGAGTCCCTTAAATTTGAGGATTTAACAGCCTGTACTTGGTTGTTGTTTTTTTTTCTTCCATAAAACTATCTACTTAGCTGTCGAACCAATGCAAAATTTTAGCACCCACAGCGCTCAGGGGCACAGCAAAAGATACACAGCTTAAGTCAGCGTTGGGTAAACACAGCCTCCCTTTGCTTTGCGTATGCCTGTGTGATGCCCTTTGATGTTCCCTACTGGCCATACCAGAAGAGGTGGCAAACGAAGCAAGCTACCCTGCGGTTAATTACAGTGTCCAGCAAGCTCCAGGTTGACACAAAGCTTCAAAAAAACGTGGTTCTCCAGGTGCACATTTTAATAAGCCACTTCCCAGGGGCCCAGCGCAGCTCCTGAGGCACCACCCGTCCTCACTGCAGCCACGTCACGGCAGCCAGATCCCCTGCCCGCTGCCATCGGTTCCTCACCACAGCCCCACACCCTGCTCCAGGGATAAACTCACACAGCTCGTCTGCACTGCTGGCAGAGGTGAACATGGCTGAAAGGATAGATAATTTTGGCTTTGTCATCCACCTGGAGTTACAATTTTTATGCAGTGAATGCAGACCACAACTGCTGCTCACTGCTGATATTCCTGCTGGGAACCACAGAAACTTCATGCTCTTTTACATGTTCCTTCAGTAACAAAATTATGGACAAAGCCAAAATTGGCAGGCAACAAATGAAGATTATACCCACATCTCTTGAAAAGCCATTACAGGAGCAAGACAGTGACTGTCCCTTCTTTCCCTTCTTTTTAATCATCTCCAAATACTGCTTTTGTATGTAATCATACACTGTTAAAAGTTACTACAAGAAAAGATACATATATTGAGCATAAGATTTAATCTATAATATATCCATGCATGAAAATAATCTTATTTGAAGTTCACTATTTAAACACACAATATCCACCAATCTCCTCACTTGTCCTTGGTGTTGGCAAGTGTTTTAAAGACTTACTGCCTCAGAACAAAAACTACAAAGAGGTACAGGTATCAAATTCTTTATTACCTTTTCAATGAGATCCAAGCACTCTCCATTGTCTGTCCAGTCAATATCCTCCCAAACTAGTCCTTCCCTAAGGAAAACGAGGGCCTCTTGATAAGCAACTATGACAAAATTATTTTAAATACAGAAGCAGGAGGAGCTGATGTATTTATCTTGCAAATTACAGAAAAATCAGCTTGCTTTTAAAACATACACAGCTCCAAATAGAAATTTTCAATGGAAACAAAGGTAACTGGGAACCCAGATTGCAACTGAACACTGGTATTTGCAAAATTCTTTCAAATTTCATCTATTTCCTGTATCTCATCTATCTATTTCATGTATCTCTTACCTGCTGTATTCCAGTTGCTCCAAGGAAAAAATGTGCTTGTTGAAATACTCCTGAAGCTTTTCATTTGCATAGTTAATATTGAACTGCTCAAAACGGTTTACCTAAAAGAGACAAGAAATTTTCAAAACTGCATGTCCTCCAGGTATTTTACTTTCCAAAGAAGGAACTGCCTGAAGGCATAACATATTTAACAATCAAGTTCCAGCAGAGATGACAAAGATATGTAGAAGAGTACAGCATAAATATCAGACAAGCCATTTAAACAAACTTTTGGAACCTACCTCAAAGTTTTCAAATCCAAATATATCCAAAATTCCAATGGACTTGAAGTCTTCCTTGCTCCTGATTCTACTGTTGATTTTCTTAATGACCCAAGCAAAACACTGAGAATAAAGTGCCATAGCCATAGAATCTCTGCTGTCTATAGCCTGCATCAAAGAAGGAATATACAACACATCAGTCCCCCCTGTATCTGAAGCTGGTCAGCATCCTTTGCACAGCATAAAGCACTGTACAGTGCCAGCAGGTTTGTATTCCCATCTGCCTTGAGAGAACTTGTATTAACAGAGTGTCATGATTCAACCTTTAACAGTGTAAGTTATAACAGCTGTATTCCCACAATATAATACTTTAAAGTTACATTTCAAGGCTAAAGCATTCAAAACCTAGGAAATTATAAACTTAAAGTGAGGAGGATAGAAAAGTGAAGGGCAGGAAATGACACTTTACCTCTTTCTAGAGGCAAGCATAATGCTACATATACCTATTTCTAATCCCTCTCTTGGAAATAATACAATTATTTCTGCTCCAAGTTTTCAAACCAACTGACACAAATGCCCAGAATGAAAAATATTGGCCTAAATGATTAGAATTTGAAAAAAAGAATGCGAAGCAATGAGGCTAAGATTAACAAGAGGCTACAAGCCTTGGCCAGAATGACAGGATACAATCTATAGATTTCTAAAGTCCAACTACACTCTTCCTAACAAATAAACGATGTGGTACTTTTAATAGGAATTCTGATCCATGAGTGAAGCTTCTGTTCTTGAGTGACCAACAATCTCCATGGACTTGAAGACACAGCCATATATTTAACAGAGCCTAAAAACACGTCAAAGCTGAGATGCCTTTACCTGTTGTATGCTAAGAGGTGTTAGGATTTCTTCTCCCCTGAGTATCATTGACCTCTGTGTCAATGCTTCGGTTAGCTGTGTGGAGTCCAACCCCAGTAGTTCAGCAGATCTACCCAGAGCTGGCAAAAGAAAGAGACAAATACAAAAAGGTCCTTAAATGTGTAAGGTTACAAAAGTAATTTGTTGTAGCATTATTACTACCACCACTTTAGAAACTAGATGCTTCTAAAATGATGGGGATTAGAGATAATAACACCACTAGAAACTCTAGGATATGTTTTTGCTGCTCATGAAAAGGCACAGTATTGTAAACATGCACAACTGAAGGAATTTAGCAGAGATATTCATTGTAAGTCCCAAATATTTATTTGCCTCTTAATATTACACATCAAAAATTCAATATACTGCTTACATGAACATATTTTTTCCAGATACAAACAGTAATTTCCTATTTGTCCACATGAATGTGTTTCAGCCTCACTCAGGACGATGAGGATAAAGAAAACCACTGATTTTTCTTCCTACATGCATTCTTTAATTTGCATTTTTTCTTTAAGTTGTTATATAAAGCAGTAGGTAATATTACTATTTATTGCCATATTTGCACAAATTTAAAACTCTTGCCAACCCAATCTTCAGACATCCCAGCACATACCTTCAGATCTGCAACTGAAATACTGAAAGCTCTAATAAAAGATACCTTCAGTGGAGATGTCTGTTAAGGAATGTACTGCAGTACTTATGTTTTATCAACTTGAGAATATTTCGAAGAAGAAGGTGGAATAAAATGGAATTTCACTACCATTAATGGAATAAATATATGTTCAAGGTCTTCCCTAATTCAGACGTAGCATCCAGGAGCAGACTAATATGCCTTATCTGTTAACCCCCTCCACAAAACAACACTTCAATCAACATTCACAGATGTTAAAAAGCAGTAAGACCCTTTTGCTGTTTGTCCTTGCTATGGTCAGATATACTAGCAACTAATATACCTTTCACAACCTCAAAAAATACTTAAATGTGGATGTACAGCCTACTCACCTGTTTTAAAGGACACCTGTGCCCCACCAGCAGTGATGAACTCAACGTTTCCTAGATGCAAAATGCCAGCCAACAGCCTCAAAACTTCTCGCACCTCCTCTTTGCTGAACTGCATCACTTCCATCGCAGCCTGGAACGACATGTGAGCTTCTTCAGTAACAGGCACACCAACTCAAAAGCAGTATGGACAAACCCAAGAACTGTGCTGTCAGGCCCTAGAAAAGCACACCAGGGCTGACAGAGGGCTGGCAGGAGTTAATTACTTTGGTTTCATCCCGAATCGAGTACACCCTAAGACATGACAGGGACATCTTGGAACACGTTAAGCATCACTGGTTTTTAGAAATCTCCATCTGATGCTGTAAAGATCATGTAATTTGCTTTCAAATTCTTCATTAAAATTGTATAAATATTGGAATGCCCTACTGAGCTATGCATCAGATGCAATTTCACTAATATGCTTTAATAACTGATCAACTTGCTCTGTGTTTTTACCAAGTTTTGCCAATTAGCCTTGTAAGTAGCAAGGCACAAGGGTGGAACCACATCTACATGTAAGATCTGCTCATTGCTTGTCTCAGCCATAGAGAATTCAGAGGAGGCCCCTTGCAGTGTATTCTGAGTGAGCCATGAAGCCTAAACACACGCCCTGCCAGAGCAGTCTGACATCTTAGAGCAAAAAGAGAGAAAGAAAAAGAGGTGTCTATAAAATGTGAATTTATGAATAACCAATATGGCAATGACCAAGGCTCAAAAAGCACAGCAAATCTCTGCCTAAGGAAACATGAAAGCAAGGAGGAGCACACCCTTTTCTGTGACACAGAATGGGTAAGGAACTATACAACTCTCAAAATTACCAGAATTTTCCAAATTTGGGTCTAATATGAGCCTGTCTGAGACCAGAGCACAGTTTTATACCCTTACAGCCAGACTCATCATGCTGTGGTCACTGCAGGTGTCCGACAGATGAGACATGACACATCTAATCTTTCATAAATCATCAATTACAAACAGGAAAGTCTCAGACTTATTCCCCAATTAAAAGCAGAGAAGAGTTAATGGTTGAAGGTTTACTTTGTATAGAAGACCGTTCACAACAGAGCTCTAAGAAAGGTGGCAGCACTAGTTCATTTCCATGCTCACCATGCAGTTCCTTCCCATCTCCTCCAAAAAAGTTGCACGTAAGTAATGTTTCCAGGACTTAAACCACAAAAAATATAGGCAAAGGCGATGACTGTAATAGGAACAGACAGGCAAGGGCGAACCGTGGGGTCTCTGCCCGCCTCCTCCTCTGGGAAAGCGGCCTGGCAGCCTCAGCCCCTGCTCCAAGCCTGCCCGCGCCGCCGGCAGCACGCAAGCATCACCTGCCCTGCTGATTTCATGCTCTGCCTACCCTGAGGTGATTAGCACAAATTAAATGTCACGCTAATCGACTTAAGCATGTGACTATCATATAGATAAGCTACCAACTTCTCCAACACCTCCTTCCACCATGCTAGATCAGGGGTTTTTTTACACTGAAACAGCTGCTGTACCCACTACACATTCATTTGTCACTCTGGCAAAGAGATTATCATAGCTAAGCAAAAATAGTTCAGCAAAGGGCAAATTTTTGCTGAACCAAATATTTTGTCTGATTTTTAAAATCTAACACTTATAAACACTTTCTAAATTTATCACTTCACTGATACAGTAGGCAATTAGCAATTATCCTAACAGTCAGTACAGATTAATTGCTGTAGCTAATTGGTGTGGGTATAAGATACAAAGTCATTCAGAGAAAGCCTCCATCAGGATCTGTTTCTTAACCTGTGTTTACGTTTTCTTCAACTCTATTGTGCAAGTTACTCAATACAACTGGATTGTCCAGCTGCAACTTGAAGAGTCACAGAAGCTCAGGTGCTTCACTCACCACGTGCTGCACTGCAGACTAAACCCTATAGATGCCACAAGATCTGGGCAAAGCTTTTGGGTGGAAAAACAGTGGAAGCAAACAGCTGTGATAGAAAATAAGGCAGGAAAGGGCAAAGGTATGTAAATGCAGTGCTGTCTTCCCAGCTGATATTCATTCCAAAATGTAATCATTTCGCTAAATTATAGCACAGTTTTGCGATGATGGGGTAAAATTCAAATATTGGAGGGAAGGTAAAGACATGCTCAAAATGACAGCAAAGTGTTACAAGAAAATGTAAGTCCCTGTAAGATTAGTGCTTTAATGAGAGAGCTGCACATGCAGGTAAGCACTGGATGGCTTCTGTCCCCTGCTCTGACAGCGGTTCCCAGGCACCCGAACCTCCAGCATTCACAGAGCATAAAGAACTGGGGAAGCAACTCACAATGACTTCCTTGAAGGAATCTTTGTCACTGATTGTCTTATCTGCTATGCATCCAGACTGATTCAGGTAGTGGTAGCTCTCCGGTACAGATAAGTAAAAGGCATCTAATGACGGGAGAAAAGACAAGTGAAGAAAAACCAATCCAAAAATAAAAACACCCCCCCCAGATTCCTATGCCAGGGTTAAATAGCTCACAATTAATTTGCTCAGAAATTATGATGATGCACAAAACAGAGCTTTATATTAAAATGATACAGGGGCTTTTAGTTTCCTCATTTTGGCTTTATTTAGCTGCACAATGGAGTGAACTCTCCTTTTTAGCATGCCAAAAGGCATGCAACGCCCGAAGGGAGATGCCGAGACAGCTTTTAGGCAATTTTGCACATATACAAATGTGACTTCTTCTGTTCAGTGGATTTATTCTTTATGGAAGAGGATTAGAGCAACCAGAATTATTTCTCTTTGTTGCTGTGGAGTTATTTATTACTGGCAAAAATGTTCAGCTTGAACAGAACGAGGCGTGTTTGTCCCCAAGTCATTTTCCCAGGGCCACAGGGGAGGCTGGGAGGAAAATTACCATCAGCTTGGTGACGTTCTCCAACTAAGAGGGCTGCTTTATCCAGTTGAGCTCAAATTCACACTCACTGAATCCCAACTGAGTAAATAGCCTATTTCTCTGCTTGGGTTAGGGATTTCTGCAGTTCAACTCTCCAGTGCTGTTGCTGTGGCTGACTGCTAGCATAAAGATGCTACTTGGCCACTCACCTTTCTCTCTCTCTTCTATCCCTGCCAGCAGAGCATAGAATATATGATAATTTCTTTCCCCAGGGTTTTGTCTTACTACACGATTCTGTCAAAGTAAAAAAAAAAACAAACCAAAAAATAGTTTCCACTTAAGCAATCTCTTCTGCTGAAATATTTTTAATGCAAAATTTCAAAGAAAATGTTATATCAAACAAAATTAAATGAGCAAAAGCAAATATCAACTTACTTTTTCCAATAAATCTATAGCCAGGAAGAAAACCTTCAGTCAAGGAATAAAGTAAAAAGCAATTAATGCACAAGCTATTTATAATCTCCTTTCTTTCATCTGAGGCAGTAAGAAGAGCATCGGGGTGTTTCTTACGATGTGCCTACTGCCATAACAAGATGAATGAAGTAGCAACAATGATAATAATGTAGCAGTTCTAATACCAATGTGTTCCCACACCTTCTTCACCTCTACCCCATCAAAACTGGGATTGTCATGGTTTGGATTTTAAGTAATACCCACTGACCTTTCCTTTTTCTTTCCCCTGAATCTTGGGAAGAGCTTGAAGGCTGAAAATTGTCCCACTGCAAAAGCAGCTTATGTTCAAAATACAAGAGCATCAGCAGTGTGGGCATGAGGAACATCCCCACAGGTGGTACAGGCCCATGGTCCAATTTCACCCAATGCAGAACAAACCCAAGGATTTGACCCACCCAAGTTCACACTGTAGAAATTCAGCAGCTCTGCTCTTTCAAGTGCTTTTCTAGGAAAGTAAGCAGCTTATCTTTGAATATAATAAATGAGGGAAATAGCAGACAACTGAAGTTATCCCCAAGAACTCAGGCTGATTTAGCTCACTACCCAGAACAGGCACCTGAGCCACGCCAGCAGTAGCAATACAAAATCCCAGCCCTTGGAGAGTCTGTAAACCCAAACCCCACCTTGCTACAAATGCATGCATGCATGTGCACAAACACATGCAGATTTTGGTGTTACTGCTTCCCTTTTCCACCTACATCGGCTCAATTTAATGGTGCATTTTTCAGGATCACAGAATCACAGAATCGTAGGTGTTGGAAGGGACCTCAAGAGATCATTGAGTCCAATCCCCCTGACAAAGCAGGTTCTCTAGGACAGATTGCACAGGTAGGCATCCAGATGGGTCTTGAATATCTCCAGAGATGGAGACTGCACAACCCCCTTGGGTAGCCTGTCCCAGGACTCTGTCACCCTCACCATGAAAAAGTTCTTCCACATATTGGTGCGGAACTTCCTGTGCTCCAACTTGAGGCCATTGCCCCTTGTGCATCATTGAAAAGAGGCTGGCTATTTCCCCTTGTGTCCCACAGTTGAGATATTTATAAACATTAATAAGATCCCTATGGGATGAAAGGACAGACAAGGGTGAACCACTTCTCTCTCAGCCCTCTGCAGAGGAGGTACATGGGGGCTGCCCAAAAAGAGGGGCAAAATCACCCAACAAGGATACAATCTACTATTCTTCCTCCACGAATGTTTCCTTTCTGACAGATGTTCAGCTGAATGAACTTCCCAAAGCGACTTGAGTTGTTGTTGTAAACAGTCTTTGCATTGCCAAAAGCTTCCATAATTGGGCTGTGGAAATACAGAAGAACGACAAGAGCGTTACGGTGTGACCAGCATGCCGATGGTTTCACACAGGACTGGTGAAAGGAACAGCACTCTGAAAAGCTCGCTTCTCACACTCTCCTCAGCCACAGCCTACATCATCAGTACTAGCCTCAATTTATTAACAACAGGCACCTCAGTTTTCTATCAAAAGACGCAGGCATTTAAGCAACAGGGAGATTAATGGCGCTGAACTACTCTGCAGCTGGCTCTGCTGCTGCGCAGAAGATGCACGCAACTCTCGTTGCAGCACTCAGGAGCAATGCGAAGTCATAGCACATGCAAAGTGCTGCACAGAGGCAGGGAAAACAGTCTGTGTCCTAAGGCAATTAAAATGAAATTAATGACATCAAGATACAGCAGCCAAATCAAAGATGAAGCACAATAAACAAAAGTAATAGCATCTCACAAAGTCTGTTTTTACATAGTTTAGAACCATGTGTTATTTCATTTGAACACTGATTTTTTTTTTTTTATTGCACAGTGTGTCCAATTTATCTGATGCATTTACTCATCTGTCTTATCAGTTCTCCTTATCCTCCTTTACCTCAGCATGACTTTACCACTTGCACACCTTATTCTTACCGTGCTATAGCTTGTCCAACCTTATCCTCAGGCTACACAAACCAAAACAATGGCTCCTCCCTCCCATCACCCATTTCCCTCGCTCTGATTATTGGAATTCAGACCCCAACAAAAATGAAAGCCACCACTAACGCATCTTCCATTTCAAAGCTCTGCATCTTTTTGTCTCGTTAAGATGTATCACCATGCTCACAACTCTCTAGAGCAGCCAGGTAATTTTATTTAAGTGAAAATTTCTCCCTTTCCAATACTAATTTTATTGTTGAGTAAACACCACCAAATCTTTAATTACATTGAAAGCTTTTATTTCAATTACAAGGCTTATGTCTTCTGGAAAAAAAAAACATGTTTATTAGAAGATCTAGTACCTGCTCTCCAGAATAGCTTGCTCCACACAGAAGGTCTTCTCTCTGCAGGACAGCTCCAGTGAATGTTGGCTCATCGCAGACAAGAACTTGAGAATCAGCTTAGTGCTCTCTGTCTTACCAGCCCCGCTTTCACCGCTGAAAGAAGAGGAAGGGGAAAGTGTCTGCATAGTTCCAGCTGCCAGGGAAAAAACCTTCTGTCTAGCCAGCTCTCCAAGCTCTACAGTCCTGGACGTGAGGAAGGCAGAGGGTGATTAGAAGTGATACTTGAACGGCAGCAGAATGCCCCTTTAAGCTTGCTAAACATGACATCCAGTACAAAATCCAAGCTGCGTTCAGACTTCATACCGCTGTTCAGACGCCATTTCAGACACTGATTGCGTAAGGACGTACACAACACCCACAAGGCACTGTACAGCCTTCTGGAAGTGAAAAACTATCACTAATTCTCACTAATGTGGAAAAAAATGTTAGAACAAAGGCATAGCAACAATCAGGGAGAAAGTCCAGAATATGAATTAAGTTGGGAAGGTTTAGGAGTATGATGCAGTAGTGTAGCTAAGGAGGGAGCCCTGCTGTGAGAAGGAGATTAGACACACCAGTGCGTATTACAACACATAAAGGCTACCAACATAACTAATACTGGTGTTCTTAGTGAGCTACATATTCTTTAAACAAACTTTTTATACACCCATCCAAATAAACCAGATTCACATGAGTTGAGAATACACAATTTTCACCCCTCATCACCATCAGAGATGTGAAACCTCTCCACCCACAGCTGAGCGAGACAATTTGGTAATACTAAAATGACATTACAAAAAACCCTAATATTAACCAATCCTGCTGATACAAACAGCAGGCAATATATTAATTTTCTCTTCAAAATCGACAGTCTAAAAAGAAAAGGTATGAATTTGGCTTATTTCCCAAATATCATTTCCCTTCAATTAAGTAGCTTTGTAATTAAAAACATACCATGAGCCATTATGAAACATAACCTGTGCTTAAAGTTCATGTAGTTTGTTTACTTTCCATCTGAAGTTACAGCATTATATACATATATATATATATCCTAAACTGCAGCCTAATTCCTAGTTTTCCTAATTCCTAATTAAGATGTGCTTAATCCCAGTTTAGTCCCAATGAAAGGAGGCACATTTTGGTCTTATCCTACCCTTTTCATCATAGCAAGGGGGAGTTTTGTCACTGACTTTGACAGAGCAAACAGGGCTTGTGGAACAAGCTTAGTTTATTTGGCAGTCTTTTGTTGTGCCATTGATGACCGGTGACGCTGGTGATTTTAGGTTACAGCACAGTATAATGATGCTTTCAAGTAAGAAAGCAAAGAAGAAAGGTATAGCCCATGAAAGCAGAAAGGCATCTTCCTGCAAATGAAAGCCAACTATTACAAAAATAATCAGGGAAGAGGCATTCAGAAAACATAACGAGACAGTTTTGTAGCTGAGACTGAAACATTTCCCAAGAAGCACCAGAGAGTCTTTCAAATGTTTCATGAAACTTCCTAAAAGATACGCTACCTGCTGATATGTCCCAGCAAGTATGTTACTTACAACATCTCAAAACAAATTCTGTAGTATTTTTTAATTTAGTTTTACCCTTGACCCCATGCCTTTTCGATATTTATTCCCTTTCTCTTTGCAGGCCCCCACTCACCCATGCTCCTTTGCAAACAAAGGAAATATTTAATATTCCCCATATTTAATACTTGCTTCTTGTACAAAGCATTTCCACTACTAGTTTTCTTTGCATTACCCTTGTACGTACCTCTTCCTGCCTAAATTCTCACCCTCTGAGCTGTGCAAAGCTCAACAGCAGGGATACAGATGCCAAAGAGGAATTTTGCTCTTTCACTGACACCATCCTTGCTCTGCTCCCACCCTCTGTCCCATGCTCTGCCCCACCTGTAGTTTTATGAAAGCTGAAACTGGCCCTACTGTAATCAAGAGCAATTCTAAAAGTGAGAAGTTCAAAGCTGATGGAAAAAAAAAATTTCTGTGCCTCTGGTACAGTTGATAATACACACAATTACATACTCTTGATTTTTTCTTCTAATAGGAAAGGCTCAAAACTGGGTCAGGCTGAATATCTACTTGCCCAATGTCCCACCTGTGACAGCTGCCAAATGGAGATGTTCAGGGAAGACATGCACTACAATAATTCCCTCCTGTGCTCTTCCAGCTTGCAGTTATTTCCTGTTCTGAGGGTTCCTGATCGAAACCTGTTTTCTATTGTGTCTTGTAACTCTCTACAGATTTATCTTAGAATTACAGAATATCCTGAGTCAGAAGGGACCCATAAGGATCGAGTCCAACTCCTGGTTCCTCACAGGGCCAGCTAAGTCCGAGCATGTGACTGAGTGCATTGTCCAGACACTTCTTGAACTCAGCCAAGCTCGGTGCTGTGACCCCTTCCCTGGGGAGCCTGTTCCAGTGCCCCACCACCCTCTCAGTAAACAACCCATCTTCAATGAGTCTCTATCCATACTGCCTTCAAGAGCATATAAACATTTTTACTGTTTTAGATCTGCAGTCTATTAGCTTCATTTGGTGTCCCCTAGTTCATATTGGAAGGAAAAACCAACAGCTCATTCCAGTGCTCCCACTGTCTGCTGCGCATGACTTCATGCATAGCATCCCCCACCCCCATCAGAGCTGCCCACCTCTGTTAGCCACCCCGACATATGGAGCCATGCTATTCTTTTGACCGCTCCTTTTTGTTCTCCTCCAAACCACCTCCAGTTCCACAAGGTTTCCCTGAAAATCAAGCAAGGGGGAAAAAGGCTCATGCAAAATACTCAGGAGCAAAGGATGGATTTACCTAACAGTTCGCTATTAATTTACTAGTAACTGCTCTATTAAGTTTTACAGCTACTACTGAGTACTGAGTGGAGTCCTCTGCTGCGACAGTAAGATCTCACCCTTGCATAGTGTCACTCAGCTCAAGACCCATAATTTTATGTTCATCAAGTTGGCTCTGCAGTTTTCCTTTACAAAATGCTTTGTAAAACCCAGTTATTATTAATGAGATGAAAATCAAAACCAAACATGCTAAACTTTAGAGCTGTTTATTCAACCCTACAGTACATACACTAACAGCAGGCTAGGTGAGATCAACCTTTCAGACTCCTTAGAAAGCCTACGCCTACAAGAAGCTGCCAAGGTCAGTAAAAGGGTGAATTTTCTAGTGCACAGTGAACCTTTCCAGCAACCTTTCTACCCCATGAGCTTAAGTGCCCAGCTCGTTCCACATCACTACATTCAGTATTGTGACTGTATTAAGTGTGACAGCAACCCAGAAGGCCCCCACTTAGGAGATCTTTAGACTTTCTCCGTGACTTGCTCTACACAGGGCATCTCGCTAAGGGCACGGCAGCCCAGACTCCAGACTGCTGTGGTGGAAAAAGGGGTCACCGAGAAAGACTCCTCATTCTGAAGGACATAATGCGAGTGAGGCAATGCCAACACTACTCTGAAGCACGCCTCAGTTCTGTCTACCGACTTTAAAACCCCAAAGACAGATACAGACAAAATAGGTCCCTTCAATAAATACCACTCATCATGTGCACACACAAATTTTGGTGTGTCAGTCTCATAAGAACGTCTTCCCATCACAAGTCTCAGTCTCATCCAAAGAGTACAATGGTTTGCATTGATTTTTCAAGCTGAACAACAGTAACAAAAATGTCAGGCCTTCAGATGATAACAGAGAGAACAAACTGGTGTCAGACTGTAATTTCCCACTCCTGGTACTAACCTGAGTGCCACCCAGGGTGACCGTTGCTGCTCCTTCAACTGCTTTACACTTAGAGTGCTTTGAAGTGGATCAACTGCTACTGGATCTGAGACAAGAGCATGTGTTTGCTTGAGCATGGACTACACCACCTTAAACAGAGCAGCAGCAACAAGAAGAACAAAATCCCTGAACATATTTTCCTATTCTTACAATAAGGAGTTGGAGGTTTGAACTTGGCCTCAACTTGTGAACATCAGCTATCCATGGGGGAAATCAGTCCTTTCCCTACACCAGGACAAGCTGTTTGGCTATTCCTTGAGTAAGGTGGACTCCCTTCATGCTCCTGACAAAACACCCAGATGAAAAAACAGGTGATGTTATTTATTTGTTTATTTATTTATTAGAACATGTGTATTGTAGCATTAAATTTAACTGCAGTGGGCTTCCCTCCTGCCCCCTTTCTATTTTAAACAAAACTGGCCTCTGCAGAAGGTTCAGATCAAAATGAAACAGCAGCGGATGTTTTCGCCTGTATGAAAACTCTAGTTCAGTAGCCAGATACACAATTTTTATCCTGGGAGGGCAAAAATACCACTTCACAACTGTGTGAAACATTCTAACGCGCAGGCTGTGTGGAGCTTCTGCAGCGCAACATCTCCCTGACACTCTGAACGGCTGAGTAACTCCTACGCGGCGTTACTGTGAATTAAGCCTGCGTGACACAGACTGATAAATAGGCACCTCCAGATGGCTTCATTTAATAGCAGCTCTTCTCTGTCCCCTTCCTTTCCACCTCTGGCCGGTGGTTATACCGGAAAATGGTCGTGCGTTTGCATCGCATTTGGAGCCAGTACTGAGGGCAGGTTTTAACACAGCCCCTTGCCCCTCCCACCCGGGCCTTTCAAAGACGGGCTTCCCCTCAGGCGGGGACGCCCGGGGCCTGACACCAGCCCCAAACCGGAGCCGAGTTAACGCCGCCTGCCAGCAGGGGGCGCCCCGAGCCCAGGGGATGACAGGACGGGCGGGCCCCTCGCCTCACGGGGCGCCTCGCCTCACGGGGTCCGGGCAGCTCGCTACTGAGATCGAAATTCTCTCGTTTTAATTGGACCCAAATGTTTATTGTGTTTCCGTGACGCAAATTTTTTCCTTTTTATTTTATCACGTCTTACACTGAATACAGACTATCCGCCCGAATTCGGACGCGGCAGAGCTCCGCTTGACCGTTTTTTCTGAACGCCAGCAGTAGCCGAAGCGGCGTGACGGTCACTTTGTCGCAACACCTAATACTAAGCCAGTAAAAGATTCAGGAATCGCCAGGGCGCCGAAGGTGACAAGCCCAATTCTTATGCCCCACAATAAGTATGTGGGCCCAGGGACTTTCCTAAACCTCACGATGATCACTGAAAACCTTCAGTAATTAAAAAAAAATTCCGCCCCGAGTCCTTTACAGATAGAGCAGATAAATCTGGTTTAGAAGAGTAGATTTGACTTTTTTTTTTTTTTTAATTTGAATTGCACGTTCCCTCAATTTCTGTAGAAACAAGGCACCCTTATAAGGCTGTATGGCAGCACTTGTCTGAAACACTGGACTTTTATAAACCATCATTTTAATCCATGATCATGGTAAACAATTTCAAAAGGGACTGCTTACGCAAACCTTCCCCATATTATGGCTTATCTGTACCAAGGCACATGGTTTACAGAGTGGGGACTGCTGGAGACTCCTCTGAAACACCGGAGACTTCTGTTTATATCCTTTTTAGGATGCAACCTGCGTTTCTCCTGGTAGCTTGTGAAGAAGTGGAGGGAAAGGTAAAATACTTGGGCCAGTACAGACTGACAAAAATAACAATGGTGACCTGCTAAGCACCAGAAATTATTTTCGTCCCCAAAATTTGGGTACCTGGGCTGTTCACAAGTAACTACCTAGCATTAAAATATAAAATTATGACTCCAGGTTATCTATTTTCATGTGACAAAGATCTCTGTGAATTTAATTTTTTCTTGGAGTGCCACCTGGACTCAGCTTTGTATGTACAGCACTACGCATAATAAAAAGGAGAAATACCGTTGAAGAAAGCTGAAAAACACATTCAGCTCCCTCCATCTTTGTGCCACTGCCAGGCAGAACCTGCCTAGAGGCAAGGCCAGGTGGGGACTGAACTGAGAGTCTGAAGAAAGTTGGAAGCAGACCTGGCTGCACTCCATCTGAGCCACATTTCTAACAACAGCTTGGGTGCTGAACCACATGTGCCAAGTCCTCCTCTTAAACAGGAAGCCTTGCAAGCTGGCCTGTATTCTTAAATGCCAGCAAGAAACTGCCTACTGCAAAAGGTGCTCCTCTCGCTCTGCCTCATCTGCCCCTGCTGTGGTTTCACAGCTGTTGCATTGGCTCCCACTGCAGTTGAGAGAGAGTTCAAGCTTTGTCACCTTGTATCTGAAGAGCTGTCCACACTTTAATTGTGCTACAGGAAGGCCAGAGTGAAAGCTTAAGCATGCAAACACTGTAAAGGCAAAGAGAGGAGGGGAAGAGGAAACACAAGCTCTCAGCACCCCTGAATCGCCACCCAGAGCCTGATGGCTGCTGCCACACTGCCACCGAGCTGCTCCTCCAGATTCAGCAGGCAAGGGTTCGGTTTCCCGGCCTGCATGCAAGCCAACGCAGCTGAGCTGGCAGGCAGAGGAGAGGGAAAAGATCTGGCTGTGTTTTCAGCTCTTCTTGAGTAAGAAGGAAGGAGGAGCTAAAAGCAGCAAAGAGCTCCTGAAGTGCCAACTGCTCTCAACCTACGTTTGGTGGTAATGAGATCCTGAATGCCAGTGACACAGTGGATGAAATGGGAAGCTATTAAATCACCATTAAATAAAGCACAATGAGATTAAGCAAGGAAGATTAATTAGACAGAATTAAGTGGCCAAAATGTGTCAGGTTTTCTCTTTTGTGATTCTTATTTATCACATTTCTCAAGACTGGTGGGTTGTTTTTCCTTTTTCTCCCAAAACAGGATTCAGACTGTAGTGGTCACAAACTACTGAGCTGCACAGGGATGTTTAAACTGCTGGGAAAAGGACTTCTGAGTAACATTAGATGTTACTTTACATGTAGCAAAAAATGCACAAAAACACAATGTTTCACTAAAGGAAATCCTAAGATGCATAAGAAAAAGGAACATTTTGTTAGAGGTCCACAGAATGACATAGAATGGGTTCAGAACTCTCTTCCAAAACCGGTGATTTAAAAACCTGCTTCCTTTTAGAGTTCTCCTCTCCAGGTGGCCCAAACCCATGCTCCTAAATCACCTCGGAAGGCTCACTGGCAGGGATAATCAGTGCAGCAGGAGCAACCATTTACCTGATGAGGATGCACTGGTTGTCATGGCGCTTCCAGAGGCAGCGGTAACACTCGTTTGCCACAGCGAAGATATGAGGTGCAATTTCTCCCATGTGATGCTTGCTGTATCGCTCCACAGCGGCGCGGTCGTACAGTCCCGGGATGCTCTTGTAGGGGTTCACAGAGGCAACTATCGAACCAATGTAGGTCTGCAAGCACAGAGACACCCCCCAGAATGGTTATTACACAAGGGGCAGAACAGATTAACACTTTTGCCAAATCAGAGACATCAAATACATGTTTACCAAAGCCTAGCAAAACTTTCGATAAAGGCAGTTAGGGTTTTTCTCTGCTTTCTTCCTTTCAACAAAAGCAACAGAAGGGCAAAAGTTGCTGCCACAGCTGTCATGTTTCCATGCCTACTTCACCTACAGCAGAGTGCTTCATGGCTTTAGGAACCCCTACCTTAACACTGCTTACAGCTGCACAGAAATGCCCATGAGCCCTGGTCTACAGCTGCTTCTCAGGTGTTCTTAGGGATTTACTGAACTAAAAACCAGACAGTGTCTCAAGTATTGGTGCAAAAGTACTTATCTCCATGTAGAGCATCCCAGTCCTCCTCTGCTACTCTTAATGAGACATAACTGTAGACACTAGCACCATTATATGGCAGCAGGCCATAAGAAAAGCACGTGAACTGGCAGATGCTCCCAAAAACTGGGTTTCTGCAACTTAATTTATTATTAGTCTGATGCACAACAGCAGCTGCCAAGGCATTCATTTCTACCCCACTGCAATTAGAGAGCACATCAGTTAAAACCACCCAGGTAGCAGCTTATGCCCATTCCCATTGCCTTAACTCATTAGGCTGTGGTAATGTGATAATTTTCAACAGTCTATTCACAATGCTGTTCATTTTCTCAGTCACCCTCCATCCACTTCAATGTATTTTTCAAATAAAATCAAATTAAGTGAGGTAGGAGATAAACGTTAAGTACGCTATTGCCAGAATTTCCAGTGTACTTCTGGGGCACATGATTTTAATTGATATATCGCACAGTGTCTGCGGTGTTACTGCTGTGATACTAATTTCATTTCATTAAGCACCCTTTCTGCAATTACTGGCAGGAAGCTGACACCTGGCCTCAACAGCCCTGCTGCAGACTAGCAAAGAGCGGGCCTGCGAAGCCTCTGGCCCTGTTAACGCACTCCCTGTGTACAGACAGATGTTCCAGTGGCAGTCAACCCTCTCGTTGCTGACAGGAACCAGCTGTGGAGCTGACAGCAGGACTGGGGCTCCCTTCACCTCCACAGCACTCTACCCAGAAAGGGCTGGATAAGGCGAGCAGCATCTTGCAGCCAAGAAACGCAGAGCCACGTGCCCCTCCTGCAGCCGCCCTCTTCCCTGGCAAGCCACTGCAGGGGCACTTGCCAAGACCCAGGGACCACCAGCTCCTGCATGTTCTCCTTTCATCTCTCAATCTCCTCCACAGCATTTATATTCCACATCTACCTGACTTCCTCTTCTCCTTAATTAACATGTAATTATTGCTGTGTAGCAGCTCTCCAGCTCTCCTTTCTTACTTGCTGTTACCCTGCTGTTACATTCCCCATTATCCACCTGTTCGTGCCCCATCAGGCCCAACACAAGCAGCAGCTCTGGGCTTTTGATAAGGGGAATACAGAAGTGTCCTTGAAATTACGGCAATTTTATTAGCTGAGAGGGGAATACTCCTCCTCACTGTTAACTCAAGTACTTTTTATGGAGCGGTGAACTTTCAGTCAGTGTGTTTTATAAAATCCCCCACGCTGTGCAATGGCTCAGAAGGTTTCATCTAGAGGAAAGATACCATTTCAACACAAGATCATATCGCAGGGCAATTACAGCACCGAGACAACAGCTTAATTTCCTGGGATCACCCCCTCTTGGGTTCTTAAATAACTAACAAGGAAGTCTCTGAGACCAAACTTCCTTAGTTTGATATATATTTCAGCGCAGACTGCACGGGCAAAATTTTAAGAGGATCTGAGGTTGTGGGGTTTTTTTTAAATTGCATTAATACATCACAAGCATGACAAATAAAACAAGCTGCTACAGATCTTTACCTTACTGCAGAATGACTGAAGTCTAACTAAAATATAAGAAGAGTCACTGGAGGCAGGCCATCACAGCAGATGCCATGGCAAAGCAGCAAACAAAAAAATCCCCATGGAACATGATACCATCTACCTTTGTAACTGTGAGCGTGCCCTCTACAGCTTCTGCACCATCAAATACCTGACAGAACAACATCGCCACCCTCCCTGATCATCCTGTGACCAAGCACTGGCTACAGTGCCACTTTTCTTGGTTCTCCTCTTTCAAACAGTATCATGAGAGGTGACAGCAGCCCACTTCTGCAGAGACTCGCTTAGCATAAGGCAGACTTTAACATGGCTTAAGCATAACTCTTTAAAAATGATGTAAACACTTCCAGAATCTTCGTCATTACTGCAAATAAGAAAATGATTTTATAAAATAAAGTCAGCTGGCTTCACTGCCTCATAATTCATCTGAGGTATTATAGACAAAAAATAGCGTATTATGGCAATAACAGAAACCTGGTGAACAGCAGAAATTATACCAGTGAAAATAACCCCTAAATTGCCTCATGCAGTAATGCTTAGGAGAAGTCACTATTTAAAAAAAATTGTGGTTCCAGTCTTTGGGTACTCGGAGTACATGTTCTCTCTTTGCAGGACAAGTTAAATGTGTGCACAAATTGCCACCAAATTATAGTGATACAAGACAGAACAAAGTCAGGCCCTCCAAAAACCAACTTCCTCACCCCAAGGCAAGATCACAAAAAACCTGTATTCTTCACAGACACAAAGGAGCAGGTTTATCATCTAGCAAGTGTTATAATCCATCCCAGGGGCAGACACAACTAGGTGTCTGCAGAGACTTAACTCGCATTTAGCTCACCCAAGTGAAAGTTCTGCTTTAACCCAAGGTAGCTTAGCAAGGTATTGATGAACTGAAGCTGCACCATTATTAAAAACTACTCCCATTATTAAAAAAACTTACTATTAAAAGACAAACCTTCCCAAAGACCTTGCAAATTTCGCTTGGGATACTCAACAGCAGCAAGATCTGCTGCAAGAATTATCTCCCATATCACTTTAGTTTTCCCATCCACTGCCACCCACTCTAACTACAGCAGCAGTATTTTATTTGCAAGTAGATCCTACTCCTGCTAGCCTTTATCTCGGCACATCTAAGAGCCATGAAGTTAGGGACTTGAGGCATGGCATGACCTGCACGCCCATACCTCATCACCTCCCTGTTTGCAGGGTTCTGCTTTCCCTCCCCTGGGGGACCCTGAGCAGCCACCCAACGCAACTCCTTTCTTGGAGGGCAGAGTTTACAGGTTTGCAAGTGCAAGCACCTGAGCAGCAAGTTAAACCGGTGTGAAGATACACAAGAAATGCTGGGGTGTTCAGCTGAACGTTATTTCTGCACCGGGCATCATCATCTGGCAAATTAAAGCAGTTAACAGTCAGAAGTAGGATCTCTACGTTACTGCACTACACTAACAGCACCAGGCAGCTGCTTGGATGACATTTCAGGACAGGTGTTTTCGCAGAAGAATGTCATTTCCACTTTGCTTAAAAGAGAACAAATTAGTTTTTCTCTTTGTCCTTCACAGTTTCTAATCTGTTTCTTGCAATCAATAATTGCTTATTTTAATGAAAGCACTCCAAAGCAGTTATGAGTAGGAAAAACGTTCATACATCTGCCAGAGCACTAGCAAGCGGATGGGATTTCTGAAGATTCCCAATTGAAACAGACTGAGGGGTGTTTCAGTGAAATTCTGTGTAGAGCTCCTATCACAAACCTGACTTTTTAAATCCGTGGTAATTATCAGGACAGTTTGCTTTCCTCATTCTATGACCAACTCAACACTTCAGACAGAAAGCACACACAAACTCTCAAATTGTTCTGTTACAGACTAAACCAGCAACACCTTGTTATTGCACCCCCACTAATTTGTTTTTTTAAAAAATCCAAGACTAAATGAAAGTTGAGTTATTCAGCCCAAGTCCCAGTGCAGCACTCTGATGACCAGATTAAAAAGTTGGGCTCCTTTTCCACTTGCAAATTTTTACTGAAATCTTACATTTATAGTGCATCTCCCAAAACGCTTTCGGTCACAAAGCACAGGCACTCCTGCTCACCTCTTTAACACAATAAAAAAAGGAAATAAAGAGTGTTTGCTGATCCTCTAAGAGGACTTTAAAAATCAGACCTTCGAGCCCTGTCTTACCAGCTATGCAGTCAGTAAAGTGATGGCAACGCAAGAGTCAAAATGAAAGATGTACTTGAGAAAGGAAGAGATTTTTCATCAGTTCTCAGAGTGCTTTTTTTTGGTTTGCTTGGGGCCTCCTGATCAAAATCAGCTTTGAACCTTGTCTCTCAAAATCATCCCAGACTTCTTCAAACACTCAGAAACAATTAGGTCTTTAACAAGGTTCAAGAGCTCACAAAGACTTCTGATACTCACAGAAATACTCCAGAAAAACACGGCAATGGCCCCAGTAGTCTCATCTAGTATGAGAAGGTTTGTTGTTTGTTTGTTTGTTTGTTTTAAGGAAGACACAAGCAATTTACTTTAGTTTGATGACAAACAAATTGAAATGGTGTAAAAAGCTTTACTGGTTAAAATACAGTTTTCCAAGTTGATCAAATTACAAGAAACAAGTTTGCAATAGGTGAACTATATAGTCTGAAATGTCTGTCTTTCCCCTGTAGAAAAAGCTTTCAGACAAAAAGAGGGAAAAGTAGAGTAAGATTCCATTTCCCCCCCCCCCAG